>JALGPY010000010.1:9865000-10417762 GCA_023055425.1 Linanthus parryae | reverse complement strand
AGTGATAAAGGAAAAGATTTGTCAATTCTTATTTCATACTTATACTCTTACTCGAATACTTTACTCTTCAAAACTCATGTGTCGTTTTAAACTGCTTCATAATCTGTTTACATGCTTGGGTGTTGCTTACTCAGTATTTTCCGCTGACTTTGGAAACTGTGGTGTTTCTTTTTGTTTCTGCACCACAGGTTTAGGTGGAAGCATGGCTTTTGGGGGGGGGGAAATCGAGACACATCACTTTAGTAAATTTAAATTTCACATCTAGACTTGTTTTATTTAGTAGTTGAAGTTTAGATTGGAATAGTGCCCGTGTTTGTGGCGAGACAAGTTTAAAGTTTTAATTAATTATTTTATGGATTTTTAGTTTGGATATTCTGTTATAAAATCTCCTTGTATCCGGGTTTAATCTCGGGTACAGAGTGACATCCCTGGGCTACCGGGTCGGCATTTCCGGGCTTCCGGCTTGGTCGTTTTGGGGGTGTTACAGTCGACCTGGACACTGGAGGAGGAACTGCCCAAAATATCTGGAGGATAAGAAGCTTGGAATAGTGATTCCACCACCACCAGGTATTTTTTTGTAGATTTCAATTTAACTATCTCTACATCGTGGGTATTTGATACTAGATGTGGATCTCACATTTGTCGAAATGTGCAGGATCTAAAGAGAAGTAGAAGATTGGCAAAGGAGAGATAAGCCTGCGAGTTGGGAATGGAGCAAAGGTTGTTGCATTGGCCGTAGGCGTGTACGAGCTGTCTCTACCTTCAAGATTAGTTTTAGAATTAAATAATTACTATTTCGTGCCTGCTATGAGCAGAAACATTATTTCTATTTCTTGTTTGGACAAATAAGTTTTTATTATTTCAATAAAGAACAATTGTTGTTCCATTTATTTTGATAATATTCACTATTGTAGTGCGCAATTATTTAATGGACTGTATGTCCTTGATCTAAGCAATCCTGTCTACAACATTAATACTAAAGGATTAAAATAAATTATTTAAATCCTGCTTACTTATGGCGATGTCGTTTAGGCCATATAAACGAGAAACGTGTATCTAGACTCTATAAGGATGGATTTCTAGACTCATTTGATTTTGAATCATATGAGACATGTGAGGCTTGTTTCTTGGGAAAAATGACAAAGTCCCCTTTCAATAAGAATGGTGAGAGGACTAGTGATCAATTGGAGCTCATACATACTGGTGTGTGTGGGTCATTTGCCACCCCTGCTAGGGGTGGTTACGTCTACTTCATTACATTTACTGATGATTTCAGTAGATATGGATTTGTATACCTTCTGAAGGACAAATCTGAATCCTTTGAAATGTTCAAAGAATTCAAAAGTGAATTAGAGAAGCAACTTGGCAAAAGTATCAAGGATCTACAATCGGCTCGTGGAGGAGAGTACTTGAGCCAAGAGTTTGACGACTATCTTAGAGAGTGTGGGATTGTGTCCCAACTCACTCTACCCGGAACAACACAATGGAATGGCGTGTCCGAGAGGAGGAATCGAACACTATTGGATATGGTTCGATCTATGATGTGTCAAACCGATCTTCCATTATCTTTTTGGGGGCTATGCTCTATTAAGTGCAACTTTTACCATTAACCGTGTTCCATCAAAATCATTCATGAAGACACCACATGAGATGTGGAGTGGGAGGCGTCCCACACTGTCGTTCATGAATATTTGGGGCTGCGATGTCTATGTAAAGCGTTTACAATCAGACAAGCTAGAGCCAAAGTCGGATAAGTGTAAGTTTGTGGGGTACCCTAAGGAAACTAAGGGTTACTACTTCTACAATCCAACTGAGAACAAAGGGTTTGTAGCTCGGTCCGGCGTGTTTCTAGAAAGAGAGTTTTTCTCTAAAGAAGCAAGTGGGAGGACTTTAGAACTTTGAGAAATTCAAGAACCACAAAGCACTAATCTTACTATGGAACATGAGCAGGAACCACAAGAAGTTGTGGAACAGCATGTTCAAGTATTACAGGGGCTTCGTCGATCTAGTAGAGTGCGCCAGGAACCCGAGAGGTATGGACTTCTTGTAACAGACTCTGGTGACACAATGCTCATAGATGATGAGCCTACTACCTATGAAGAGGCCATGAAAGGGCCAAACTCTCAGAAGTGTCTTGAAGCCATGAGATCCGAGATGGAATCCATGTATATCAACAAAGTATGGACTTTGGTGGAACCACCCGAAGGGGCGCGGCCCATAGGGTGTAAGTGGGTCTTCAAGAAGAAGATCGACATGGATGGTAATGTGATTACCTATAAGGGCCGATTGGTGGCTAAAGGATTCAGACAGATTCATGGTATTGACTATGATGAAACCTTTTCACCAGTCGCTATGACCAAATCCATCCGAATCCTACTTGCCATTGCAGCATACTACGACTATGAGATTTGGCAGATGGATGTCAAAACAGCATTCCTCTATGGGAATCTCCTCGAGGACGTGTATATGATACAGCCGGAGGGTTTTGAAAATCCAAAGCAAGCCAATAAAGTTTGTAAACGGCAACGATCCATTTATGGATTAAAGAAAGCTTTTGGGAGTTGGAATCGAAGTTTTGATGAAGTAGTCAAAGAGTTTGGCTTCATCAGAAACGAAGATTAGTCTTGTGTCTACAAGACGGTTAGTGGGAGCTCTGTAGCTTTTTTGGTCTTGTATGTAGATGACATACTACTCATTGGAAACGACGTTCCCATGCTGCAATCTGTTAAAAGTTGGCTAGGAAAGTGTTTCTCAGTGAAAGACTTAGGGGAGGCAGCCTATATACTTGGTATAAAGATCTATAAATATAGATCTAAAAGACTGCTAGGCGTAAGTCAAAGTACATATATTGACAAGGTGTTGAAACGGTTCAACATGCAAGATTCCAAGAAGGAATTTTTGCCCATGTCACATGGAATTAATCTTTCAAAGAGTAATTGCCCTTCCAATGAGATTGAGAAGGAACGCATGAGTAGGATACCCTATGCCTCGGCCATAGGATCTCTCATGTACGCCATGTTATGTACTAGACCAGATGTGTCATATTCCTTGAGTATGACAAGTAGATACCAACCCAATCTGGGTGAGATTTCGTGGATTGCAGTCAAGAACATCCCAAAGTACTTGAGAAGAACTAAGGATGCTTTCTTGATATTTGGCGGAGAAGAAGAGTTGCGTGTAAGGGGTTACACAGATGCAAGCTTCCAAACCAACAGAGATGATTTCATATCACAATCGGGATATGTGTTTTTCTTGAATGGAGTAGCGGTGCGCTGGAAGAGTTCCAAGCAAGATACGGTGGCTGATTCTACAACAGAGGCTGAGCACATTGCTACAAATGGCGCAGAAAAGGAAGCGGTTTGGATTAGGAAATTTTTTTCTGAACTTGGTGTGGTTCCTAGCATTGCAGACCCAGTAGAGTTGTACTATGACAACACTGCGGCGCGTAATCAAAGGAGCCCCGGTCACACCAGAAATCTAAACACGTGCTAAGGAAGTTTCATCTTATTTGAGATATTATCGATAGAGGAGACGTTCGGATATGCAAGATTCCTACAGTTGAGAATATGTCAGATCCACTTACAAAGACACTTATTCAGTGGAAGCATGAAGGGCACACTAGGAGCATTGGCATACTGATGCATCAGATTGGCTCTAGTGCAAGTGGGAGACTGTTGGAATAGATGCCCTAGAGGCAATCTAGTTTAGTATGAACTTGTTTTGCATAGAAAATTCATTGTATTATTTATTGGATAATTAATATAATGAAGTCCTTAGATTTACAATTGTGCTGTTTATCTTAAATATCCCTAGTTCATTATAATGGTTAATGGGACAATCATCTATAGACTAGTATGGGGTTGGATTGATATGGAGATATCATGATCGAACACATAGGTGTGCATTAAGGGTAATGGCGGACTGGATAAACCCATCTCCGAGAAGGCTACATACATGTTATGTGGAGTCACAAGCGCTTCTCGTGGTGACAACGGTATTGTCATCCTTAGACTTGAAGTCACTAGATTATCTAGTTGTGGATTATTGTGATTTTGGTAGCGTCAAACGCTACACCGTAACTGGGTAGCTATAGAGGCGTGTACCGGATACAATAAGAAGCAAGCTTAGAAATCGTAGTATACGTAGATAGAATTTGTCCCTCCCACATAACGGGAGAAAATATCCAACGCCACTCGAGGGATAGTGCTTATGGAATGTCTGGCCAGACTCAAATAAATCAATATGGGATATTGATGTTATTTGCACGAATAAGGCTATTCCCATGATCCAGAAACTATGGATTGGATATACGAGTGTGACTTGTATGTCTCGTGTCCAATCATGATATATAGACAAAGGGATGTGACAATTACTTGCACAAGGTTTGTCGGATGACTATTCTATTAGTTGGCTAGAATGGATGTCTTGCTAGAGACCGCTCCATGTTAGCAAATTGTTGCTACCAACTAGATAGAACCTATGGGGTCACACTCTAGATAGAGTTGAACCAGATTTGGGAATTAATTAATATGATTAATTAATTAGAAGGATCACTTTGCAACACCTTACAAACTTAGAAGGACTAAATATGCAAGGAAGGGACTAATCCAAATTCATGTTGGATTAGGAAGGGCCTTTAGGTAGTCAACAAGGAGTTGTTGGACTATATAAAGGATGCTCCTAGCTTCCTTCCCACACTAATTCTCATAACATAAGTGAGTGGGAGAGAACAAAGGAGAGAGCAAGCCAAGCTAGAGAGGCTGACCGCCCCCCTAGTCGATCGCCCCTACTTGTCGACCACAAGGAAGCCGTGAGCTTCCCTTGTTGCCTCGTGTTGCGTGATTTCTTCTTCCTCTTCCTTCGGTCCAAGCTAGGAAAAAGGAGAAGGAAGATCTAGATCTCAACTCTAGGCGTGGATCAACCATAGAGACGTGACACAATTCACGTTACAAGTTATCACAGGAAAAACCCTAAGGTGTGTAACATGATTCTTCCTTTACCATCGTTATGATTCTCTTCATGTGATCCTTGGAGGGTATTGAAATGATAATTTATTTTTCCGCTGCGTATCCCTTGATCAAAACCCTGCATATTACACACTTTTAATCGGTATCAGAGCTTGGGTCACTACTTAAAGACCTAAAAATCTTGTGAAAATGAGTAATGTAGGTGATGGAGGATTCTCACAGAGAAGAGCAGCCAACAGATCTCCATTATTCTTTGGTGACAAAATTCATGCACTGGAAATCACTGATGAAGATGTTTATCATAGATCAAGACATGGAACTGTAGTCAATCATTCTCAATGGTCTTTATGTGTATTACACCACGGCAGATGGGATCAGGACTGTCAAAACTGAGGAAGATCTCTCAGTTACAGGATTGGAAAAGGTATGAAAGAACTATAAAGCTATGAACTTGTTGTATTGTGCTCTTAGTGAAGATTATTTCAACAGAGTATCAAACTGAAAAAGTGTCAAGGAAGGGTGGGAAAAACTGGTTGTGACCTATGAAGGAACCAGTCAAGTTAAACAGAGAAAGATCAATATTCTTCTAAGGCAATATGAGTTGCTCAAGATGAACTCTGATGAATCAATCAAGGATATGTTCAAAAGCTTCACATACATTGTGAATAATCTGGAATCCTTGGGGAAAATCTTCTCAAATGAAGAAAATGCCAGAAAGTTTCTAAGGTGTTTGCCAAAAGCCAAGTGGGAGCCAAAGATAACTGCTATTGAGGAAGCTCAGGTCTTGAGTCTTCTCGAGTTAGATGATCTGCAAGGCAAGCTGCTCACTCATGAGTTGTCCATGAAGGAAATAGATGGAGACTTGAGTGAAAACATAAAGAATCTTGCACTCAAGGCAAAACACAATGAAAGATCTCAAAGCCTTGAACAGGATGATGATGATGATGATGATGATGATGATGATGATGATGATGATGATGATGAGGAGGAGGAGGAGGAGGAGGAAGCCTTGTCCCTAATCTCCAAAGCTTCGACCAGAATTCTGAAGATGAAGATTTTTTTTGGAAATAGGGAATACAACAGAGAAAAATCCAGGCCCTCAAGCACCAAGGATCACAAAGGTAAGTCGTCTTCACATTCACATAAACCTAAAATAATGAATTGCTTTGAATGTGGAGATGAAGATTACTTCGTAAGAGATTGTCCTCAAAAGAAGAAAAACATGCATTTTCCAAAGAAGGAAAATGATAACAGGAGGAACAAAGCAATGGATGCATCATGGAGTGATTCTGATTCATCAACAAACTCATATTCAAATGAAAAGCAAGTCAATCTTTTCTTAGTTGCTGATCATGAAGAAGAAAAAGGCTCAGACAAGCATATTGTGAAAGTGGATCAGTTAAGATTGCATCTCAAACAGAGATGAACAGCAGAGAGCAAGAGATACGATGAAGAGGGAGAGAACTGAAGAGTAAAGTAGAATGTATTTCTCTTGTCTATACGTACATAATACAAGGGGTCTTATATAGTTTATACAATGTGTTGTGGACCGTAGGATTAAGGCAGCCCTAGATCCAATGGCTTCTAGTAAATAGACGTTGGTAATAGCATAGAGACCCTTGAAGGTTGCTGGTGATTGCAGTTGAGTCCTTCACAGTGGGCTTCAGTTACAATTCGGGCCACTACTGTTAATACTCCCCCTCAAGTGGATGGTGGAGTGGGTTGAACCATCAACTTGAATTTGATGTCTTGAAATTGATTTGTGGAGAGGCCTTTGGTGAAGATGTCCGCTAAATTGTCCGAGCTGTTAACAAAGGAAACACGCAAGTCACGAGCAAGAACTTTTTCCCGAATATAGTGATAATCTATTTCGATATGTTTTGTACGAGCGTGTAAGATAGGATTGGCAGTCATAGCTAAGGCGGACAAGTTGTCGCACCACAATATAGGAGCTTCGGGAATAAATAGATGCAAATCACGAAATAAAATTTTTAACCATGCTAACTCGGCGCCGGTGGATGCTAAGGCGCGATATTCGGCCTCGGTTGAAGAACGTGCAACTGTGGGTTGCTTTTTGGCACCCCAATGAATGGAATTGGGTCCAAGAAACACCACAAAGCCGGACGTGCTTCTACGATCCGCGGGGTTTCCGGCCCAGTCGGCGTCAGAATAAGCATGGATAGGAAAACAACCTTTTTGATAAAAAATACCATGATGTTTTGATCCTTGTAAAAAACGTAATATTCGTTTGGCACCAACTAAATGAGATTCAGTGGGTGTGTGCATGAATTGACATAAGTGATTGACGGCGAAAGATATATCAGGTCTACTAAAAGTTAAATATTGAAGGGCTCCAAGTAATTGACGATATGGAGTAGGGTCAATTAATTTTTTACCATCTTGAAGATGAAACTTTGTACCAGGAGATATTGGGGTAGGAGCAGACTTACAATTTGTCATGTTGAAGCGAGAAAGAAGATCGTTGATGTACTTAGCTTGATGAATTAAAATGCCGTTGTGGGTACGTTTGATCTCCAAGCCTAAGAAGTAAGTCAGAGGCCCGAGATTCGTCATGGAGAGCTCAGTGTTGAGTTGCTGTACTAATTGAGACATAAAATGTGAGTCGTTGCCAGTAAGTATAATATCGTCAACATAAAGCAGTAAAATTGTGCATCTGTGATTGTGATGACGTATAAATAGAGATGAATCGGCATGTGAGGATAAAAAACCATGAGAAAGTAAAAAAGTCGTGAATCGCTCAAACCAAGCCCGAGGGGCTTGTTTGAGTCCATATATGGACTTGTGCAGTTTGCAAACGTGATTGGGATAGGTGGGATTTTTAAACCCTTGAGGTTGGGTCATGTAAACGGTTTCTTTGAGGAAACCGTGAAGAAATGCGCTCTTCACGTCAAGTTGTTGTAAAGGCCAATTAAACGAAGCGGCTAAAGCAAGTATAGTACGAACCGTAGAGTGTTTTACGACAGGACTAAAGGTTTCGTCGTAGTCGATGCCCGGGTTTTGATGAAAACCCTTAGCGACTAGACGGGCTTTAAATCTAGAAATAGTTCCATCCGGGTTATATTTAGTACGAAAGACCCACTTACTCCCAATAACGTTGGCATGTTTTGGAGGTGGCACAAGAGTCCACGTCTTTTGTTGTGTGAGACTATTGTACTCCTCAGTCATAGCTTGACGCCACTGAGGGTATTTGTTAGCCTCGGTGAAGGATGTTGGGTCAGTTTTGGAAGAGATAAAAGAAGAAGAAGAAGAGGAAACATTAAATCCTAATTTGCAAGAAGAAGAAGTAATATGAAAGCCTAATTTGCGTTTACTTATACCGGATTTTCCCCGTGTTTGCATCGGGTGAGTGTTTGTAGTGCGTATCTCAGAAGTGACAGCATGAGAAGGAGGCGAATCTGCTGCTGTTGGAGATGTCGTGCCTAAACTGGACTGCTGTGGTGAGGTTTCTGGCGCGTCAGAGTGACCAGCAGGTTGCGACATTTCCACAGTGGAAGGCGCCTTGCCTGCATCAGTGGACTGCGACCTTTCCACACTGGAAAGCGCCTTGCCTGTACTGGTGAGATCTGGGGTCAGAAAGGGTGCACCAGAGGAGACAGTAGGCTGCATATTCATAGCAGCAGATGCTTCCATATCATTGTGGTGCTGATTCATCATCGATGGGGGGACAGATTCCGATGACGGGGCGGAATCTGGTGATATGGTAGAGTGTAAGAACAAGGTAGAATCTGCTCCTGTAGTGCAACCTGAAATGGGAGAAGATGAAGAGCAGTGATTAGTAGCGGTGGAGAAAGGAAATAAACTTTCGTCAAAAATGACGTCTCGGCTAATGTAATTTCGATTTGTTGTCTTGTCTAAACACATGTACCCTTTGTATTCATCTGCATAACCAAGGAATACGCAAGTTTTCGTTTTAGCATCTAATTTTGATTTATTATAATCACGGAGGTACGGAAAACAAGCGCAACCAAAAAATTTCATGTGAGAGTAATCAGGTACTTTGCCAAATAATAACTCAAACGGAGATTTATTCGATGTATTTTTACTAGGTAAACGATTTATCAAATAAACAGCTGTTTTGACTGCATGATACCAAAAACGGTTAGGTAACGAGGCATTTTTAAGCATAGTTATAGCCGTCTCCATGATGTGACGGTGTTTACGTTCCGCAACTCCGTTTTGCTGAGGAGTGTGGGGACAGGATTTTTGATGAGTGATGCCGTTTTCACTCAAAATCCGTTGAAAAGTGAAGGACACATATTCTCCCCCTCCATCCGATCGCAGGATACGAATAGGATGCTTGAGAAGTTTTTCAATTTGTAGTCTAAATGTATTAAAAAAAGATGCTACGTCAGATTTATTGTGTAAAGGAAAAATCCACGTAAATTTAGAGAAATCGTCAACAAACAGGACATAGTAGCGATAACCATTATAGGATTGAGTGCTGGCCGGCCCCCAAACGTCGCTGTGTAATAAATGTAAAGGTTCACTAGAAACAGATGTAGATCTAGAATAAGGCAAGTGATGCATTTTACCAAATAAGCAAGAATGACACATAGAAGCAGAATCAAAATTAGAATTTCCCAATTTGGGAATTATTTTACGTAAAATATGATCAGATGGGTGCCCTAGACGAGCATGCCAAAGTTCCGAAGTAACTTTATTTCCTAAGTACGCTTGCGGAGATTTCTGAAAAGAAAAGGAGTGAATGGGGTATAACCCATTTTTACTCAGCCCTTGGTAGAGTATTTTCCCCGTAGCTATATCCTGAATAGAAAAAGAATTGGAATCAAAAATAAATCGACACTTGTGATCTGTGCATAGTTTGTGGACAGATAAAAGATTCGTGCTCAATTTTGGAACGTGTAACACATCATTTAGAGAAAATTTATGTGAAGCGGTCGAGAGTAAAGATATACCAGAATTTTGAATAGGCAAATTTTGCCCATTCCCCACAGCTACTGTGTCATTTCCCACATAAGGATCATAGGAGTTCAACATTCCAATATCATTCGTCATGTGATTTGTGGTTCCCGTATCGGACAACCAGTAATTGGGATTTGCCGCAGAATTGAAATTTTGAGCAGTGGCAGTTAAAGCAGTGAGTTGATCTGAGGGCATACGCCCTTGATACGAATAATCCATGTGATGAATACAGTCAAGAGCCGTGTGGTAATCTTGACCACAAATTTGACATGTAACGGATGCATTTCTAATATTAAAACCATAATTAAAGCCAGAAGTACGACCACGGAAAGAATCAAATCTTCCACCTCTAGGATGACCATTACGAGCGTACATGTTACCATGTCTCCCATCAAAACCAGAATTATGTCGACCACCTCTACCGTAATACCCAGAATTTCTACCACGGTTATAATGCCCATTTCGGCCATTCCCTCTACCTCTTCCCCTATTAGAGAAATTACCAGAGGTATGCTGTTGTGAACTACCAGTGGTGACAGAATTGAAGGCTGTCACAGAATTTTCAGTGATAGTATTTTGTGAGTTTAACATCTGTTCCTCAGCTTTTAACAGTACATGTAGATCTTCAAGAGGGAGGGGGCCAGAATGAGTTCTAAGTGTGGTGCGAAAGGTATTGTATTCTGCAGGTAATCCTTTTAGAACATACAATAGCATATCCTCATCTTCAATGATAACTTTAGCAAGAACCAATTTATCCCTAATGTTCTTGAGTTTTTGCATATAAACATCAATAGAATCTGAATTTTTCTTAACAGATTGCAACTCATCCTTTAATTGCAGAATGTTAGCTCTTGTAAAAGAGGCATACCTGCGTTCGAGCAAAAACCAAATAGCACGGGAAGAGGTCTGACCTATCACCAGAGAGAGTGATTCTTGGCTTAGTGTTGCATTCAACAACGTCACCAGGGCCTGATCCTGGGCTTGCCAAGCCAAGTAATCCGGATTCACCTTCGGCTCAGCAGAATCATCGGTGGTACTTTCAGATCTGGGCAAGAACTGTTCAGGGCAAGGATTCGACCCATCAAGGAAGCCGAACAGAGATTGTGTTCGCAAGAGAGAGGTGATTTGGTATCTCCAAACCACGAAGTTAGATCCATCGAGTTTAAATGGAATTAGGTTGTGAACGTTTGAGAGGAGGTATAGAGGATTCTGTGAGGCGCCGGAGTTTGTGGCGGTGACCAACTGTGATTGAGTGCCACTGGAAACAATCGGAGTTACCGACATGGTGGCTCTGATACCATGAAAGTGGATCAGTTAAGATTGCATCTCAAACAGAGATGAACAGCAGAGAGCATGAGATACGATGAAGAGGGAGAGAACTGAAGAGTAAAGTAGAATGTATTTCTCTTGTCTATACGTACATAATACAAGGGGTCTTATATAGTTTATACAATGTGTTGTGGACCGTAGGATTAAGGAAGCCCTAGATCCAATGGCTTCTAGTAAATAGACGTTGGTAATAGCATAGAGACCCTTGAAGGTTGCTGGTGATTGCAGTTGAGTCCTTCACAGTGGGCTTCAGTTACAATTCGGGCCACTACTGTTAATATATTGAAGATATGGTAAGGAATCCTCTTGCTAGCCCTTCTGATGTCTTACTTGAAATTCTCAAAAGAATGTTCTTGAATGAGGAAAGTTATAGGAATGAGATTGATTCTGTAAAGATTAAAGTTCATGAGCAGGAAAAAAGAAAACTTAGATCTGGTTTTTGTCAACAAAACTCTTGAAGTATCTAAGTCAAAAATTTACAGTAACTTCAAAGTCTTGGAAAGTAGATTCAAATCTTAGAAGGAACAGGGCAAAGAAGTTATTGATCAAAAATCTAGTAGTTGATAAATTTGCTGATCTAAAACATCATTCAGATAATTTAGAATAACAAATAACTTCACTGACTGAGAAACTTCAAGATTCCAAAAAAAAAAATTTATCAAAGTTTGCAAGCTCAGAACATAATCTTAATCTTATGCTTTGAGGAAGTCTACAGTCTAGGCACAAGAGGGGAATTGGCTATAATTCAAATTTTCCAATCAAAGCCAGACCACTTTTGTGAAATCTAGAAGCAAACATTCTCCAAAATGTTATTACTGTAGATAACTTGGTCATGGGAAGTTAACTTGTCCCTTTAGAAGGACAGAACCTCATATAATGAGGAATACTTATCCTTATCAGCTCAAGGGACAAGTAAGGAAGATTTGGGTTCCCAAAGGGATTAGACCACCAAACATGGTTGATTCCGAAAATATGAATCCAAATTCTGCACTTTATCTAACAGCCTGTTGAGGCATTGATTAAATTTTACAGGCTGTCACCAAAGCTTTCAAAGATCAAAAATGAATTTTGAACAGTGGTTGTTCCAGGCATATGAGTGGAAAGAATATTTATTCACTGATCTAAAAGAACAATCTGGAGGAACAATCACACTTCGTGACAAAGCCAAATGCAACATCATTGGTATAGGTAGTATTGGTAATGATCCTGCTAGTTCAATTTCAGATGTTTACTTAGTTGAAGGTTTAAAGTATAATCTGCTTCGTATATCTCAATTGTGTGATAAAGGTAATATAGTTGTATTTGACAAAGAGAAATGTGCGGTACAAGATGAAAATCTGGCAATTGCATACTCACTGCTCCTAGATCATACGATGTTTATGATATGAGTACTACAAAGTTGCAGGTAATAGTCTGAAGTGCCTCAAAGCTTTGAAGGAAGAGTCAAAGCTTTGGCATAGAAAACTTGGGCATATAAGCATACATACGATGAACAAGATTATCTCAAAAGACTTGGTAAGAGGATTACCAACCCCGAAATTCAAAGATGATGAGATTTGCAAGGCATGTACCCAAGGTAAACAGACAAGGAGTTCATTCAAGCCAAAGAACTTTGTAAGTACCTATAGACCTTTAGAATTGATGCATATGGACTTGTGTGGTCAAATGAGAGTTCAAACTCCAAAAGGTAAGAGAGATATATGTGTGTTCTGGTAGATGATTATTCTAGATTTGCTTGGGTTATGTCTATTAGAGATAAATCTAAAGCCTAACCTGGATTTTCAAAGCTTTGCAAAGAGCTTCAAACTTTTAAAAACTTACATGTTGAATCCATTAGAAGTGATCATGACAGAGAATTTGATCAGTTAGACTTTGATTTATTGTGCAAAGCATGGCATTTCACACAGCTTTTCTACACCTAGAACTCCTCAGCAGAATGGAGTAGTTGAGAGGAAAAATAGGACACTTGACGATATGTCTAGAACCATGCTACTTGAAAGTAATTTGCCAAAGTATTTGTGGGCAGAAGCTGTTAACACTTCCAACTATGTGCTCAATAGATGTCTGATCAGAACTATTTTGAAGAAAACTCCTTATGAAATTTTCAAAGGCAGAAAGCCAACTGGTTGTTATTTTGAGCCTTTTGGATGTACTTGTTATGTGCATAATAATGGCAAGGATAATCTTGTCAAATTTGATGCTAGAAGTGATGAAGGTATATTTCTTGGATATTCTCAAACTAGCAAAGCATATCGAGTTTTCAATAAGAGAACCAAGATTGTGGAGGAAAGTATTCATGTAATTTTTGATGAGAGTACTGATGATTCTTTGAGTGAGAGTTTTTGCAGGTCTCAACTTGAATAAATATGAGGCAGATGATGATTGTGAGGAAGAAAAAGGAAGCAAAACTAATCTGCATTAACATTCAGAGAAATCCCAAAGCTTTGAACATCATGCTGAGCCAAAATCTCAAAGCATTGAGACTGGAGTTGACAGAACACTAAGTGCTCCAGTTACTTCATCAAGTTCTCTAAGGATTGAAAAGATTATTGGAGAGCCAAAACCATGGACACCACGGAAGAGGCCCAAGTATCTATCAACTCATCCAACGGACAATATCATCTTAGATCCAACAACTGGTACACATACCAGAGGAAAGTTAAGGAATATGTGTGCTTTTAGTGCCTTATATCCATTATTGAACCTAAAATACAAAGGAGGCACTAGAAGATGCAGATTGGATCATTGCAATGCAGAATGAGCTGAATGAATTTGAAAGGAACAAGTTCTGGAACTTGGTTCCTAGACCAAAGACACAATCAGTGATTGGAACCAAATGGGTGTGCAGAAACAAACTTGATGAAAATGGTAAGGTTGTGAGAAACAAATCCAGATTTGTGGCACAGAGGTATAATCAATATGAAGGTATTGATCATGAGGAGACATTTTCTCTTGTTACCAGGTTAGAAGCTATCACAATACTTATTGCATTTTCATCACATAAACACATAAAGCTTTATCAAATGGATGTTAAATGTGCTTTTCTAAATGGTTATTTACAAGAAGAAGTATATTTTGCTCAACCACCTGGTTTTGAAGATAAAAATTTCCCTGATCATGTTTACGAATTAGGCAAAGCTCTTTATGGCCTAAAGCAAGCTCCAAGGGATTGGTATGACAGACTTTCAAAGTATTTACTTGAAAATGGTTTTAAGAGAGGCCTAGTGGATAAAACTCTTTTTATCAAGACTCATCGAAAAGAAATTTTAGTAGTACAGATTTATTTTAATGATATATTGTTTGGTGCTACTAATGATGCTCTATCAAAAGAGTTTTCAAGCTTAATGTGCAGGGAATTTGAAATGAGCTTTATGGAAGAGTTAAATTTCTTTCTTTGACTTCATGTACATCAAATGAAGAAATATTTTTTTTTTTCATCAAGGAAAATATACCAATGACTTGTTAAATAAGTACAATTTGTATCAGTCCAAGGTAGTAAAAACTCCCATGAGTTCATCATTGTCCATAGACAAGGATACACATGGTAAGAGTGTGAATCAAAAGGAATACAGAGGTATGATTGGTTCACTTTTGTATCTAACTGCTAGTAGACCAGATATTATGTTTAGTATCTGTATGTGTGCAAGGTTTTAAGTAGATCCTAAATAAAGTCACATAGTTGATATTAAAAGAATATTTAGATATTTGAATGGAACCAACGACTTGGGGATTTGGTATCCAAGAAGAACTAACTTCTTGCTGAGTGATTATTCCGATGCAGACTTTGCAGGGTATAAAGTGGATGGGAAAAGTACTTCAGGATGCTATAAATTTCTTGGTTCATCACTAATTAGTTTACATTAAAAGAAGCAAAATTGAGTAGCCTTGTCAACTACAGAAGCTGAATATATTGCAGCTGGTTCTTTTTGTTCACAAGTACTATGGATTGCTCAAAAACTAAGGGACCTTGGATATGATTTCAGAAATGTGTCTATCAACTGTGAATATACCAAGTGTCATTTCAATCACAAAGAATCTTGTGCAGCACTCCAGAACTAAGCATATAGATGTAAGACACCGCTTTATAAGAGATCATGCTGAAAACGGTGATGTTTCTTTCTTTCATATCTACTGCTAAGCAAGTTGCTGATATTTTCACTAAACCACTTCCAGCTGAGAGGTTTGCATCTCTAAGGCTTGAATTGGGCATGCTAAACAATGATGCATTGGTTTAGGGGGAGTATTGGATTATATATGTGCTTATGTGTTGAAATCTCAAAGCCTTGAGATCATACTTTCTTACCTTGAAAGTATGCTTCAAGCTTTGAAGTTTCTGTATGACTGTAGTATTGTTCAAAGCTCTGGACTTGTTCTTCAAAGCTTCAGAGAGAGACTGTCTGTTTTTGTTCAAAAATTTGAATCACCAAATATTGTGCATTATCTTACTAGATAATTGTATAATATTTGATTGACTCGGAGATTTACTCAAAATATCACAAAATATCTAAAAAGATCTTAGTATATACGTTTTGCATGTAGATCAAAAGAGCCGTTTTAAAACAATATTTATTTCCAACTAATAGGCTAATCTTCAGGGCTTTTCTCTTCTATTCCATCTCAATCTCTTCTTCTTTATCTCTTTCTCTCTCTCTCTCTCTCTCTCTCTCTCTCTCTCTCTCTCTCTCTCTCTCTCTATATATATATATATATATATATATATATATATATATATATATATATATATATATATATATATATATATATATATATTCTCTCTATCTCCTTTCAAAACCCTAAACCTAATTGGAGCGAAAATCCACCACACTTCAGCAGAAAGCTCAGTCTTCAATAATGAGAACTAAAAAGAGGGCTAATAGGAATATGGAGGTCACTATCTCTGATTCAGATTCAGAGAAAACCCATATCATGAAAGATGCATCTCCTCTAACAAGCGGATTAGGAAAGAAAAGGAGGTGGTGGAAGCAAGAACAAAATTACAGGAGGAACAAGAAGAACAGGGAGAAGAAGTACAACACAAAAGTGAACAAGGTGATCAATCTGAGCCACAGCAGAATAAAGGGGGAGAAAAGAAGAAGAAAACTGTAAAAGACAAGAAGAAAGATCAGACTCCAAATAAGCAGAAACCAGAGAAGAAGGATGATCAGAAGAAGGATGAACAAACTTCTGAGAAAAAGAGTATGGTCAAGCACAGTGATGTTAAACCAAAGGGCAAAGCAACTTCCATTCATGGTAAGAACCTACTTAAAGAAAATTGGTTTATCAGTTCTGAAGTTAAGAAAGTTTGGATGGATGGGTATGTTTCATCTAAGATTGCCTACTGCAGTTTGATTTCTGAGGATTTGCTAGATAAACTTGATATAGACTGCATTAGGAAATTGAGTTTTTCATATATTTGGAAGATTTTAAACCCTAGTTCTGAGGCCTATCCTAGTTTAACAAGGATTTTCTATTTGAATTTGGTGAAAGAGGATGAAGACAGTTATGTTTTAACCTCTAGGGTTGCAGGTGTAGATATGACATTAGACCATAAGGTGTTTGCCAAATCCTTGGGTATACCTAGAAAATAGAAATTCCATGAACATCCTGAGAGGAAGGAGTGTTTGGAAAAGGCAAAATCTATGTTTTTCTTGAATGACACACCAACTGAATCTAAACAATTTACACAATTGTGACGCCAAAATTCTCTTCTCACTCATCATGAGATGTATTGTACCTAGAGAACATTCGAAGGAGTTAGTGACTGATAAGGTGTTGATTCTTATGTTTTTTATCTGTCGAGGCTTTGACATGGATATTCCTAGTGTTATCATGGAGCATATGGTGTATTGTGGGACTTGGACAAGGAATCATTCACTTCCTTATGCAAATTTGTTGCCTTTATTCTTTATGTATTGGGATTTCTATGAAAAACGAGGAGAAGATTACTGGTGAGTTTGGGTTGGTAGATGAATTTTCATTCCAAAGGATTGGAATTGTTCAGAATGAAATGGGGAGTTGGAAGTTATACCAAGAATTGTCTGCTGTTGAGTTAAAGGAAAAAAGTTTCATTAAGCCTAAGTCTGCAACCACACCAAAAGCTTCTACAAATTTGGATTTATCTCATATTAATGACAGAGTTGAGGTTTTAGAAGATGGTATTGAAGATCTAAGGCAAGGTCTATTTGACCTGTCTAATGATTTTGGAAAGTTCAAAGGACCGGTGGAAGGAAAACTGGACTTGATCATCAAGGGTTTGAGTTTGGAAAATATACCATCTGCTGATAGCAGAGAAGATAGTATTGATTCTGAAGAGATAATTAAGGATGTCATGAATAAACAGAAGAGGAAGAAAGTTCTTGTTGTTCTAACTTCTAAGGATCTGTTTGAACAATCTGATGATGAAGTTGCTGGTGAGAATGTTGCTGAAAATGTTGCTGAAGCTGCTAAGAAATTTGCTGAAAGGTTGATGAGGTTATAGCTGAAGTGGTAGATGATGTGAATGCTGAATATGCCGAAGAAATGTCTGGGGATGAAGAAGTATCTAGTGAGGAAGAATCACATGAAGATGAACAAGAGGAAACTGAAGCTGAAAAGGCAAAGGGAAAAGGAAAAGGTCAGGTTAAGGGAGAAAAGAAGACTATCAAGAAGGATGCTGCTGAGTGAAGACTCTTCAAAGCCATGAACCCTTTCTCTTCTTTCTATCCATTTCTTTTCTCTTCTCTCTTTAAGCGTTTAACTTAGTTTATTTTGAGTTTTGTTTTTAAAAAAACTCTAAGTATGATCCTACATTCCTGAACTCTTTTGATGAAAGTCAAAAAGGGGAAGAGGGATACTTACTGAATGTGTAATAAGTGGGATGGGTTTTATGGAATGTGTAATAAGTAGGATGGGTTTCATGGATGTTTTTTGGATTTTATCTATGTCAGTTTTTAGTTTAGTATTTGTCTTCTAAGTTTTTAAATTTTTGATATGTGCAGTAGTTGTTTCTATTTCTACTGTTACTTATGGTTATTGAGTTGCAGGATACTAAGATAACAGCAAGAATAGTTTTTTTGTCTTTCATCAAGGGAAGATTGATAATTCAATCCTTCTGGATGAATAAGAAGTATAAAACTCAAGAGGAGTTTACAGTGAATATGATGAAAAGACAAAGAGTTTCTAAGGAGACAAGTTTCAAAGCTCCAAAGCTTTGAAGCTGGACTATGCCTATGAACTTGTTAACTATTCTTGTATTGCAGGCTTGACATTGGATTAAATACTATTTAAATATCTCCTAAAAATATTCTTATGTCTGTTTCTAACCCTAGAAGGTATCTTAGCTTAATTTCTTGACGATGAGAGTTGCTTAAGACCAAAGTTTTAAAGGATACGTAAAGCTCCAAAGCTTTGGAGGATTTTCTGGGTCTTAACAGTGATTATTATCTTTATCTAATTCTTATTGCAGGATGTCATAACTATTTGTTTGATTGATTATTGACTTGTTAAAAGTCTTAATTATGCTGCTATTATTATTATTATTATTATTATTATTATTATTATTATTATTATTATTATTATTATTATATTATTATTATTATTATTATCTATCCCTAATTGATGATCTGGAAATAATTCTGGTTTTGATTTTTAAATAGCTCAGTTTATTAGAGAAATTTTCTTGCCAAATAGTTAGTTTTTCTTATGCTATTTTATCTGGATTGCATATGATCTTGTTGTTGAGTTGTTGCAGGGTTGCTTGTTGTTCGAACCCTTCAAAAAAAATATGAAAAGGTATTCAAACATAGCTATTGAAAGAAGCATATATGGGGGAGGATTTTTATGAAATTAGTTCCTAAAAACTCTCATTCAGTTGATGCAGTTTGTTATAAAAAAGATTATAATTTCAAAGAGCAGAGATACAAGAGAGAGGGCTTATAACTGTGAAGGGAGAGTATTAAATTCGTGGGAGATCAACACATCCTACTCTTCAAATCAAATCCATGGTTCAACTCTGCTGAGCAAGATCAAATCTCCAGAATCTGAAGAACACTTATGAGCATTCACTGCTTATTTTCATTGTGTTTTCTTCATTGAGCTTTCATTGTAATATCATTTTGTCTTTCTCAACCTCATTGACTTTAGTAAGTTAGTTGTTCAAGTGAACAACAAGAGGTTCTTATTGTTTCATCAGGTTGTAGCTGAAACTAGATAGGTTGGAAACCACAAGCTGTATATGTGTAAGGTAGTTCACTTAGGATTGGGAACTAGGGCTAAATCGGGGTGATTAGTAAGAAGTGTGCTAAAAAAGTTTCCATACTCTATTCAACCCCCCCCCCTTTCTAGAGTATGAGATCCTGTATTTGTAACTACATTACACACTTTCAAAAAAGTTGGCTCAGATTGTTGGCTAGGTATGCCAACCCAGCTCCCCTCAAAGATAAGCTGGCGAACCTCGCATTGAATCTCAACGAGTGGGAAAAAATCGAGGTAGGAAATATAACCAAGAAAGTTTTGGCGTTGCGCAAGAAATTAGCACACCTTGAAAGTCGTCCGAAGAATAATACAACTCGTGGTGAAATAATCTTACTGAAGTCGGAAATTAACCATCTCCTACTTAAAGAGGAGGAATTTGGCACTACAACGCAGTTGTGTAAAATGGTTGGAAAAAGGATATCGCAACACCGCGTTCTTTCATCGGAAAGCAACAATCAGAAAGGTGAGTAACGCCCCGAAAGGTCTTGAAGATAGTTCTGGGAAGTGGTGTACTAGTGAGCCCGAAATAGTTGAAATCCTGTCAGATTACTTTAACTGTAATTTTAAATAAACTACCCCCAGCAGAGCTGATATGGAGCCCTTCCTACAAGATCTACCTAACCTGATAGAAGACTCAAACTGTAGCATGCTTGATAGTCCATAATCAAGCCTGGAAGTTAAAGAGGCTCTGGACCAGATGGGTCCCATCAAAGCTCCGGGCTTTGATGGCTTCCCAGCGACTTTTTTCCAGTCCCACTGGAATATAGTCAATAAAGATGTGCTAACGGTGTGTCTAGGTATCCTGAATCGTGAAGCTAGCATGACGGATTACAACAAGACCATTATTGCATTGCTACCAAAAGTTAAACAGACTCGAAAGCCTTCTGATCTTAGGCATATCATCTTGTGTTCTGTGGTGTACAAGGTTGTTCCTAAGACAATGGCAAACCGGCCTAAGAAGGTACTCCCAAATCTCATTTCAGATTATCAAAGCGCGTTTGTTTCGGGACGACTTATAACTGATAATATACTGCTTGCATACAAGTTGTTACATACAATGAAAACAAGGAAAAAAGACAAGTGGGAAAACTTCGCACTGAAAATCAACATGTCGAAAGCTTATGAGTGTGTTGAAGGGGATTTTTTACGTGCATGTATGGAGAGGTTTGGGTTTGGCAACAAATGGATTAATCTTGTCATGGATTGGATTACTACAGTTAATTTAGTTTTGCATATGAAGGGAGGAGTATCGGAGAAGTCATACCTGAAAGGGGCCTTCGCCAAGGCCGCCCCCTTTCCCCCTACTTGTTCTTGCTTTGTGGTGAAGCTTTGTCTAGGAATCTCAGAGCTTCCACGGCCTCGGGTTATATTTCGGGACTTCAAGCGTCTAGAAACGGCCTAGTTATAAGCTAATTATTTTTCGCCGACGGAAGTATGTTATTTGCTAAGGCTAAAGAGGAGGAGATTAATTACATATTACACCTGTTACAAAGTATGAAAAAGCATATGGCCAAAAGATTAACTTGGAGAAGAGTGCAATAGTTTCCTCGGCTAATGTCAATCCCCAAAGACAGGTGGAGTTGAGAAACCACAGTGGTGTTGTCCTGGTGGATTCACATGATCGGTATTTGGGTCTCCCCACGACCCAAGAATAAAACAAAACTTTTGATTTCAATTTGTTAATGAAAAAGTTGAATCAAACTTCAAATTTGGAAAGGAAACTCACTTTCTTTTGCAGGTTGCAAAACCCTTATCAAGGCGGTTGCGCAAGCTGTTCCAACTTACACAATGAGTTGTTTCAAGCTCCCAAAATCAATCTGTAAAAAGATTGAGAGCCTTAGTTTAATGTTATTTTGGGTTCTTGAAGGGGATTCAAAGACAGTGGTGGGGTGGGATTCAAAGATCTGATGGTGTTTAATTTAGCTATGCTTGGGAAGCAGTTATGGAGGATCATCAACAACCCTGAAGCCTTCCTTAGCCAAGTCCTTTTGAAGAAGTATTGTAGCCGGAACATTATTTTCAATACAGTGGCCTCTGCTCAGTGTTCATATTCTTGGAGAAGTATTCTCTCAAGCAAGAGCATCATCATCGAAGGTCTGAAATGGGGGATCGGTTTGAGCAGCCGGGTTAGAGCTTTTAGCGACATGTGGCTACCTAGGGAGTTCCCTTACAAACCAATAACTCGATCCCTAGATCAACAAGTGCTAGCTAGTGACTTAATCATCTAGGAACAAGGTAAATGGGACATTCAGAAGTTGTAGCGAACTTTCTGGCAAGTGGACATAGAGGATATAGTCAAAATTCCTCTTCCCACATCACCAGGACCAGATTTTATCTATTGGAACTTCAGATATTCAGGACACTATAGTGTCCATACATGTTACAAAGTTTCTTGCAAGCAAACTATGGCACAACACCCAAATAGAGCGCATACAGAAAATTCAGAAGATGCAGAGTGGCTGAAAAAGTTGTGGTCGCAAAAAAAATCAGAAGAGAAATTTGTACCATGTTTGGCGAGCTTGGAGGAAATCTCTCCCCACTAAGGTAAATCTAGCAAAGAGGAACATCGACATACTACAGTTTTGTAATTTGTGCGGAAAAGACAATGAAGATGAAACCCGTATCTTCCGTAGATGCCCTGTTGCAAAGGAGACATGGAGAAATGCTTTCCCAAATACAGATTTGAAAATCAAAAGCCAAAATTTCAAAAAGTGGATAGCAAAAATGATGAAAGATATCAAGAACGTGAAAGACCAAGCACTTATCTTTATGTGTGTTTCAGAGCTGTGAGTAACAGAAATCAGAAGTTGTTCTAGGAGAAATCCTCTTCAGCTGCGGAGATAGTCAGATCAGACTATGAGAAACTCAGAAGCTTTCGAGAACGCCAGATCCAAACCCCCTGCGAACACCTTTCCACCATCGGAGAAGTGGCGACCACCAGAAGGGGAGATTGTGAAGATTAATGTTGACGACGCTTGGGATTCAAATCGCTGTTTGGCCGGATCTGGTGGTGTTATCAGAGATTGGAAAGCGAGATACATCGCCGGTTTCTCCCAACGGATTTCGTTTGGAACCAGAGCAAGAACGGCGGAAGGCCAAGCTATCAGAGATGGTGTAAAGTTTGCTATTGAAGCTGGTTGCCGGAGAGTAATCGTCGAGACCGATTCACTCTCACTTGTCAAATAAATGGAAGGGATGGAAGAAGATGGAAAGTGTCTCTCGGAAGTGGTAACGTTATTAATGGAAGCGCTTGATCTATCTAGAGCATTCAATTGGTGTCGGTTCCAGTTTTCAGGCCGGAGCACAAATCGGGTAGCCCATCTACACGCTAAATACATGCTTAATATCATGGCAAGAGAAGTCTGGACCGAGCACGAGCCCCATTGGGCATCCAAAGCATTGGAATCTGATGCCTCTCAAGCCCTTTTGCAGTTAATTAATAAAACGCTAATTTTCCCCTAAAAATATGACTTTCATACAATTAGATCAATTTGATATCAACCCTTGGATCGCTCCTTTTTAAAGAAATATATTTTGGAAAAAGATGTTGGAAAAAAAAATTTGATGCCACAATTTAAAAATAGGAACACAAAGATTCCACAAATAATTTAAAAACATTAAATCTAGTATTTCTAACGTCCAAGCAGTGCCTTGACCGTTAGAGTGTCCTCTGACACTCTAGAAAATTGGTACTAGAACCTCGCTCTAATTAGCTCTTTGTCTTCTATTGTTGTCCCAATTCAAAATTTGGGCATTTACGCTCCTATTGTGAGAGGCAAAGTTGTTTGAATTTTTCCTCCGACCTTACATGTCCAACTTAGAATTGGGGCGAGGTTAGATGACCAATTCTCCCTTGACACCCACCAGGGCAAGCTGATTTCAGGGTTAGTTTCCTTCGTGTATCCTGGCTGCATGATTAGCACTACGAGAACACGATCCAGACAATCTACCTGCCATGCTTGAATTCAGGAAAGCGGGTACTATGGGAACTTATGTAACAAACCCAAAATGACCAAGCCAAAAGCCCGGGGGTGTCACTCCGTACCCGTACCCGAGACGAAGCCCGGGTACAAGGAGATTTAAATAGTGGATCCCAAGCAAACTAAATTAAAAGTTAAATATTAAAACTTTATTACAATTCAAATGCTGCCTCAAACATGGGCGCTAAACAAACAAAAGTATTATTAACTAACAAATGAGTTCTAATTTATTGAAATGAAATGATTAATATCTAGGTGATGATTCGCGTCCCCCGCTAAGCCAAATTCTCATCAGCTAGACCTTTGGTGCAGAAAACAACAAGGGAACACCACAGTTCCAAAATCAGCAATAAATACTGGCAAGCATACACCCCAGCGAGTAAAATGATTACGAGGCAATTTATAAAAAAACAGTACTAACTTTTCATGGAGTATTTTCTCTTTAAACACAGCGGAAACAAAGTTTGACTCTTGTGTGAAAACATGAGAGTTTCCAATTCCATTGTATTTTATCAAAACCAGTTTATTATTTCAGATGGGAATCCAAACCACATATTATTTATTTTTCCATTCATATTATCAAATCCAAAAAAAAAACACATTGTTCATTTGTTGTTACGGGGAAAGAACCAATCATCTCGCAAGCATCCAGGACCTTAAATGTCGACACCCCCTAAAGACTCTTGCGGCCAGAAGGGTGAGTACAATGAGCTATCCGGGGCATTGCAACCGGATTAAAATTGGACGCGTGAACGAAGTCAACACGCCCAAGCCAAAAGTAACCAAGTAATAACCCCGCACAACTCTTCCACTTTACGTTATCATCCATTATTATATTTTTGTGATCTTTTCAAGAAAAGCAATTAACAAGTAAAATCAGATATTTAAATCGCACATTATTCACATAGCACGTAAATTCATTTTGAGACAAGGAGTGAAATAATCATTTGACACGAAAGGTGTAGGCACACTAGGCGTGGCATGTTTACTCACCTCAAATGCGAGCAACTACAACGACTCAGTCGTAGTACTCAACGTACCCGTCGTCCGAGAACTCGTCGCCTACAAATTAACAATATTCTAATTAATTACAATATTTTAGTAATATAAGTGCTAAATTATACTACATGCATATGACGCTCAACGACTTAGGTTCTAACACCAACCCAACATTCCCAAGTAAACACGATACACAAGTGATTAGGACGAGTGGTTCTATGCTAGTGACACGGTTCTACTTGCCGGTCCAATTTTGTAATTCACTAAGCTATTAATTTTTTAAGCAAAGAGATTACTACTTAACTTAGATTTATATTTTTCTAGGCACAACTCACAAGTTCTCTCAAACATATGAACTTAGTGTCAATACCACAAAACGAGTGTTAAAACTCCCATAATCCAACTAATTTCGACGTCTAGACACTACAATTTAAACGCATCAGCATTAGTGACAATTTCAGCAACTTTTGGCGACTAAAAACAGCCCTATAGCCACGAATTCAACCCTTTAGCGACCGGAAAGATTGTTCAATGTTCGTACGAAAATAATCCCAAGTATAGGATATCGTCTCAAGTAATATCCGGATAAGTCCGGAGTCGAATCCACAAGGAGAGGAGGTTTAGACAATGACTTTCTATCACTAGAACAACGCAACTAAGGAACTAACTAAAGCAAGTGATGTAAATTCTCATAGGCTTTTAGAGCTAGCCAAGCTATCAAATCCACCAAAATCAATTGATGGAGCGAGATGAGATTTGAGAATTTAAAGAACAAAGTAAACGACTACTAATACTACGACTCAAGAAAGTAGTAAAATAACAAGTAATGAGGGGCTAGGGATCATCGTTTCTCTAGTGACCAATCCTCCTATTATATTCAAGCCCGGTTCTCATATCGCATGTGGAATTCCACAAGACAAGTGCCTCAAGAATCGATTGCTTATTGCAATCCAACTTGCCACAAATGAAGTGCCTAACTCTAACACACGATAATCAAGAACTAAAGAAGCGATTCAAATGAGATTTTCCAAATATCAAGTGCCTCAAGCATCAAACATATGTAAACACACATTAGTGTTTCCACATGAAAGATCAAGCCACAAATGAGATTCCTAAATTCTCACTTAAATCACCTAACTAGTACTCAATTTCTCAAAGTTAGGATTGAAGAGTTCCTCTCACTCACTTGCAACTTCAAATCAAACAAGTCAAGAGTATTCGCACATCTACCTATTCAATGCATCAAATACGTCAACATGAGAAATCCAAAAATTACACTAAGCATTCAAGTGAACTCAATTCAACCCAATTCATCCTTGAAGTTCAACTTGAAGTTCAACTTGAAGCAATAGGAAGATTTAGGCACTAGATAGTACCAAATCACCCAAGCAAGTGAATTAGCTAAACATGAGTATAAATTGAATAAAGCTAAAGAGTATTATCATTTCATTCATCATACTTGAATCCAACACAATTTATCCCTAATTCTTCCTCAAAAGTTGATTCAAATACACAAAACTAAGCTAGAAATTGATTCAAACTACAATATAAACTAAGCTAACTAATTGAAGTATTACTCTAACGATAGATACTGCTGCTGTAACAGTACTAACAACAGCAAGAACAGCAGCAGAAATCGTATCAAACAACCCAGAAAACAGAGCATGAACAGCCAAGAAAATGCCCAGAAATCCAACTGAAAACTGCTCAAAAACGATGCTCCTCTCTCCCTCTCTTCCTCTTTATATTTTCTAGCTCTTATATAGCTCAAGATCAACCCAAATCTGGGAGAAATAGGAGAGAGAGAGGAGGAATAGAAGACCCAAAACAGAGCAGTTTGTAGCCGAATGGGTGTGAGATAAGAGACTTCAATTCTTCGTTTCAGGGTTATATAGGCGTGTCTTCGGGATTTCTTGGCCTCCAAGAACTCATTTGAGCCGTTGAACTCATCTCAAACCTTCTCCTTCGTCGCTTTTAGTAGCTCAAGAACCCTAGGTTGATTTAGGGCTTTTTCCTCGTGTTGTTTTTGGGCCAAATTGAGGGTATTATAGGAGAGAGCGTGTGACGGGGAGCATTTTGGTACCAATTTCGAGCCATTTGGTAGGTGATTTGGGTCTGGTTTTGAGCTTCGTCCGAAGTTTGGAGGAGCGTCCATGGTGTTCTGGTGCGTGGTTAGCGTCGGGTAGAGAGAAACGCTAGCTGGTTATTGGCTGTTTTGCCGAAATTACACTCGGCTCCCCCCTAAGTTTGCCGGGGGCTTTAAATGGCCCCCAGGTCTTTAAAAGGTTTGTAAAACTGCACAAACTCCCCCAATCCGTTAAGAATCCTTCAAAATAGCCATTAAAATGTCTAGAAACTTGCACTTAAGCCCCAGTTCCGTTAGTCTCTTCTCTTTTTCACCCTTTAATGTGACTTTAGCCTTCTAACTTCCATTTTTCTTCTCACTTGGACCTTCAAATCTTCAATAATCTTCTAATTAAGTCCTCCAAGCACCTTCTTTATGTCTCTTGTCCCCTCCAAAGCATCTCAATTCATCATTTGAGCTCCTCCTAACTAGCTTTTTGCGTTCCAAATCACGATTTCTCCTACAAAATGAGAGAAAAACATCAAAACTACTAGAAAGGGCATAAGTCTAGAAAGAGAGATAAAATAGATAAATTACATATATTAGTAAGTTATGAAGAGTTCATTAACATACTAAAACATTCAACTTTAAGTCGTTAACATTCAACAACTCTAGATCATCAAATTAAGTGTCAACGGTCTCGGTTTCAACTCCAATTTAATTACCCGGCGATTACAACTCGCCTTACCAACCCAACACATCAAACAAGTGCTAGTTTCTAGTTAATCCTATTGTTTCGGATTGATTTTACCCCCTACATAAACTAGGGTTTATGGGTAATCACGAAGAACAATGAATAAAGTGATTCAAGATGCTCTACGCGGTGAATACGGGGATCAAAGCAAGTAAAAACGGATCTGAAATTAACGAACAACTTGCTACTCACGTGAGACGTGAGGGATTTGAGAGATTGAGTGGCAGAGATGAAGGCGGCGATGTGGTGGTGGAGCTTGGCGGTCGAAGGCTGCCGGAAACAATGGGTCAGATGACCCGTTAGAAGAAAGTGAAAACAGAAAATACAAGAAGGAGAAGAACGCATGAGAAAGAAGAAACAGGAGAAGAAAAGACAGAAACAGGGCATCGGACGTGGGGAAGAAGAAGAAGAAGAAGAAGAAGAAGAAGAAGAAGAAAGAGAGAGAGAGAGAGAGATAGAGAGAGAGAGAGAGAGATAGAGAGACGAACCTGGACAGACAGAGAGAGACGGCGGCTGCGGTGGCTGAATGCCGCTACTGCTGCTGCTGTTCCGTCGGACAGAGAAGCGGCAGAGAGGGAGAACGAGCATGAGGGAGAGAGAGAGAGAGATGGTTTGGAGGTTTTTTGACCAATTGATCGAGAGAGAAATAGATGATGATGATGATGATGATGATGATGATGATGATGATGATGATGATGATGATGATGATGATGATGATGATGATGATGATGATGATGAATTTGGAAAAGAAATCGATGAGGATGGAAGAAGATCGGATTGCATCCGATTGATGAGGAGAAATCACGTCAGTTGTGATTTTGGGTGTACAAAATGATATCAATTAGTTGTAAAAGACACTTTCACACCACTAGTTTAGGCAAAAAGACAATCACCACCCCTAGTTTAATTAAAATGCACTAACAACTTAAGATAAAAGTCACAAAGACCCCCAAATTCTAGTAAACACTTATAATTAACTCCCAACCTTGAAATTTAACCCCCAACACATATAATAATATCACAAAATACCCATAGTCACAAAATGGGGTATTTCATCCTCCCCCCCCCCCCCTTAAAGAGAGCTTCGTCCTCGAAGCTTAACCCAAATCCTCCAAACCACCAAGGTATGAATCTCCACTCCACGGTACACGTACTAATTGCAAACCTAATGTCATGAATGATATGCAACATACTATAAAGAGTACTGTATTAAAAACCGAAGGATTACATCCTCTCCCGCTTAGAGGAGTGACGTCCTCGGAACTCAAGGTACCTCGTCAAAAAGGTGACGATACTTCTTCCTCATATCATCCTCTGCTTCCCAAGTTGCCTCTTCATTGAGGTGATTTGTCCATAAGACCTTTACCATATTGGCACTCTTGTTGCGGTTGTCCCTTGTTTTTGTGTCTAGAATCTTAACAGGGTGTTCCTCATAACTAAATGAATGTTCCAAATTGACTGGCACTAGCCACGACTCCCGGTCCTAGGCGACAAATAGGGAGCCTACATTCTCTTCCCACTCGATAATGTCTGCAAGCTGTCACTTAAACATGTCATCTAGGTTGACTAAAAATTTAACATGGTAAATGTACTTCACATATGGGCCCCAATGGATCCCAATACCCCCACTTGATATCTCCAAACAAATGTCTATCCAGAAAAGAATTGAGCATTCACGAGGTCTCAGGAATTGGAATTACGTAGTACGGGGCACTATTATTGGTCTGCAAAAGTCTCGCACTCATCTACCATACATCTCGAAAATCAGACAAACACTCGAATTCGAATCGCGAGGATTCGGTCCACATATTTTTGGTGGAGTCGGGTAAGATGCCTCATGGAAGGTCTGATGTAAACCTTAATTCAACGCGACTTGGCATTCCCAGAAATCCAATAGAAGCATAGAACTCCAAAAGTACCTTAGAGGTGAATAACCAGCCCATAATCCAAACAACGATTTAACGACAAGACTGTGATCATAAGCATAAGTTGACAATATATGCTAGCTACCCCAAACGTGAGACTATACCATACTAAGTTAGATTACACCAAAAACTCGTCTTGATTGTTGTACTAACGTAATACAGAGCGACCCAAAACCTAAATCAATAACTCAATTGATAACCGCTACAACATCATAAACTGTTTGTCACGAGAAATAAGTTCTTAAGATCTCCCATAGCTGACCATCCATACTCTTAGTCAGATTGTGAATAAACTAATAAATGAACTATATTACGCCTTATACAATAAAGGTAATACAACCCAACAACTATCATAATACCAAGGACAGACCATTAAGGAGAAAACATTCGGTTCCTCAAATGATAGATAAGTAACAAAGCTCCGAACATGTACCTCTAATGTAAACATTAACATCCTAATGACCCAAAATACCGTATTTAGCAAATCAAATAGTATGAGCTATAACAAACAAAACTCAGCCCCTGATCCTCAAACTTCAGTTTCAAATGTGTAATCCCCTTTTCCTTTACTCTTATAATGTCATATACAGGAGAAAAAGGAGAGAAATAAGATAAATATAACTTTCACAAAGTATAGGCAAGGTAAGAAGAGACACAAGCAGTAGTAAAGCAATGTGATCCATCAAAACTTTGTAACCATTCCAACTAGAATCCAAAAATCTCATTATCCAAAATGACCAAGCCGGAAGCCGGGGGGTGTTACAGGTGGTATCAGAGCGGATGAAATCCCCCGTTTTGTGACTATGGGTATTTTGTGATATTATTATATGTGTTGGTGGTTATATTTCAAGGTTGGGAGTTAATTATAAGTGTTTACTAGCATTTGGGGGTCTTTGTGACTTTTATCTTCAAGTTGTTAGTGCCTTTTAATTGAACTAGGGGTGGTGATTGTCTTTTTGCCTAAACTAGTGGTGTGAAAGTGTCTTTTACAACTGATTGATATCGATTTGTACACCCAAAATCACAACTGACGTGAGTTCTCCTCATCAATCGGATGCAATCCGATCTTCTTCCATCCACATCGATTTCTTTTCCAAATTCATCATCATCGTCATCTGATTCTCTCTATCTCTCTTTCTCTCTCGATCAGTTGGTCAAAAAACCTCCAAACCAGCTCTCTCTCTCTCTCTCTCTCTCTCTCTCTCTCTCTCTCTCTCTCTCTCTCTCTCTCTCACGCTCGTTCTCCCTCTCTGCCGCTCCTTTGTCTAACGGAACAACAGCAGCAGCAGCGGCATTCAGCCACCGCCGCCGCCTCTTTCTCTCTGTCCAGGTTCGTCTCTCTCTCTGTCTCTCTTTCTTCTTCTTCTTCTGCTTCTCCTCCTCCACGTCCGATGCCCTGTTTCTTTCTTTTCTTCTTCTGTTTCTTCTTTCTCATGCGTTCTTCTCCTTCTTGTATTTTCTGTTTTCACTTTCTTCTAACGGGTCATCTGACCCATTGTTTCCGGCAGCCTTCGAGCGCCAAGCCCCACCACCACATTTCAGCCTTCATCTCCGCCACTCAATCTCCCAAACCCATCACGTCTCACATAAGCAGCAAGTTTTTCGTTAACTTCGGATTCGTTTTTACTTGCTTTGATCCCCGTATTCACCGCGTAGAGCATCTTGAATCACTTTATTCATTGTTCTTCGTGATTACCCATAAACCCTAGTTTATGTAGGGGGTAAAATCAATCCGAAAAAATAGGATTAACTAGAAACTACCACTTGTTTGATGTGTTGGGTTGATAAGGTGAGTTGTAATCGCCGTGTAATTAAATTGGAGTTGAAACCGAAACCGTTAGACACTTAATTAGATGATCTAGAGTTGTTGAACAATCTGTCTGGTCGCTAAAGGGTTGAAATTCGTCGCTATAGGGCTACTTTTAGTCGCCAAAAGTTGCTGAAATTATCACTAATGCTGATGGGTTTAAATTGTAGTGTCGAGACGTCGAAATTAGTTGGATTATTGGAGTTTTAACACTCGTTTTGTGGTCTTGACACTAAGTTCATATGTTTGAGAGAACTTGTGAGTTGTGCCTAAGAAAATATAAATTTAAGTTAAGTAGTAATCTCTTTGGTTAAAAATTAAATAGCTTAGTGAATATTAAACTTGGACCGGCAAGTAGAACTGTGTCACTAGCATATAACCACTCGTCATAATCACTTGTGTATCGGGTTTACTTGGGAATGTTGGGTTGGTGTTAGAACCTAAGTCGTTCAGCGTCATATGCATGTAGTATAATTTAGCACTTATATTACTAAAATATTCTAATTAATTAGAATATTGTTAACTTGTAGGCGACGAGTTCTCGGATGACGGGTACGTTGAGTACTACGACTGAGTTGCTGTAGTTGCTCGCATTTGAGGTTAGTAAACATGCCAAGCCTAGTGTGCCTACCGCCTTTCATGTCAAATGATTATTTCACTCCTTGTCTCAAAATGAATTTACGTGCTATGTGAATAATGTGTCATTTAAATATCTGATTTTACTTGTTAAATGCTTTCTTGAAAAGATCGCAAAAATATAATAATGGATGATAACGTAAAGTGGAAGAGTTGTGCGGAGTTATTACTTGGTTACTTTTGGCTTGGGCGTGTTGACTTCGTTCACGCGTCCAATTTTTTTTATTTAATCCGGTTGCAATGCCCCGGTTAGCTCCTTGTACCCACCCTTCTGGCCGCAAGAGTCTTTAGGGGATGTCGACACTTAAGGTCCTGGATGCTTGCGAGATGATTGGTTCTTTCCCCGTCGCAACAAATGAACAATGTGTTTTTTTTTTTGGATTTGATAATATGAATGGAAAAATAAATAATATGTGGTTTGGATCCCATCTGGAATAATAAACTGGTTTGATAAAATACAATGGAATTGGAACTCTCATGTTTTCTCACAAGGGTCAAACTTTTTTTCCGCTGTGTTTAAGGAGAAAATACTCCATGAAAAGTTGGTTACTGTTTTTTTTATATAAATTGCCTCGTAATCAATTTACATGCTTGGGTGTTTCCTTGCCAGTATTTATTGCTGATTTTGGAATTGTGGTGTTCCCTTTTTGTTTTCTGCACCACAGGTCTAGCTGATGAGAATTTGGCTTAGCGGGAGACGCGAATCATCACCTAGATATTTAGTCATTTCATTTCAATAAATTAGAACTCATTTTTTAGTTAATAATACTCTAGTTTGTTAAGCGCCCATGTTTGACGCAGCATTTGAATTGTAATAAAGTTCTAATGTTTAACTTTTAATTTAGTTTGCTTGAGATCCACTGTTTAAATCTCCTTGTACCCGGGATTCGTCTCGGGTACAGAGTGACACCCCCCGGGCTTCCGGCTTGGTCATTTTGGGGGTGTTACAACTTAAACCAAAGATTATTTCAAGCCTGTCATCATGAGCGAACTTGATACGAACAAAAGTATCGAGATATGAAGAAATTGATAGACGAGGTGAAGAAATTGAGAGAGATAGACGAAAAGGGGAACAGATAGATAAAAGCATAGTCTTAAAAACTGGACCGGACCGACCGGTTGGACCGGTGAACCAGACCATGACCGGTCCGGTTAGCATGTTAGACACCTGTGTGCGTGAACCGGTGAACCGGTTTGATCACCACTGGGTTGATTTATTTCGAAAAATAAATGTGCTGGTTGGGAATCGAACCCAGTACAGTCTTAACCACTAGGCCATCACCCACTTTGTTTTGAAATTGCAAATAGTAATATATCAACCAAATCTTTAGTCTTCATTACATTAAGTTGTCATATTGTTTTTAAAATTCTAGTGATGTCATATTATGAAATAAATTCGAGATTTCCTCAAATATTTATTTTGTATTACTTGTGAATGTAATAGTGTGTTACTTATGTTTCATCAAAATATATTGTTGTTTGACTATAATTTAGTTATTTGTGTGTGTGTGTGTTTTTAAGCATGGCTATTACTACCATTTCAAAAATAAAAAACATAGCTATTACTATAATAATATTACAACACTAAATAAGCCTCAAAATTACAACATTCAAGTATATTTTTGACTATTTTCCATTATGTTTACTATTTTTATATAAAAATTAATAAATATATATTATTAAATAAATGTGCGATTGAACCGGTCCGACCATGAACCAGTGCCTCGCCGGTTCGACTGCCGGTCCGGTTTTTAAAACTTTGGATAAAAGTGTAGGGAGAGACAAGGGTTCAGAGAATTGTAGTTCTTATTTCTTGATTCATAATGAAAGATTACAAATACTTAAATAGATAAAGTGATAAACCTAACCCTAACCTAACGGGCCTACTCTACGGGCTAACTAAATAATAAATAACAATTATAACTAAATAACTAATAAACTAATTAGTAGATAATATTGATACGGGCGACCCGTGTCAGAACTCAAAAACATCGCAGAGAAATAACCGCAGGATACGGTTGCCGAGCGTGATGCTCGTCACGAAGATGCTCGGCTCAAAGCCCATATCGGCAACAATCGTTCAGAATCTGAAAATGGGGGATCCAAGTTTGATTGAAACAGTGGAGTTAATGGAACGCCCCAGGAGGGGGTATCCTCCCCCTGATCCATCCTTATAAACTCTCACATATATGGTAAATGAGTGTCTTAAAGACAAGGTGACACAACTGCAGTGCCTCCTCGGCTCCAAAGTGCACGGGTACCCGATGCTTGCTTGTTGACACGTACTGACTAACTGCGACAACTTGTTCGTTTCTGTCCTCGTTATTGAAAGCATTAGGCTATGTATATTGCACACATGCACAGAGTTGCATCTTACATGCTGCATGTTCCGTCTGTGTGAAATGGAGCTTTACTAACACTTTCGGGAAATGACTTCTAAACTAAAGGATGTGACTCTCTCGCCATTAGAAACATCATATCCCATTGCTGTGAATATGAAAGTGATATCTATCTACAGCTGCATTCTTATGAAAGTGATATCTATCTACAGCTGCATTCTTCTCACCTCGTTCTTTGCTTGGATCCGACAGTTTTGATAAGCTGTCACGTAAAATGAAGCATGGCACCCAAATTTGCCGAATAGATGCATAGATGGATCATATATACAGATACAGGGGGCGATGGAGATAGTCTTCCAAAACAAATGATGTGTAAAACTAGACAGTTCAACTAGCATCATCGATGAATAATTTTTCTCCTTTTCCATGTGGGTTATTCAGTTATATGTGCCACATTTATATTTTTAGCTTTGCCCAAGTTTGGTTTTCAAGCTCTCATACATCAAGACGTGTGAATACCTACAAATGTAATATCCTATCCTTGGCAATCCATGCAAACCCAACCAACAAAACCTAAATCATCGCTTTGATCCATCATACATTTCTCAGATTGGTGGTGCAGCCAAACGACTAATCAGAGGGTGGAAACATGTTTAATGTATCATACATCACATTAAACCATAGGCATCCATGCGATCCTCTCATTATAGAGGACCACAATCACATCCGGACTCGATACATTCTTCTACATACAACATCACAAACAAAATATGGATAGAGATTGACATTCATAAAGCAAAAAGGAACATAAGTGACACATTCCGTTGACTAGCTTCTAGCAAATATCTTGAAGAGCCTAACTTACAGATGCATTCTTCTGAGTGTGAAATAATTTATTCTGCCACGCTCACTCAGAGAATGGAGATAATTGCTCCTGGACTCATCACCAAACACAGCGGTATGTTACATGAGACTCTGTTATTTCACCACTGTAAGTAACTTTCACCACTTGTCCCTTCTGCAGTCCATAATAGCGAGCAATTGCATCTTTCTGCAGCATTCTAGGAAGCTGAGAGAAGAAAAATAGATTGCAAGTCACCGTTAGAAAGCCACATAAACAGCAATTACCACAACTAAATGAGTTTCACAAATATGTATGATGTGTAAACTTTAAATGTGTGAATATCCAAGGGTATCTACCACCCTACTCTTAAACTCCATTTTTGGCGAGATTTATTTGAAGTTTTGACCTCTCACCCCAAAAATCTATACCTTCAAAACTCCAAAAAAAAATTAAGGAATGGAGTACAGTGTTTGACCAAAAACTCCATACCTCCATTCTCCATTTTTCCTCCATTTTTGATGAAATGGAGCTGTGCATCTCCCACCCGACCTCTATCTCCACATTGGAGCTGAAAATGGAGAATGGAGTTTTTCCTCCATTTGATTGACTTGTACATAAATCGCTTACTTTACCTGATTTTTTGTGAACAGAACCTTAAAACATGCATTATAATTAATTATAAGCAAAGAAAATAATCGTACTGTCAGACACACACACACATGTATATATGTATATATGTATATATGTATATATACTCGTACATATGATATTGAAAAAATTAATATAGATTCTTAACTACACTCCTTAATTTGCAATTCCTATAAAATAGTAAACATCACATTTTAATATTACACATAATTGAAATACACAAACAATTCATGAAATTTAAACGCATAATTAACCTACAACAAAAATAACATAAAAGCAAACAATCAAACAAAAGATAACATGAACACACACCATATGACAAGGTTTTTTGAATTTTCTTCCCCGTGCAACGCTTACTTAAGACTTAAGAGGATCTTCATCGTTGAACTGCACATATAATTAAGAGGATCGTCCTCCTTGTACGGCACATTAGAATAAGTTGTACTCGCACAGATGATATTTTATTATTTTGATATTTATAAAGTTCTAATAAACGTGAGAAACAATTCTAGTACTTCAAATAAATATAACTGTACTTATCACATAGATTGGTCAAAGTATCGTGCTACTAATTAAATTTATACTGTTTTGAAGAAATTTGATGATAACCTATGGGAGACCGAAAACTCCAATCTTTATAAAATAAGAAATGGAGCTATACTATTGTTTAATAATTGGAGGAATGGAGTTATACTACTAGTATTATTTTATAATTTAATGCAGAATTCAGCTAGTCGGTGGGAGACTAAAAACTGTTTCTCGTCCATAAACGGGGGAATGGAGTGTGCATGGTGGGGAAACCGCTCCATTTTCTCACAATCAAATTATGGAACTTCTTTGACACCTTCCTCTGTGGAAATAGCTACAATCATGTTTCTTATTTGTCTCTTTTATTGAAGCTCCAAGGAAGTTGAGTTTCAACCTCTCAAATTCAGCAGCCTAGACTTCTTTTCGCAAAACTTTCTGTTTCAACAAGCTGGACAAAGCTTCCTGCTTCTCTCTTAAGATTGCCATCTACAATGTTGCCTGTCTATCTCTTTCTAACATTCATATAGTTTCTTGCATGCCAAAAGTCTTCCATTCACACAGTGGAAGATTTTGGTTTAGCTCTCTGAGAGATGCCTTGAGGATTCTAAGCTTTTGAGCCACATTGTATTAGCATTCATTGGCATCCCCAATTGTCTGCCACTATTTTCGGCTTCTTGTCCCAGATGTTCTTTGCCAACATTGACTATATTTGTAGTGTGATCTGATGCATGTTTGCACCCAAACCAAGGAAAAAAATTAGCGCATTTCACATTCACAAGAGCTCGGCCAATCTTTGAGAAAAAAGGGTTATCCACAAATTTATTATTAGTCCTTGCATATTGATCGCCTGGATATCACAGCTCTTCCAACTCAGACTGCTTAAACCAACGTTTATATCTTCAATGCATCGCAGCCAACCCCTTTTCCACCCACTCTTTCACAAGGATAAGTGCATTGAAGTCACCTGGCCCTAACCAAGATGCTCTTCTCTGGTTACACTAGAGAACACCACCAATTGTCTCAATGGAGTTCCCAACATCTGAGGTGTCTCTGGACATTAAACTTAAGTGGGAATCCATGTAGGGCACCAAAACATCCATGAGATCTGTATGGCACCCCATCAGATTGTTGTAGTTATTCTCTGTGGCTCTAACATTTCCGCCACTTAACAAATGACGAGAAAAGGTTGGCTTTAGATCACACCTTGTACTGCATCAGAAAACTTGTGCACAACAACCATGTATTTGGAATCTCTCTAACTTCGTCACCTATGCTCGGTTTTACTAATTGAACCAGACATAGCTGCACTTTGGGTCGGTTAACCAGTTAAAACCGGCCCGATTTAACCGAAAAATCGAGACCGTAAACCGAACCGAGTTACTTTAACCAAAACCGAACCCAGAACCGACCTATTACGGTTTCGGTTCGGTCCTAGATATTTGAAACCGGAACCGACCCTTCCGGTTAACTGATCCGAATCCTAACAGATCGGTTAATTACTTCCTTTCGGTTAACCGATCCGACTCCTAACCGATCGGTTAACTAATTCCGTTCGGTTAACCAAAAAATTCAAACCAGCCACCTACCCGTTATTTCATGTCGCATCACCTGCAAAAAAAATATCACCCGTTGGAGGGTTGGGCAGAATGGTAACTGGGGGTATTTTTCACTTTCTATTCACTTTTTCAATAATTGCACTCACCCCCCCCCCCTAATACTCCTCTTTAAATACCAACACATGTGTTCATTCATCCTCACATAAAATTCACTCAACTCTCCAACTTTCTCTCATTCTTCCAACATTTATGAATGGGTCTAAAGGATGACATAACGGATCATCTTCATTTAGTGAATGTAAAAATAAGTTAGTAAAATTGTACGTTAGAAACAATGCAAATGATAGATAGTTGATCGGGCGCCAACCTAGTTGGGATGTACTTACACTATAGTGATGCAATTTTTTCTAACATTCTCTTTTTTGATTAATAATACCTCCCTCCTCCCTCCCTCCCTCCCTCCCTCCCTCCCTCCCTCCCTCCCTCTCTCTCTCTCTCTCTCTCTCTCTCTCTCTCTCTCTCTCTCTCTCTCTCTCTCTCTCTCTCTATATATATATATATATATATATATATATATCTTGATACTACAAAGAAAAAGGAAAAAAAATCAAAACCGGTTACAGCCTGCAAAATAACCGAACTGAAGTCTACCGGGTTACCAGTTCCGGCCGGTTAGTACCAATGCAATTTTTCCGGTTTCGGTTAACCGGAACCAAGGACTTGAACGGGCCGGTTCACCGTTACCGAAACCGTCGGTTTGGTTTTTCTCGGTTCGGTTCCGGTTCCGGTCCGGTTAACCGAAATTCCAGCTCTAGTTTATTTCAGCTTTCAGTTTAGGAACAAGTTCTATATTCGCAAAACCACCCCCATACACTTGTAGCCTTACAAAATGAACCCATATGGACTATAATTAACATTGGGAAGCATATATGTTACAAATAAAATACTTAATACCATCTTAACAACATTAAAAAAAAAAGGTACTTCTTGATTAGTCATCAAATCACAACCATTGTATATCAAAGGGCGAATAGACTGGAAATACAAATTAAATTAAACCTGACCATTCAACATGCTATAGGCTACTTGATGTCAACTACTTGCCGCCAACCTATGTCGCTTCCAACAGGTGTCCATATATCCAGTCAATGTAACAAGGCTTATGAAATGCGAGTTCAAATACTCTATTTTTCGGGAAAAAAAAACAAAAAAAACAAAAAAAAACAAAACATGTTTGCAAGAATGATAATAGACGCCATATTAGTTAAATAACATGGTTTCCGGAAGTAGTAGTAGGTGCGAACAGCATACAGAACTTGTCAGCTTGACCTTAATGTAATCACTTTCCAGCACAAAGTGGTGTCATCAAAGTCCATTTCTTTTTTTTAATCGCTACCTTAGTTTGAGATCATTTAACTAATTAGGAATGTTGGATGTGCCACATGGAGTATTTAAACTACCCATGCAATACAAACAAGATAATATGACCAACGGGCCAGACTTCCAATAAAAAATGGTAGTGTGGAACGTGTGTGAACCAGTATTGGCCGATGAGCTAATGAAGACAATATATGAGGCTTACGAAATATGTCCAAAGAGTACCAGACTTCCAAAATGTTATTTGTACAGAGAATATTAGCAGTATAATCTTTTTTCATGTGAAAGTTCATAAGCAATTCAGGCTCACTCATGCAGGAGCTGAAAAGCAGCTAGATCCAGAAGCATTTGATTTTAGACCGCAGTGACACTGTCTTTACTACTATATATATTTAATATAAATGTATCAAAATTATGCAAAACAAGATTAAGATCATGCATAGAAAACAATTATTTCCTGTCCTAAACCTGAAACAAAGATAAACTTCCATAGCTTTTATTATAAAGCTATTACTTAATTTCATGTTTTCCAAACGAATTGAATAATTAGATTAAGTAACTACTTTGAAGCAAACTTACTGTTATTTCTTTGGTGTAATTCCGAGAGGGTACTCCCAGTTTGTCGAACTGTCAGCTTGTGTCCCCCACTTCCCAAAACGCTCTTTTTGCATCGCCCAGGTGCAATAGATAGCAAACAAAGTTTTGGAAATTATTTTTCGTATATAAGCTAACGCACTCGATCGTTAATTGAATATGATGTCCTTTAGTTTAAGGGTAAATGGGCCCATTCGCTAAACTATGAACTAAAGAACACTACCACCATCAATGCCATAGTCCCTGGCATTGCTGACTTGCAATCAAAACAAAAACAAGTTGAAAATCAAGACAAGCACCATTACAGATTATTGGGTGTTCATTTCTCGCTGGATTTTAACTTTGCGTTCTCAGTAGAATCTGGTCTGTTTAGACAAAAGACCATCTCCACAAAACCCCACCCAACCACCGCCGCCGCCTCAAAAACCAGACACCCCAATTCAACAAGAAACCCACGCAATCAATCGGACTATATACTCACCTAAATCCTAGCATAACCATACCTGAACAGTGAACCAGTATTGAACCAACTTCTAGAAATCTAATCAAGACTGAACTCATCCAATTCAACCATTCTCCTTTATCTGAACCCTCCTAGATTCTAATCAAAATTGAACCAGAACCTGGTTTAATCGAATATCAAATCGAGAGAAAGAAACCTGAACTTGGTCTGGTTTAGGTTAAGTTGTTTAGAAGTCCTACTATCTGCCTATATTGGGCTGTCCTCAACCGTCATTGGCAGTCTTTGATCATTGACTAAAACAGTAGAAGCAACCACAAGCGTTGTTAGAACTTTTACCAATACAAAAGAGACATTGGAAGATTGTCTTGATGTACTTTTATTAGTATTGTTACTTACCCAAGTCTGAATGGTTTAGCACGATCAAGGTGGTTGACAACAAGGTCACGAAAGGCAATGGTCAGGTCGATGTGACTTCTTTCTTGAAAGGGAAAGTTCACATTCTTTTGCTGTCTTCAGCATCACACCAAGGTGACAAGTAATGGTCAGTAACCGTGAGGACTGTGGGATTTATCTTTTAAGAGAAAAGGATTGACGTTCATATTGATTTGCTGACACCAGCCACACCAGGGTGCACAACTGACGAGGCAGTTAAGTTACTTTTCTGGACTATGGTTAAGGATTAGTGAGATTCCGTGCCAATAAAGAGTGACTGGGATTTGCACGCCACTGACAGACATCTTTATACAATGGGCACTTAACCTCTTTAAATGTTCACTGTCAAACCATAATTTTAAAACTGGACGGAACTGAATGTAGCCAACACATTCTTGATTATAACCATACACTTCAGTAGATGTCTAAAGAAACTCGATGTGGGATAGATTTAGCTTCATTTATATATAGCAACACCACTATAAACTTTTGCCACTTTTCCAACTTGGGATCACATGATGAGTTATGAAAGGTTAACATACTAGCTATTATTCATCATTATTGTAACTTTTAAAGTTTAATATATGTTACACATTCACCATATTTTTTAATTATATTACTTTACCCGCTGTTTAACCAGTGAGTCAAGGACCCACTGGTTGAACCGATGAACCAGTGACCCAATCCCAATGACGGTCCAAAGTCCGGTCCGGTTTTAGAAACTATTCGTCAAAAAAAGCATGAGTGGATCTTTGGAGCTCTAGCCGAGGCACTTTGCGAGCGTTAACCAGAAGAAAAGACTAAGTTGTTAGCGGAGCCTCAGTTCTCTTATAGCTTGTAGTGGAGTGAGGCAACAAGGATTGGTCTACTGGAGTTGCCAAGAAAACAACACCATCTAACCTTCGTACTTTAAGCCATCTCCAACAGAACACCTTCCTCCCCGCCCTCGCCCATATCTATCATTTCCAACCGACGGGCTGCCGTCTTCTAATTAATACCAATCCATACACTCCCCCACTCTCACTTAACAACTAGTCACTAACCTGTGCTAATGCTTGGTGTGTGTATGGGCAATGTTAGTACACTAGTATGAAAAGATTTGGCATATCCTTACATATACGTGTTTGTGTGTGTGTGTATCGCCTCAGTATGGGATTAGCATGTGGTATACACCCTTGTTTACTGACTTTGGGGATGATTTCTACTCGTTGGTTCACCAGATTTGGTATCAAAGCCATCTACCACGATAGGTATGGGACTAGATGCAGTGAGGTGAGTATGAGATCTGACGGCTGCGACTTCTCAAACTAGAATTCCGGGCAACAGCTACCTAGGGGAGGGTTATCGGGACAAGAGACCGCGAAAGTGGATGCTAGTTAGACTGAATGATGACAAGGACGCCGGTAGCGGAGAATGGTGGACTAGTCCCACAGTATGGATCAGCATATGGTATATACACAAACAAGCCCCCTCGTTGTTCTACTCGTGGATTCATCACATGTGGTTGATGAGAATATATAAAATGTTACACAAAATAAAAAAATTAAATAATATTGAATCTTGCAAAAAACTATACATTTTTTCTGTTGAAGACATTGTCAGAAGAGGGACTTGAACATGCTTGCACACACCCAAAGAAGAAAGAAAGGCAAGAAACACAGATATGAACATCAAATGCCTTTTTAGTTCAATCTGTCAGAGATAGATCACTAACCTGTTTTTCTTCCAAACTATACTTTTTTAGGAGCTTCTGTTTGTCTTGATCAGTAAGTACCTTATGCTTTGGCTTCAACGCATGATTTGTAACATTGACAAGCAACTCTGTAATCTAAATATGAACATCAAAGAAATCAAAAGAAAACAGAAGTAAGCAAACTAAACCAAAGACGTGGAATGTCATTTACAGAATACAACATGTACATTTCATGAACAGGAGTTTAGACAAAGAAACTAGAGAATACAACAATGATTTCCCTTTTCCCTAAAGCTTCTTTCAAAAGGTTGGTATATTGATTGCCCACGAACAACCATCAAAAGCCCAAACTGTAGAAGATTAGCTTCAATTTTGGACAGTCAATTCAGAATCCCTGAAAATTAGTTCCATAGTCAAAAAGTCCCCAAGTAAAATCCGGTCAATTTGCTTCCCAAACATCAACTGAGCATCTATCATCCTAAGCAGCTACACAATGGTTCTATGCTTGACATGTCTCGCAATCTTACACTCTCACCCATTTGATACAGATGGAATGAATTCATGGTACATTAAAAAGACTTCAAACAGAATTTGCTGACTTAATAAGATCCAATAGGGAGTGTTGCCTTTAGGTAGCAGTTAACAGAAGTTATAGTCTGGTAGTTAATACGATTAGAACAAGTCAATTTCTCTTTACAACTAAAGCTGTAAGTCTATAGCATTATAATACTCCGCTTCTTCAATTGATATCACCATGGTTGGAACTTCCAGTGTCCAACCCATATGAGAGATCTCAGAAATTTAAAGACATCTCAAAATTTCTTATCCCGATTGAACTATTTTTTCTCCAATTTATCACCCCAAGCTTGAATGGACAGTTTTATGCGGTGCTCTCCGTCCACTAAACTGTTCATTCAAGGATAAGAAAATATTGGTTATTTAACCTGCAAAAAATGGGTTCTGATGATCAAGTGTAATGTTTGGGATGTAGAATATTATGGTCATGCTTTGGCGTACTAAGATTGAAGAAGTCCAGCGGTTATACATTCACGTAAGACATATCTGAGGTTATTTCAGGGGATGTTTCATGAGAATGTCACAACTTGGTGTTCTTTCTCTAACGAGCCAAGGAAGATGTGATAGACAAGGTGGCATTTATGGAAAAGAAAACATGGAAGGAAATCAACAAACAATACAAGTTAAAGCATTGAACAGGGACTTTTAGTGAAATAGTCATCCACCAGAATCGCTAAATGAAACTCAGGTACTGAGTTAATCCACCTGTTCTGCTGCCCAAAGTGCTTTTTGCGGGACATAAATTTCTAAAAGATCGGTTATGAATGATAGCATATTACACAATACACATGGCAGCAAAATAATTGAATCCAGAAAAGGAATCCTTAACCTATCAAGAGTCTTTAAAGAAAAAAGTTGGTAGGGTGGGTGAAAATCAATCAACATACATTGGAGTGCCGAGTAATAACCTTAAATCGGCAAAAAAAAGAGGTATTACGTGTGACTCCCTCTGCTGCTAGAAGTCACGTTTAGCTTCTAATAGGGTCACCATCATGGCCAAAAAGATTCATGTCTCTTAAATAATTTCAAAGGGTCACCATGTTGACCGAAAACAAGGAAAAGAATATTCAAGATTATGTGTAGTATTAAACGCATGCTTGCAGTCACTTTTGAGTAAATGTTAACTCAATGAAAAACAGAACGCTTCGGTCGCAGTTCCAATCAAATTGCACGTAGCACCCAACAAGTAATGGTTTGCGAGCACCGCAAACACAATAAGAACAACAGGAAAATTCAGTTTTTAAGGAACCTAATCTGCTACACCGCTGCCTGTCAGAAAACAAAAAACCTTCCACGTCCTTGAACCAGTTAGTTACATTTAGACGACCGACAAACTAGTTTTCTGAAGTGATGCAGTGGAAATAAAGCGCCCATATTTTGTCATCTCGTCCAAATGGTAAAATTGGCGGTTCAACAAACTATCAGATATCCTGATTACTGTTACACCAAGAATGAAATTGCTCAAGGAACTCCAGTTATTGGCACTCTACAATTATAAGTGAACGTAAGTTACGAAAAGAGTTTCTTTCAAAGAATTGAATAAGTGACTTCGTAACTCTAGATATTGCCAACATTGTACAGTCAATTTTAAGTAACCACAACTCAAATTCCAACGTCCATTCATCCTTTAACCACAGCCATTTTCATGTAGGTTAACTTACAAAGATAGTGTTGTCGGAAGTTATGGATATCCTTTTTCAAGTTGACTCTTCTAACTCCAAATACTACGAAAGATTGAGAAGTTTCAAGAAGAGGGATGTTGGCACCATGCATGGATAAATTGAATGCATTCTAGTGTTTTGGAGATGGAATTGTATCGGGAATTTGAGGGGAAAGAGAATAGCTTTATTTCACATTATTTGGAGATTGATACACTGCTTTTTATTTTTCTTAAACATTGATAAATATCAAGAATCCAAAAATGACGTAAATGACAACCATTGTTATATCCAGCACATTTACACCAAAGGGAAACAGATAAGCCGTGTAGCAAAGTGCATGGTCACACTCATTGACTAAGATATCAGAAATTACATTGAAGACTAATATGAAATCTTTGAAAACCAGTTATGCGACTCAGAAAAACCAACAATGTGGAAACTGTATGCAATGTGCACACGTGATAAAAAGATGCAAATCGTAGTAAACACTAGATAACTTACTTGGAAGATTTCAACTTTGAAGGGAAATAGATCCACTGCCTTCTGAGCTTGGTTTGTTATTTGGTTCTGCACAATTATAATCAGCCGATTCAAACTCTCCTTGTTGGTAATCTGTGTTACAATGCTGCGAATACCGTTTACTTTTACCACACCGGGTCCACTGAAAACGACGAGAATCTGCAATCAAGATGATAAAATAAGATTGTCACACTCAATTAAACGCAACGTCTGGTTCACTGTGAATTTTGGGGTAGAATGATGACGACTTGACTAGAATATCAAATTCAGTTAATTTTAGATGCTCATTGTTAACCTTACTGGTGCTTCTATTCTTATGTCATAGAGCTGGAAGATGCTTTAGCAGCAGTTACTTCTCACAGCTTACTCTTTTCGGGGAATGAGTTTCCATCAGAGGCTTCCATAGATTTCACGAGTTTGTATATGATCTCATGAGAATTTTGGTTTATCGAACTTTTTGGCTTTCCTTTCTGTTTGTTAAGAAACAAAGCTACAACTAGAACTCCATGACAGGCATGTCTCCAACGCGGACGATCCATGAGAACCAGATCTCATACATGCCTCCATGAGTAAATTTTCACTTCTTCTACTTACTCTAATGATATTCCTGGTCTTCACTTGTTCTCTTTGATATCCCACGATATGTCTTATGCAGAAGAGCAATTAAGCTTTCTAAATATTCCATCTATATTAGTTGAATCAGACTCCAACAAATGTTCACTTCCACGATAAAAAGTCCATATTTGACAGAGGATGAAATTTACTAAAAAGCATATTCCACAACCTAGTAAAAGTCAAACTTACTTATAAAGTACGACACAAAGATGATGTTAAATAAAATGCTGCTAAGAAACTTGAGAGGCACTCGTGTTTGTGAAAATGAAAGCGTTTTTTTTAACCTTCTTTTAGACCTCAGATGTCTTAGAGATGTCTTAGATATGACATCTTCTGAAAGCTGTACTAGGATGATGAGATGGAAGTGAACTTACATAATGCATGATTTACAGCGCAACTCCGTTATTATTTATGCATCACAGAGGTCATATGAAATTAAAATTGTAAGATATCTAAAACTCCGTTACGCGCCTGTGGTGTTCCTAGCAATTTAAAACATCTGCCTATGTAAGATTTGTTCAATTTGGCTTGCCCGGGTAAGTTTCTTGTTGGAGAAACAAAAAAAAGGTGTGGCAAGAAGGTGATAATGTTGTAGTTGCACATAAATTTAATAAATTTTTATGGGTAAATTTTCACAACGCTTAATTTCTGAAGAGAATATCTTGCTATTGTCTTCGTATGTACGCTAGTAGTTCATGCATTATTCTGACAGGGAAATTCTTGATAATCTAGGACTTTAGATGCATAACCAAGATTTGGGTGTGCTAAACCATTGAACAACCGAACTGCAACTATATTAGACACAAAATACGTACAGTATCTGACAAACAAGGCGTATAATAAACCTACAACAGTTCTCCCACTCGCCGACATGACTTAATACAAAAGAAGAAAGTTTGCTTCAGGCAGGGAAGAAACATTGCGATTTCAAAAGGTGGTCTTCATCAAGGGAGAGGAAATTCTTTTCTGTGAATGATTACAGAACCTAAGAATAGCATAACTGATTCATCACAAACAGGTAACTAGCTAACTAGAGAAAAGCACAGAGGTGGTGAATTCACTATCACACACATGAGATGGTTCAATCATTGCAATGGCAAAAAATCGAGAGAAATATAGCAAAGCAATCTGCATCCAAGCCGCCCCGATATAGAAAATGCATGATCCCACAAGAAAGGGGATTGATGTCTTTCGAATAAAGCAGCGACCTACATGATTTGTGCACATGCTACTACTTGTGGTTCAACTTCCGAACATGCAGTTTCACAATCAACACTCCCCCTCCCACATTACCAAATTCTCAACTGCAAAAAAGACTACACTCCATAGACAGCTGATTGTCCATGAATCTCCAGATGAAATGAACATAGTTACCACAAAATCAGAAACTTTAAGCACGTGAAGCTCTAGCACTCTACTACTAGATGTGTTGTCACCAAAACTGAGCCATCAAAATATCAAAAAATCCTAGACTAAGTTCCTTGAGGAAATGACTCCTCTTAATCTCTTCTCACGAGGCATGCAACCAATTATCAAATTTCAGCCCTAAATCACAACCAATTGACACATTTATGCAGCTCGGTCACAAGATTAAACATGAAACAAAGTGAAAATGCATGTAAGACCAAAATATAGGGCATGCATGTAAGAAAAGAAAATTATTAGTATTTTTTTTTTTTTCAAAATTTTGGGAAATTTGTGGACCTTGTTAGACGGGTCAGAGCGGCGAGAAGCAGAAATTCGAAGGCGATCAATATCAGGGTTTTGGCCGTGAATAGAGCGGAACTCCTGCAGGGAGAGTTCGATTTCAGAGCTGGGGACTGCGTAGCCTCTGTCTCTAAGCATCTGCAGCGCTGTTCTTCGTGCCAGATAGTATCTCTGACTCTCTGAGCTACATTCCTCTACAAAGCCGCTCAGGCACGAACCATAGGCCTCCCCGTTCAAATCCATGTCCATCGCATCACAATCCATCTCCTCTTCTCGGAAGAAACGCAAGACGAAGGGCTATTCTCTTTTAAGTTTCGAGTTCTCTGAAATGGGAGAAGACACCGGAAAGGAAATACTACTCCAGAGCACAGCCTCCCAAGCGAGCAATTTGCACAAAATATCCCCTAAATTTTAGTAAATAGGCAATAAATACCTAATACTATTTCTGAATCATCAAAACCACCCTTATGTTAAGCCTAAAGAATTTCACAAAACATATTTTGACAAACGGACCGTTGGTCAAACGATGGTAATGCCTGATGCAAGCAATTTCATGTAATGCACGTTTTAACCTCCACACTTTCTTCTGATATCTCTAGCCCACTATCTTCGTCTTATTTATTCGGGGACGGCTACCATACGGCCATATAGTCTAGTCGTTGAAAAAGGTGGTAACATCCCCACGCGCAGTTGGATTTTGTGTGTGTTTGAGAGTCTTTTCCATTAAATATGGTTGTTACCCTTTTCTGGCAGTAAACATTTTTTGAGTGCCCCAGTTGTTTGTCATATTACGATTTGTACCCTAAATGGCCAGTTATTGTTGATTAGCCGTGAAGGGTATATGTTTAATTTGGATTTGCACATTCAGTCCCTGAATTATGTAAACCAGTTTGTTGGAGTACCTTATATGAGATGAAAATTCTGAGATTATAGTTGACCTAATTAGTTGGGAACTCAGTTTCTGGTTTGACGCCGCCAGTTGGTCGTTTGTATATCAGTCGTTGGTGAGGTGTAATCTATGGATGCCCCGGAAGACGAATCAGTGGTCCAGCAACTAGCGATGGCAAGAGCTCCAACTGTTAGGGCATGTAATAATCCATGGGGTTCCACCTCAAAACCAATTGGCAATGAGGGGAGTAGTCCAGGAACACTTATTAATTATATTTCTTCTTCTTGAATGTCCGATGTGGGACTTCTCAACACGCCCCCTCACGTGTGGCATTCTTTGGCCTACGCGTGGATCTTTTTGTCTGCGGGTGGCGGTGAGCACGGGTTGTTAGACCATTCACGTGTGTGTGAGTCGAGGCTCTGATACCATGTAATAATCCATGGGGTTCCACCTCAAAACCAATTGGCAATGAGGGGAGTAGCCCAGGACACTTATTAGTTATATTTCTTCTTCTAGAATGTCCGATGTGGGACCTCTCAACACGCCCCCTCACGTGTGGCATTCTTTAGCCTACACGTGGATCTTTTGTCTACGGGTGGCGGTGAGCACGTGGGTTGTTAGACCATTCACGTGTGTGAACGTAGCTCTGATACCATGTAAGAATCCATGGGGTTCCACCTCAAAACCAATTGGCAATGAGGGGAGTAGTCCAGGAACACTTATTAATTATATTTCTTCTTCTTGAATGTCCGATGTGGGACTTCTCAACAGGGCACAACCGGCCTCGAAGGCCGCGCGAGTGGGAAGTGGTAGGAGAGTACCACCGAGGGATTCTGCTCCAAACGAAACTGTCGGAGCCGGTTCGACTGCGATTGGAAGTGAGCATCTGAAGCCTGATGAATTAATAGAAGATGTAATAATCGTACCTGTGTAAGTGATTCTAATTGATTAATATTGTGTTCATATTCTATTGCATTAATGAAATCTAACGAAAATGTTGTAGGACATAAGTGAAATTAAAAGGTTCTGATTTGAAGAGGATCTAAATTTGCTATTCTGAAACACTGGCAGCAAGTATTGCGAATTATTGTTGCAAGTCTGAAAATGTTGTGAACTTTACCACATGTCTCATTTAAGAAGCGGATTATGTGTTGCCAGTTTTTAATTGGATACATCATATGCAATCTGCTATAGCATCGTGTCGACAATACACATTTGCGTGAGCAACATAGCGTGTTTGCATTCTTCTCTGAGGCATAGGAGATAGCGTGTTAGTTTTTTGTCTTTGGGGGTGGAAGTTGACATGTTTAAAAAAGCAATCTTAGTTTTGTCGCGGGTTGTTCATTACATGGTCTGAAATGCTTCAAGTTTTGTTGATCTAATCCTATATGTTGTTATCTGTAGGGAGAGGATGATGATGGCACAACAGTAGGCGGGGATGAGTCAGGCGTCGTGGATGGGAAGGGGAAAGTTATTTTTAACGTGAAAGAGGAAAAATTTGATGAACCTGAGAAGAAGAACATTGTCCCTGAGCACGGGCAATCTTCTGGTGTAATGGTGAGCGTCAAATATCCGTTGAAAAAATATTTTGTGATCTTTTAGTTATAGTTTTGGTATGCATTGATTTTGTATTGGTTTAGTGGAGTAATTTGAGAACTGAAATACCAATTAATGCAGTGGAATGATGCTGACAATGAGCCTGGCGAGGGAGAGTACCCTGCATGGGCCAACATTTTTATGACAAAAATCACTACAATGATTGATAGGAGGTTTTCTGCGCCCGTCCCTCCGGTGATTATTTCAGAGGGATCTAAAAGGTGTCCGTCTGAGAAGCTTCGAGCAGCTGAGAATTGTGACCACGACGCCGACAAGCTGGACACCCCACCCCCAACGCCGTAAAATGCGTCCGTTAGAACGAAAGTTTGGTTCACACGGCAAGAAGTTTGACATTGACTTTGAGCCGGAGGATGTACATGTAGATCTGGATCCTTATGGCGAAGCACCCGCCACGAAAAGGGGTGATTTTGATCTATCCGATAGTCCATTCGTCACGAACCTTACAGATGAAGAAGATGTGATGGACTTAGGCGACGTTGCTGATAAGTACGCCAAGCATACTGGCGTGGCGGTAGCCGAAGTTCTACATCTTACAACTACGGCATCAATCCTTTTAAGACTCCCCCGTTGAAGAAAGGCTTGAAACATTGTCAGTTTCCAGGTCCTAACATTGACACGGAGGAGCCATTGGACTTGGATGTCGCAAAGAATTTAGGTGGGAGAGAAAGGCTCATGTGGGGCACCAATAGACTATCTGCGAACTGTGGCAAACGTGGAGGCGTTGGAGTTGAATTCATATACGGGACACCAAAAAGAGGAGAAGAGTATCCTCTGAGAATGAGTGTGCTCGGGCCATCGACAGATGGATCGGTGAAGGACCTGGTATCAATTGGACATCGAAGGAGCCCGCGCAGTAAGCCGTTGGTATTGCCGGATGTGCTGTCCAGGGAGGCCCTCCTATTGTTCGAGTATTGCACTTCAGCGTCCGGAGCTATGACAACTACCAAGGACGGGTTAGACCTATATTAAGGATTTTATGGCATTGATTAAATTTATTTTTTTATGAGTTTGACTCTAACATTACCGAGTAATAATTATTTTGTAGGGAGAAGATTGTGGATTTCGAAGGTTCCCTTATTATCAATAGGGGTCACATGTCCAGTATGAGGCCTAAGAAATGGCTTTCCGGTGAGGTATTCTATTTATATTTTAGTCGCCACTCAATCCGTTGATTTGGTAAGGAATTAGACATGTTAGCTTCATATCTCCACGAAATGTCCAGGTAATTGATGGAGTCGGTCGAGTATGCACTGCATTGCACCGGATTGAGATGAATCTCCAGAAGAAGGAACAGTCAACCTGGTTTCTTACAACGTATGCAGGGGTGAGCTAGCCTTGTTGACTTAGTAAAGTGGTGTAGAAACCTCCAACACATTATAATTGTATGGGCTAACTATTTATGTGTTGGCAGATGGCTAAGGGGTCTAGTTGCTTTCTGGAGCGAGACATACTCGGAAACATGGAAGATGTTGAAAGGGTAATGTCTACAATCAACAATATTAGTTATTTTCATACTGTCAGTTAGTATAGGACCGGATCGTATCCCATACATTATGAAGAAATTGTCAATAAAAGCCAGAAACATACGACGTTTTTGAAAAGATGCAGAAATAGAAAAATAATATATTAGTGTGCTGGGTTATAAATTTTTTTTGATGTTAGTTTAATATTGTGGGTATTGGCACCTGAATCGGCTTTGATCAACCCGATGGTTATAATGATAAGATGAGCCGTCTACGTCTTCGTGGTTCTTTCAGCTACTCGTATCTTTTTTCAGGTTCAGGTATTCGTATTTTATTTTATTACACAGATTTGTACCGGATTATTAGTAATATTTGCATTGGAATTTCATTGTAGCTTTTAATGTTGTGCTTGATCGGGGGCAATCATTGGATTCTGCTATGCATAGAATTGAATACTTGCATGATTTATGTAATGGATCATAAGGCGTACGACCTGAAGAAGCACTATAACAACAAATCCGGGAAGGTAATGCAAATAAGCCGGTCTACATCTGTACTTTGTAGAATGTCACTTTGTTGAATATGAAAATATACTGTTACTGATCTTAATGAATGTAAAAATTGTGAGTCCAGACTCAAGGGCTACGCACACAGACCGAAATTGTTGAAATGGTAAGGGAAACATTTCTTTAGTCAAGTTGGATATCCAGATTTGCATAGTAATGATATTGTTGTTGACGTATGTGTAGATTAAACAGCTTGACGGCGCATTGCGCTCAACGTTTGATGACCTATATGTGTATGAATTGAACGCGTTCCGTATCATCTTTCCTGCATGGATTCCCCAGCAGCCTAACACGTGAGTTACAGTGATGTTTTAATGCGTATGTTGCATTCAATTCCTTTTATCTACGATACAGTTAATAATTGTTTTTCAAATTGTCAGGTACGACTGCGGTCCGTTGGTATGTTTGTTTATGTACTTTGTGGACTTGTTTATACCGGCTAGTCAGTGCAAGATAGAGATAGATGTCTCTATAGTGAGGCCCTGGCTAGCTGGGTTGGTTGTTTTGGATGCTGGGAACGCCGTCCGTCCAGAAATGATGGACATGGTGAATATGATGAATCATGTGCTTATTAAATATCCACATGTAGGCCCTCGATACGTGCGCTACTATGAGCATGAAGGTATAGTTAATGCTCGTCGCATTATTAATCAGATACTGTCACTACTAGAAATATTAGCAAATACTACATTTTTTTTGCAGCATTTGAACAAATGCGATAATTGGTACCCTAAAGCAGCATTAATATTAATGTTGCAAAGCAAATGCTGTAATATTGCAGCATTAATCCAATAATGCTGCAATTTTTGGTAAAAATTGCAGCATTGTTCATACAAATTGCAGCATTAATCACATTAATGCTGCTTTTTCACAAATCTACTTTTTTACTTTGCAGCATTAACAAACTAACGCTGCAATAAAAAAAGTTGAAAAAAAAATCATTTGCAGCATTAACCACATTAATGCTGTTTTTTACAAAAAAAAATAAAAAAAAAAAAAAAGCTTAGTATTGCAGCATTACAAAAAGTAATGCTGCTATCTCAAACCTTTTGGGGGGAATTCAAAATTTTCATTAAACATTTGAGGGGAATTCAAAATTAACCAAATTTAACCAATACAAAACCTTAACAACAACCCACACCCTAACACAGCAGCCCCCATTTGAATACTCACACACACAAAGAGAGAGAGAGAGAGGAGAAGGACGTCTGTGCTGCTGGTGGAGGTCGCCATGGACGTCTGTGATGCCGCCGAAGCCGCCGCCGAAGATGGACACCGTCGAAGAGAGAGGAGAAGGACGCCGTCGTGTCTTTCGTCGGCACCTCCTTCGTCGTCCAGAGAGAGAGAGAGAGAGGGAGACGAGGAAGAGAGGGAGGGAGACGGACAAACGATGAAGAGATCGAGAGGGAGAGGGTGAAGAGGAAGCTCCCGTCGGCGTCTCTGTCTCTGTCTCGGGACCTCCCGTCGGCATCTTCCGCTCTCTCTCTGTCTCGGTCTCTTCCACCGCCAACGACCGCCACCGCCGAACCGTCAGCGTCTTCCAGATCCGAACCAAACGGTGAGTCTCTCTCTCCCTCCCTACGAATCTCTCTCTCTCTTTCTCCCTACGAATCTCTCTTTCTGATATGGTGTGTTCAATTTGATTGTATGTGAAGTTGTTTTGTTCCTAATTTGTGAAATATTCTTCGATTTGCAGGTTACTGTCCTTCGATTTGTGAAATTCTCTCACGAACCATGGCGGAGAAGATGGCGGAGAGGACCACAACCACAAGATCCGACCTTTCCCGTCGTCGATCGATGGGTAGTTCACCCAGATTCGGTTGGTATCTCGCTCTCCCTCTCTCCGTCCTTATCTCTCTCTCTCTCTCTCTCTCTCTCTCTATCTCTCTCTCTCTCGGATCTCTTTCTATTGCAGGGTGGATGAAGAACGAAGGAGATGGAGGATGAAGGTTCCCAGATCTGGTGGCGAGGCAGCGGTTTTAGAGGCGGCGGTGGTGAGGCGGCGTTCTTCTTCTGTTCTTCCTCGTTGCAGTGATTGTATTGTAATGTTTTTGTAGATGTGTTGTAATGGCAGTGATTGTAAAAATAACATGTAGATCTGATTTTTTTTCCTTCATCTCCTGTAATGAGATGAAAAAATAGTTGTTTTAGCTGTTGATAATGAAAAATAGTTGTTGTACAAATTTATGTGATCTAGAAACTGTAATTTGTGATGGTTCTGGAAATGATATGTTATGGGATGAAGGATGAACGAGTTGAACAAATTTATGTTCTGTAAACTGTAATTGCTCTGTTTTTGCTAAATCTTGATGTTGTTGAACGATTTGAAGAAGATGAAAAGGAAAGATAAAAGATGAACACGAGAACTTTGAAAAAAAAACAAAAAACACAAAACAAACAAACAAACAGAGGAAAAAACACAAAACAAACAAACAGAGGAAGAAAAATTGCAGCATTAATCAAGAATAATGCTGCAAAATGAAGTGTAAAATGCAGCATTAATGTCTAATAATGCTGCAATTTGATTCGAAAATGCAGCATTATTGTGTAAATGCTGCAGGTGTGACTAGAACTATGCAGCATTAGTTAATGCTGCAAGTAATGCTGTTTTTGCTAGCAGCATTAGCTTAATGCTGCAATTCAAAAAATAGCACTGGCAAATGCAGCATTAGTATTAATGCTGCTATTAATGCTGTTTTTGCTAAATACAACATTAATTTTAGCAAATACCGCATTAATCTAATGACGCTTTTGCTAATATTTCTAGTAGTGTGTAGATTCGGGAGACGTAATTGTCACAGGTTAGGCAATACCAAACCTGTGAAAGAACGTCTCTTGGTGTCTACTAAGTGATGGAGGTTGACAACCGCTGGAGCGTTGTCTAGCATGATGGTAGTGTACATGTTGAAGTATGTTGTTTTGATGTTGATTTTGGTGTTTACAGTGTTATGGTCGGTCCCTGTGGAATTTGTATGCTTTTGGGTATGTGAACAGCGGTAATTTAGCTAACGTAGGCCAGACCGGCAGTTGGTGGCGCGCTGGCATTCTTTTTTGATGAAGGTAACATACCGGAACTGGTGCGTAGCGGATGCGTAGTTCTTGTCTTTTACCAGATGTAATTGTAAATTTGGAACGAAATGTTGCTGGTTATTGCCATTAATGGTTAATGGTTTTATTTTGTAATTATGTCGAAAACTATCTATCTGTTTATGTATGTGCACTCGGCAAGTTGTTTTGATACTACGCTTTTCCCTGATGTATATGCAAGGTGTATTAGTTTCATACGGAAGTGTTATTTTTTTTTTTGTCGCAAATTAACGGTGATCGTGGTTTGGTAAGAGATGCAGCTTGCCCTATGTTATTTGGTTTTGGGTTGTTTAATCTGTGTATTTTTGTTGGATAGGTTGAGCATTGGAATTAGAACTCGCTCTTGCAACCAGTTGTATGCCTTGGATTGCTTACTGTGGTGTACTCCTCATTGAGTGACATTTTTTTTTGTTTTATATATTTGTATGTGTAATTGACATGTCCAATCTATGATTTGGATGTAGTGGTTGTTGTTTCTTATATCGAATGTGAGAATCGAACAAGTTGATATGCAGATATTCGAAAGATATTGCCCCAGTACCAAACAAGATATGCATATGTTTGGCTGATATTTGGGGAGTAGGAAGGCAGTGGGCATTGTGGGTCTCAATATCTGCCAGTAGATGTGTGATTGACAGGAACCACGATTTGATAATTCAATTGTATTATTTTCTTATATAGAGTAGCGTGTTGACAGGTTCGTGTTGTTATTGTCACGTCCCAATTTGTTGCTGAAGTCTATTATTGATGGACACTGCAATTCGGTTTGCTATCTATCATGATAGACCAATATTTTCCCACGTATATAAATAACAAAACTATGCTGTCACTTTCTATTGAGCTAGCAGTTAGATTAATTTTGGTAGGATTCCGAAAATCAGAACAGGTATGCCGGTTCATCGGCACCACCCACCAATACCAAATATGTTTCATCGTCCCGGGCCACCTGTCATCATACCACAGAACCTTAATAGGGGTGAAGATCGCTTTACCATGGGCCATGGACGGCACGAGGCTTTCCTTGTTCATACATCATACCAAATCAGAAATTTTACTTGGTATGTTGTTAATCAGCCAAATAATGTCCCTGGTGAGCACTGGCAGATGGGAAATGTCGTTGTCGAACCTATGGGTACAGTATACCAATAATTCGTCTCTCTTGTTGCCGGTGATAATTACCGCAACGCTGGAAGGATGTTGGGTGGGCTCCTGAAAACTAGGGTAATGTTTTGGAATTGCTCTGGTACTTGCTTATGCAACTACCGGCAGATGGTTGCACTGTTGCGTCGCAATGGCGCATTCGACGTTGCTGTATTCATTTGGCGGGCTGTTGAGGACGAAACAACAGTTCAATACTGGAGTGATTTGGGCCTGAGTGGTTCAGCTAACCTGCCTATTGGGTTGGGTGGGCCAGTAGCCACTTTCAGGTGGGATCCAACGGTCGTCGACGTAATGGCGGCCGTGGATGGTTTTGTTGGCATTGACGGAACTACTACTCTGGTGGTGAGCATTGAACGGTTGGGTTTTGCAGCTGCAGTTTTTGAGGCATTCGGTAACGGTGACTTGAATTCCCGTAACGGGCGTCTCTTTACCCCCGGACGCAGAAATCTGGCTAAACGATCCTGAACGTCGTGACTCCCCTATAGGCGTTTACCCGTCATGTTTAGTATTGTTAGCATTTATGTTTACTTGCGCCGCGTTATAATTAGTTGTTATGTGTCCAGGTGGGTTGTTATTGTCTGTTGTGATGTCGGAATTAATGTTGGGAATAGTCTTGTTAATATTAACGGGGGAATATTGTCTATGACGTACTAGAACTGTGTATCACATTATATTGCTACACTGCCTGGGATACGTAAATACGCAATTATTTTACGTATGTTGTTTTGCTAGTATTGAAAGAATATATAGTGTCTCCACATAAATGATTAATTGATTTCAGTCTTTGGGGACTATATATAGGATAGTATTCCTGTCCCCAAAATATTGAATCTACACCCCTTCATCGTGTAGGGTTTTGATTCATGGATGCGCAACGGAAACAATAATAAACCATGCAAAACCCTCCAAGGATCACAAGTCAAGAGACATAACGATGGTAAGGGAAGAAATCAATAACACATCTTAGGGTTTCTCCTTTGATGCACGTCTCTACGGTTGATCCACGCCTAGAGGTGAGATCTAGATCCTCCAAATCCTTGTGCTAGCTAGGAAGAATGGAGGAGGAAGAAGGAACCAAGCAACAACGGAGCACCAAGAGGTGGGGCGGCACCCTTTAGGCCGACGGGTAGGGGGGCGGCAATCCCAAGGGGGTTCGGACCCTTCTGGGACTTGCTCTCTCTCTCCTTTTCTCTCCCACTTACTTATGTTATGAGCATTAGTGTGGGAAGGAAGGAAGGAGCATCCTTTATATAGTCCAACAATCCTTGTTAACTACCTAAAGACCTTATTCTAGTCCTACTAGAATTCGGATTAGTCCCCTAGTCCTAATCATGTCCACACATGGACTAGTTCTATTTGCCCATTAATCTTAATCATGTCTCTACATGAATTAGGTCACCTTGGAAAATCCTAATCATGTCTCTACATGAATTAAGCCAACTTGCATATTAGTCCTACTAAGTTAGCAAGTTGTTTGCGATTTGATCCTTCTAATTAATTAATCATATTAATTAATTATTTCCCATGTCTAGTTCACCCCTATATGGCGTGTGACCCCATAGGATCTATTTAGTTGCTAGTAACTATTTACTAATATGGAGCGGCCTCTAGCAAGACATCCATTCTAGCCAACAAATAGAATAGTCATCATGACAAACCTTGTGCAAGTAATTGTCTCATCCCTTTGTCCCAATATCCGGATTGGACCGAGACATACAAGTCACACTCGTATATCCAATCCATAGTTTCTCGATCATGAGAATAGCCTTATTCGTGCAAATAACATCAATATCCCATATTGATTTATTTGAGTCTGGCCAGACATTTTATAAGCACTATCCCTCGAGTGGCCTAGGATATATTCTCTCGTTATGTGGGAGGGACAAATTCTATCTATGTCCACTACGATCTCTAAGCTTGCTTCTTATTGTATCCAGTACACGCCTTTATAGCTACCCAGTTACGGTGTAGCGTTTGACGCTACCAAAATCACAATAATCCACAACTAGAATATCTAGTGACTTCAAGTCTAAGGATGACAATATCGTTGTACCGCGAGAAGCGCTTGTGACTTAACATAACGTGTATGTAGCCTTCTCGGAGATGGGTCAATCCAGTATGCCATTACTCCTAATGCATACCCATGTGTTGGATCATGATATCTCCATATCAATCCAACCCCATACTAGTCTATAGATGATTGTCCTATTAATCATTATAATCGACTAGGGATATTTAAGAATATAACACTTATATTCTAAGGACTTCATTCATGTTATCATATCTCTATATCGATAACATAATGAATAATAAATCCATAAATGTCACAATTAATTGATTGCCTCTAGGGCACAATTCCAACAGTCTCCCACTTGCACTACAGTCAATCTCCTGCATCATATGCCTATTGATATAGCGCAGTCTTCCACGCTTACACTGCGTAGAGGCGAGACATCCGCTGGTGCTTTGCAAATATTCACATCTCCTCTATCAACAATTTGATTGAGATTGAATATTCTGAGTAAGTGCATCTCATGCAGTAATTTTCTCAGTCCTCTATGTTAGAATCAGTGACTGAATCTTGCCTGGAACCTTTTCAGCTCACAGTCGCTCCCACTAGGGCAGAACATAAAACTCGACTTATAATCTGAAATCTTCTTTGTCGGACTTGAAGTTCGCATCACTGTAACCCCTTACAGCAAACTCTTCATATCCTCCATTTATCAAAAATTCATCCTTAGTGCTTCTCAAGTACTAAAGGATAATCTTGATAATTTATCCACTGACTCTCACCCGGATTTGACTGGTATCTTTGTCTCATGCCTTATGACACATCTAGCCTAGTACATTCCATGGAGTATCTCGTGAATCTAATGCATACGGTCCATTCCCAATCTAATTGGAAAGACAATTAGCCTTCCAAAGACTAATTCCATGTGACATGGGTAAGAATCAATATTCTTTTCAACACCTTTGTCAATTTATATACTATGACATAAGCTATACAACCATCTTGATCTACCTCGATAGATCTTCACAAGTTGCTTCGCTTAAGTCTACCATTAGAAAGTCAACTCCCTATTCAATCTGCGTAAGAGTGCCAAGTAAGGGCAACATTCCCAATGATTAAGTATGTCTCCACATACAAGACCAGAAACATAACTGTGCTCCCACTAACCTTCTTGTAGACACAAGTCTCATCTTCAATTATGATGGAACCAAACTCCTTTGATTACATCATCAATTTGAAGAGTCCAACTCCTAGAAGCTTGATCCAATCTATAAATAGATTGCTACAAGCAAGATGCGAATGGATTTAAGTATCACAATTGGGGAAAGATTTTGTCATATTCTATACTATGAGCTCACATGAAATCCCTTTCCTACCAATTTTCCCTTAAAGGTAATCATATTACCATCCATGTTGGTTTCCTCATAACCCACTTGAACCCTATGGGTCCTACCCTTCAGGTTGTTCATCAAAGTATATACTTTGTTGGTATACATGGATTCCATATCGTATCTCATGGCTCCAAGTCATTTCTGAGAGTATGGCCACACGTGGCCATCTCATAGGTTGTAGTCTCATCTTGATGAGCAATATATCAGGGGTTATGAGAAATCCTTATTTCTCTAGTCTCTTGACATATCCTACCTGACCTACGAGGTTCTTGTGTTATCTGAGTAGGTTGCTCCACAACACCTTGTGATCCTGCTCATGTTCCATCAAACGGATCAATGTTCTATTGTGGTTCTTGAACTTTTCGAGTTCTACTGTCCTCCCACTGTTTCTTTTAGAGACAATCTCTTCTTAGAAACACTGTGGTCTGAGCAACAAACAGTTTGTTCTCGATTGGGTTGTAAAAATAATATCTTTTCAGGATATCCCACAAAACATTTATCTGACTTGGATCCAAGTTTATTTGTAAACTCTTTTACATAAACGTCATAACCTCAAATCTTTATGAATGACATACTATGACACTTCCTAGTCCATATCTCCTATGGCGTTATTCATAATCCGTTTTGGATGGAACAAGGTTAAGGGCGATTTTTTTTGTAATTAGAACATAGCCCCAAAAGTAAACTGGAAGTTCTGTTTGACTCATCTTGGACCGAACCGTGTCCTACACGGTTTGAACTCTCCTCTAAGACACGCCAAACCCATGTGGCGTGCTAGGTGGAGCGAGTTTTGGATCATATCCAACACTCCCATGGATTCTTGTCAAACTCTTGGCTCAAGTACTTTCCTCTATGATCCAATCGTAGAGCCTAAATACTTTTGCCAAGCTGGTTCTCTACTTCATTCCTGAATAATTTGAACAATTCAAAGGATTCTGATTTGTTTCTTCCTAAGATACACAAATCCATATTTCTCTTATATGATGAAGTAGTGAAAATCGTCTTTAAAATTTGTGCTTAGCGGCCTTCATACATCAATATGTATGATTACCAAAATATCATATCTTTGCCCAATAAGTCTTACATGTCTCATATGATTTAATAATCAAATGAATTCCAGAAATCCATCAACATGGTTTCTAGATATGTATCTCTTATTTATGAGACCTTAACAATAATCACTAAAGATAAGAGAAGTTCATATCATTATATGCAAACTCCTTGGTATTAATGTTATAGATGAAATTATCATGATGAAGGATATACAATCCACTTAGACAAAATTGCATTACAATAATGCATATCATAATAAATGGATCAACATTTGTCTTTTATTATGATAAGGAGCTTTCTTGTCCAAACAAGAAACTATGATAATGGTCCTACTCATAGCATTGACATAATCACTTTTGTCTAATTCATGAACAAATTCATAGAGGTAGAAATAATTCTCTACGGCTAATTCAGCAACCGCTTGCTTCATTGCCCCACGTGTAGGATTATTTCTTCCTTATCCAATTGTTTTTCATCTCTTGAGATCCTCCACATTTCTATAAATGTGAGATCCTCATCTAGTATCATATACTCATGATGATGAGATAGACACATTGATTTCTATAACAAAATACCAATATTGGAATTCATAATTCTTTTAGTACTTACTTCCAGGTACTTTGGGTAGTCTCTCTTCCTCTGCACCACCTATGGGACTCCAGTGCAACTTGGTTTTAGGAACAGGCTTGCTTTATACCCGTGGGGTCAGCGCAAACTATTTGCCCTTACCCATGTTGTTATCCATTAACAACTTTGCCCATGCCCATTATTAGTGTTTTGTTTTGGTGATTTTTTCAATCATATTGAGTAAATCAATTTTAAAACAAAAATATAATTGCATCCAATGCAATTCTTGGTCCACTTGGTGAATAACCATTTATTCGTAATCTATCTCACAGATAATGCATATTCGCTATTGTTTCAATCATATTGAATTAGTATATTTGCATAACCCAAAGTGGAGCAACACTTCAAACCTTTCATGTCTAGCTCGCCCTTTTGAAAGAGTTTCTTTCAATGTATGATCATATCATACTTCTCCATGTTTCTCTTCTTGCTTCCAAAGCTCAGAGTTCATGGTAGCTAGCATGAGGTAAGTCATAACCAAAGAACCATTCTTTGATATCCCTTCCATTAGGTTTTAGAGTGTTTTGGTAGTTGGTAGGAAGAGAACTTTATGTTCTACGATGTACAACAATTTCTCTTTTATTTGAGAACAATTCTCAATTTTATACCAGTCTAGAATATAGATAAAGTCGCGTTTTTATTTGTTTAATGCCATGGGTATTCAACATAATAGGATTCTTCAAAGTTTGTGATGTTTAACTATATTTAACAAGGATTTAATTTGTTAAACATAGCTCCCGCTATTTTACTTCGGATTAATAACCCTCAAGATATTAATGCGGAAAATATCCTTATATTTTCTAGTGGGCCAAGATCCATATTTCATCTCCTTATGAGCTTTCTTTGGCAAGTCACCCATAATTTGACTACTTTAGGTAGGAACAATTCCAATTGCATCCCTTATGCAACTCTTGGTTCAATTGGGCAAATAACTCCTTATTTATCCATCCGTATGGATAATCCCAATTGATTGACTCTAGGTTTCTTAATCATATCAATAGCCTAGATGTGTTCAACCTCTTATTTAAACAGTTGCACATTACCAGCTTGTGCCATCGCATTCCATCATTATGAACCAAGTCGACATGCTTTGGCACGCACGAACTTGATAAATCATGGTGATAATGAGTGTTTAAATAACGAGAAGGCAAGAACACAATATTTGAATTCTTTTGAGGGATTTTTAAATTCAATTTTAATTGTTTTTGTTGATCCATATCAACTAATCTATCTATTTGAGTTTGGGCACAACTCCAAATAATAGATCCGGGTTGTCTAATTATCTTATTATCCTAATTGCATGCATCATCCATACACCAACCACAAAATAATAAGACAATAAAATAAACAACCACAAAACAAAATAAAACATGATGTGAATATTGCCTTTTCTAGACTAAGATAATTCCAAGCCAATGGAATTATCTATGAACCCTAAAAGCAAACACATCTCCATGCGTCTTCATCTTTTGGTTCATCCTTCATAGTCATTTGGAATGCTCCATGCTCCATCTTTTGTGGCTCCTTTTGGCTTTGGGCTTCTTTTCTTCAATCTTGGCTAACAATCTACTCTATCTAGCACTAGCTAATAACTATACTAAATAACATAAGTCTCGCAAGTTGAGAGAAAAAAATGGCTCGCACGCCATAAAACCCTAATTAATTATTACAATTAATTGATCAGCTCGCAGGCCGTAAACCAAAACACAAAAATAAACATCCACATCAAACCACATCCTAAGGCCATATTCAATCACCATGTGATTTGCACATAAACAGTTAAAATCCAATTTTAACGCGCTTGGTCAATTTTAATTGATTTTAGGATATTCTAGGGTTAAAACGGTCCATGGGGCCCATCAATCCAATTGCCCGGGCCCAAAAGGTGAACCGCAAAGGCCTAGGGCCGGCCGGCCCCTAGCCCACGCGGATAGGCCGCGGGCTAGGGCTGCCCCGGCCCCTAGGCCGAGCCTTGCTTGGGCGGCAAGCAGGGAGGGGCGGTCCCTGGGGGGGCCGAACCTCCTTTGGGAGTTGTTTCCAAAACAACTCCCTTGCTTGGTCCCCAAGTTTGGTTGTTTCCTTGTTTGGAAAGAACTCCTTCTTCCACAAGGATGCCCAAACCCTAGATCTAAGATCCTAAAATTTCTCAAACTCACTAATTCATGCATCCAATGCAAAAAACTAGACCTTGTTATGATAGATTATTGACAAATTGCATCACATGCTTGATTTGTCTTGTTTTACGCGATAAACAACAATTTTAAGGTGTAAAACTATCAAAACGTAACACATAAACCACATTTATGCTCTACGACATGTGGCTATGATACCACTATAGGGTTTTGATTCATGGATGCGCAACGAGTACAATAATAAACCATGCAAAACCCTCCAAGGATCACAAGTCAAGAGACATAACGATGGTAAGGGAAGAAATCAATAACACACCTTAGGGTTTCTCCTTTGATGACTTCAAACGCGAATTGTGTCACGTCTCTACGGTTGATCCACGCCTAGAGGTGAGATCTAGATCCTCCAAATCCTTGTGCTAGCTAGGAAGAATGGAGGAGGAAGAAGGAACCAAGCAACAATGGAGCACCAAGAGGTGGGGCGGCACCCTTTAGGCCGACGGGTAGGGGGGCGGCAATCCCAAGGGGGTTCGGCCCCTTTTTGGACTTGCTCTCTCTCTCCTTTTCTCTCCCACTTACTTATGTTATGAGCATTAGTGTGGGAAGGAAGGAAGGAGCATCCTTTATATAGTCCAACAATCCTTGTTAACTACCTAAAGACCTTATTCTAGTCCTACTAGAATTCGGATTAGTCCCCTAGTCCTAATCATGTCCATACATGGATTAGTTCTATTTTCCCATTAATCTTAATCATGTCTCTACATGAATTATCACTATAGCAGCAGTGTTGGCAAGACAACTGTGCACAAGAGATTCCGGCGGGGAGACCTCCGTGTACACCGTAAGTAGAAGATCAGAGATGGCACAGGAAGAGTTGGGCTGTGTGTAGGGAGAGAGTAAGGCAGTAGTAATGTCTGTGAGAGAGACAGAGGTGTGGCAGAGCTTCCGCGTATGGCTAGTGTGTTCTCCCTTGTATGGAAAGGTTAACGTCCTATATATAACGGAGAATGTGACCGTTGCAGTGTGGTTAATGCGCCCATCAATGGCGGCTTAATTATCTTAACCGCAACGGCACGTTCGTCCGCCTATATAGGGACCGTTACAGCACGTTATGCGCGAATACCGGAACCGTTATGAGGTTGACCGGGTTTGACCGGATTGACCGGGTTTAAGGAGCTCGTGCCATAAATCTCTCAAAATCAGTTACTAAAGGTCGCGCGCGGGCTTGCCTCGCACGCGACAGGACTTACTCTAGCCTCCAAACCACTAAGTCCCTACAAGTCCCGTGCAGTGGTATGCGAGGGCTCTGTCTCGCAGCCCCCACATGGATCAGTGCGTCTGGTGATCCAGTGTGTGTGGAGCACAATATGGTGTGCTGGATGGTTGCCACGTGGCCAAGATCTGTCAGCTCAGAAAGCACTATCTACATTAGCCCCCTTTCTGCGCGTGAAGGCTCATAGCTGGATAGACTTCCATGCGCGGAAACCAACATACGCGTCGCCGCCACGCACCAATTCAAATATGAGTAAATTCAGCCCCCGTGCGTGCCATTATGACCTAAAACCCCTAGAGTTGTGCCGTCTGGCCTTTAGGGTTTTAGGCGTGACGTCAGCTTGTCCTGTGATTGCGCGATTCGACGGTGACGGTTGCGATTCGACTACTGAAAGGACGCAACCCTTCATTGTTTTTGGATAAATACTCTGTACTCTCCATTGTTGCAAAGCATCACTTCTTTCTCTTAAAGTGAATGGTACCCGGAAGTCTTCGAGAGCAGATTCAGATAATCAATCACCAGTTCTATCTCATCAATCGTCTTCTTCAACTGTGTGTATCCAAGCAAGCTTTGCGAGAACAAGGTTGGCCTTGTTCAATTTTGTTTATCATACCAATGTATGCTTTGAACTGTGTTGGATCTGCAAACCCATGACATGTTATCTGTTGAAAACTTGCGAAGGAGCTCCAAACTTTGAACCCAATTTTGATTTAATCCTTCTTGATAAGGACCTTGGATGTAGGGTTTTGAAATCCCTGATAATGCAAACAATTTCCAACCTTTAATTTCTGAAATTGGTACCAGAAACTGTTCATCTTTCTTCCCATAGATCTTGAATCTCGCAATTCGAACTGAAGTGTGCATATTTCTCCCCCTTTTTTTCTTGCTCTTCCGCAGGAATGGCAAAGACAAGAGGAACTAGACCCACCAAGGAGGACGAAGAAATACCTGATCTTCCGCAAGCTTTATGGCGGAAAGCCCCCTATCTGGGTGGCAAGGACTTCTACCATGCGAGAGTTAAGGCAAAGAAACTGCCTGCTTCTGTCCCCAATGAGGGATTCCTAACATTAACCCCTCCAGTTAACTCAGCTTTGCTCGAATTGATTGGTTCCGAAGACGTGGTTCGATTGGGAATCGAAAATGGGTACTTCCCGTATGCCGCGATTTCTACCCAAGCTTTTGTTCAGAAATTGGACTACATGGATGAATGGATTGACCATGTGTTGACCAATCATGCTGTGACTCTCAATGAGGCCGGCGTATACTTCGCCGTTCGTGCTATGAAGGGTGCTGCCGTGAAGCTGGACCAGTCCATGCTTCTAAACCTTCTTTCCCGCTACTCGCCTGCGACTCACACTTTTCACTTTGCTGAGTTCGAGGCTGCCCCCACGCTCGAGGACGTGCACATGCTGTATGATCTGTCTCCCATGGGCGAGGTGGACCCTTTGAGTCCCTTGAGGACGGATGTGGAGACTGCTTTGTACACGCAGATGGAGGAATGCTTGTCAGAGGTAAAGAAAATTTCCACCCGGTGGACCACTACAAAAGCCCTTCCTGACTGGCAGTTGGTTGACACGTCTGCGATGAATACTTGGAACAAATGGGTGCAGTACTTCTTCCGTGACTACGCGAACACCAGCATCACCAAGAAGCTTCTGAGTCAAGACCCAGAGGCCAAGAATTATGTGGAGGGTAAGGGTTATCACTTGACCCTTTGTGCTTTCCTCTGTGCCTGGCTGTCGAGGTATTTAATTGATGGTCACCCCCACGATGGGGTCTTCTATCACGTTCTGCCGCTTGCTGTGAAACTGGCCCTTGGCCAGAAAGTCGCACTTGGACCCTTGGTCTTGGGCACGCTGTAGTATAAACTGGATCAGCTAGTTGTGGCCATGAAAGAGTCGCCTGGCCGCCTCGGACTTTCGTCAACATTGCCTTCTTGACGATGTGGGTCTTTGAGCGGTGGCCTTCTTATGCCCCAACTGCTTCTAAGCCCAACAAGTGGTGTCCCCCAGGCGCGACGGAAGAGCGTAACAGCGGCAGAGCTGCGAGGTGGTTCGGAACGAACAATACCAAGTGCGTTTGGAGCCTGATATGCGACAACCGGCGAGAGTTCATTGCCAGGCCCTATGTCGTGCATATTGAGAACGTGCGATGGTTTCCAAAGCTGTACCCTTCTAAGGGTGTTGTCTTCTCAGAAGAGCTCCTCTTTGAAGAGGGATCGCATTTCCATGAGCGCTATCGTGAATTCTTTTGCTGGTGCCTGCGAGGTTGCCTTCCTGCTCTCGCAGAGCATATTCGTGAGCTCGTGCCGAGGTATGAGAGGATTACCGTGGATGTTGACCCTACTCGAGTTTCTCCCCAGTTCGGCTTTGATGCAGTGGCACCCTCAATCTGGCCACAGTCCATTATCAGAGGCTGCTATAAGCGCTTGTTGACAAAGGAGTGCAAAACAGTCTTCATGAGCAACCTTCCCTTTGAGCAACCTGCGGGTAACCGCGAAGGTGGTTGTTCTAAGAACTGGCTCGCATACTGGATTGCCCAGCAGACAAGATTTGAGATGCAGTCAGCCCCTCAGCCAAGCAGAGCTCCTGTCATCAAAAGAAACTCTTTTCCGTTTCGTCCCAACTGCAGTCTGGACGAGTCTGAATATGGTTGCTATTCATTGTTGGATCATGAGAACCATTTGTGCCCTGCCATCATTCGGGATGAAAAGATCGCCGCGGTTAAGAAAGGCGACTCGCATGTCATCAGATATAGCGAGACTTTTGCTAAGGTAAGCAACTTCTTTTGCATGCGTTAAGCTTCTTGATTTCCACATATTGACATCTTTATTCTACACTGCTTGCTATAGTGCCATGTGCGGAGATTCGCATCTGGCGATCGTTCCAAATCGCTGGTTAACACTATTGTCACCACAAGAAGACAAGGACAGTCGTTCCTGCTAGCATCGAGGATGGACCCTGAGGTCGAAACCAGGATTCGCGAGGTCATGAATGCTTTTGCTGACTCGCTGATAGACAATGCTCCGGCCTTGTCTCCTCCTAGAGATAATCCGTCTCCTCCAGCAACTGCCGCGCCAAGAGCGAAGAGACCCAGGCAAAGGGGAATTACAATTTCTTCCCCTAGAAGCGCTCCAACTTCTCCTCCTGCGAGGTCCCTTTCTGCCAAGGACAAGGGCAAAGGTCGTATGCCTAGTAAAGCGCGGAAGGAGCTCGCAGTAGAGACCTTCGTTCCATTCGGCCAGGAGGAAGAAGAGGAGAGGCGGGAGCCAAGAGAAGGAGATGAAGAAGAAGAAGAAAGAGCAAATGTGATACATGAGGAAGAATCAGGAGGTACCTCCATCGCGTTTCCCTTCTCATTATCGTAATTCTTTTGCAACTTGATCTTAAATCAATCGTTTCTTCGCAGATGATGATGATGATGAGACCATCGGTGGCCTTTTGGCCAAGAGACAGAAGAGGGATGCTCATTCTGGCATTTCTGACGAACCCATAAGCGAGGACGTTCTCGCCGAATCCAGGAAGACAGTCGCAGAAGCTGCTGAAAGGAGAAGGCAGCGAGAAGAAGAGGAGCTCGAGCGTGTGAGGCAGCGGAGCCTCGAAGAACAGCATGTTGACGACTTAGTGCGTCCAACTGATGAGGAAGATGTGCTTCCCGAAGAGGTGGCTCCTCGAGCTGAGGAGGAGGATGTGGCTCCAGAAGAGGATGCAGCAGCTTTGGAGCAAGCGCAAGCAGATTTTGAAGAAATCGCAAGCGGCAATAAAGGTGAGATTTTAAATCTCGCAGTAACTTATCGAGATGTTATTGTGGGTGCATTAAAGCATGGTGTGTCAAAAGCTGACATTCGCCGTTGGCTAGTAGGCAAGTGCGGTGAACCCTCAGGTAATCACTTGATTGATATGCGTGAACTAAGATTAGCAACTCAAAGCATAATCATGACTAGCTCTTCGCGCCCCAGGTCACGCTCGTTTTAAAGACATGCTTAATGAGGACACACTAATAGGGCATGGTTCCACGTCTTTAGTGTATGACGAAGATACTGCAATCCCTCCCTCGCGTGGAGGTGCTTGCTCTTAGCTTTAGCAAAGATAGTAAGATAACGTATAATACGAGTTACCTCATACCATCGCATTTTGTATCGCAGGCGATACTGATGAACCTGTGCCGGAGCAAAGAAGTCAACCTTCTGCGTCCTATGTCCCAGTGCCGAGTTCTCATACCGAGAATCCCGTCGCAGCTGCTGAATACGCAGGAGATCCTTTTGAGGACGTCATCGAACTTTCTGATGATGCCGAAGCTGACACTGTGCTAATGGAGGACGATGTCCATGCTAGTGCTGAGGAAATGAGAACAAGTGCTGTTGATGCTACCGCATCCGAGAGTGTCCCTCGCCAAGCAACTTCGGCTGCTACTACGCTTCCAGCGATGACTGAGCCGGTGGCACCTCTTCCTGTGTGGAGCTTTTGGGGCTTGCAGGTTGGGGCTGTGATCGCAACTGGTGCGGCTTATACTCTTCCTCCCAACTATGAGGAATTAGAGCTCGCAGCTGATAGAAGGGCAATGGAGCGAGGACAGTCTTCAACCACTCCAGCAACACGCATTCCTTCTCTTCATGAGATTCTTGAAGGAACTGGTAAGTCGTGGTTTGCTGTTTGCATTTCGCATTCTTCATTTGCAATATTGATAGTATGACTTGGCTTTGACCTTGCTTCAGGTTTGAAGCAAGCCGATGTGGACTGGCTAGTTTGGATGCGTCTTGCCTACTCCCAATCATTTGCGAGATCTCTGGAAATAGGGCCCTTTGAAAGGAGGTTGTTTCTTACCGAGGCCATTTGGATTTTGGAGCAGCTGTCTGCGGCCACGCCTGCAACCGTTTCTCCTCAGAGTGCCGAATTGCTTTTTGGCATGTGCCAAAATCTTCTCGCCAAAGTTCGAAGCAGGCTGGGTTTCAAGTTTCTTATGAAAAGAGTAACCTTGATTCGCGCAGCCGTAACTTTGAAACTCGGCCACCAAAACCTCGCAGCTGAGAAGCAGAAGGTGGAGCAGCAAAAGCAAAAAGTTGAAGAGGCTATGAAGCTCTATCATGAGATGAATGCCAAGTGCGAGCAATTGAAGCAGGAAGTGGAGCATGTGGAGAATCTGAGCCTTCAGTTCACCCCTCATGACTCCTTGATCAAGAGTTTACTTTGATTTTTGAAAAGTAGCAAATGAATAGCAAAAAGCATCATTGTAATGTTGCTAGGGTTTCTCCCCCCTTTTTTTTTCAAAAACAAAAGAATCGAAGTGCCCGTTTTGCCCGTTCCGGGATTTGCTAGAATATCTCTGTGCATATCAATTTATGACGCCAGCAATTGATATTCTGCCTTGATTTTCGCGCTAATTTCTCATTAGATAAGCACGCTTTCCTTGGGAAGTCCATCCGAATCATGACCATTCGTCATTAATTAGGATACATAACTGAATCGTCGTAGCCTTTAGTAGTGTAATTGATCGTTACCGCTTTTCAAGGCGTAAGTGATTGACCTTACCCTCTTTTCAAATTCTGCTGACTCATCCTGGCAACTGAAGAGTCTCCACAAGGTCTATATAAACCTCGCCTTTTGCCATTTGGGTTCTTCATCCCAAAAAATGTGCTTTGCCGTGAGTCCTTACGACTGCTGGCTTCAACGCTTATTTTCCGTTGATTCATGGCAACTTCAAGTCATGAGACCTGAGTTTGCGCTTTGTGTTATAGAAATAGTTTCCAAGATCCGCTTTATGAGGCTTACTGATCTTTGTAACCTTCATAAAGAAGATGGAGATAATACCTCATGTTTGTTCGAAGAATCTTCTTCGTCTATTATGTTTGCAGGTCATGTTTCCGGCCGCCTCCCGGTGAGATGCAGCGCCGTAGTGACCTTGCTACCGACTCGTAATGAGCGGTGGGATTCTCCTCCAGCATCCCTGGAGGAGAACTTACTGCCCCCATGTTCGTGAGCTCAGGGTGGCGAGCCGTTGCGTTCGTCCCCGTGTAAAAGGAACCCTTGCCCTTTGGAGCTTCTGCTTTCCTGTTGAACGCCGTAACCGGTGGTTCCTCAGGCACATCTCATGGGGTGTTGATCAGACAAGGGCCTTGACAAATGCTGGGATCTTGAACGTATGGCTTCTTGTGGCTCTTGTAGGACGTTCATTTTATAGCAAGACCGCAATTGTTACAGATCCTCGGTCGCAGACCCGTGCATAGATGGTGTTAGGACCGTTAGGTTCATCCTTTTTCAGTCAGGATTCCCCGATGAGTAAATTCTTGTTCGCAAGTTACTTTTCGAATGCATTGTAAGCCATGTCGGCTGCGTAGTTAGATTTGAGCTTTTTCCCTTGTAAGCTGCTATCTAGACAGATAAATTGTAAGTCCTTTCGAATCATAATGATAAATTGCTTTGTATGATTTGTTGTTTTGTTACAACAAATTACAATTTCGCATGTGTATCGGCAGATTTCGCCTTGTGTAATGCTATATACATACTTTGTATTTGTTTTTAGATCGTTCGAGATCGTGTTTGCGCAGATGTGCCATCTCGGTAGATGGGCTTGTGATTTGCCTTTAGATTCAAGTGCGAGTTCCATCTTATCAGATAGGCCTTTGGAGATCACTTAAGATCATTTTGCATAATGTTGCTATCACAATAGGTAGACTTAACAACGATTTTCAAATCGCATTCGCAGAGTGCTACTATCGCGGCAGATAGGCTTGAAAGATCATTTAAGATCATGTTACATAACGTTGCTATCACAACAGATAGGCTTAAAAGATCACTTAAGATTGTTTTCACATGAGCTGCTATCATTGCAGATAGGCTTAGAAGATCAATTAAGATCGCATTTGCATAGGCTGCTATCGTGATAGATAGGCTTAGAAGATCAATTAAGATCGCATTTGCGTAGGCTGCTATCGTAACAGATAGGCTTAGAAGATCAATTAAGATCGCATTTGCATAGGCTGCTATCGTAACAGATAGGCTTAGGAGATCAATTAAGATCGCATTTGCGTAGGCTGCTATCGTAACAGATAGGCTTAGAAGATCAATTAAGATCGCATTTGCATAGGCTGCTATCGTAACAGATAGGCTTAGAAGATCAATTAAGATCGCATTTGCATAGGCTGCTATCGTAACAGATAGGCTTAGAAGATCAATTAAGATCGCATTTGCATAGGCTGCTATCGTAACAGATAGGCTTAGAAGATCAATTAAGATCGCATTCGCATAGGCTGCTATCGTAACAGATAGGCTTAGAAGATCAATTAAGATCGCATTCGAGTAGGTTGCTATCGTGACAGATAGGCTTTTGCTAACAGTAATAATAAACCAAATGAAGCAATATAAAAAGCCAGAAGTATGAAGTTCTTCTCATTTGGGAGAAGTCTTTTATTATAGAGCTCTCATGTGGGAGAGACGAGGTTACAGTTCTCTCATATGGGAGAGATTATGTGCAAATCATAGCTATACAAAGCATAAAGCAACGTTATAATAGAACGCATAAAATGAGAGAATTCAGGGATAGTACTTCTTAATCCAGCGCATGTTGACTGAGCTCGGGGTTGAGGTCGTTCCGTGCAACCTCCGTATGCTGCAATAGCCACTGTCAAAGACTTCTGTGACTTCGAAGGGTCCCTCCCAATTGGCTGCGAACTTTGGGTGAGCCGCTTCTCGCATGCAATGGTCAGATGCGCGCAAGACCAAATCTCCAACTGCGAAATCTCTACGTTGGACTGTTTTGTTGTACGCGGGAGCGATCCTTTCTTGATATCGCTTGTTGGTCCTTTTAGCTTGTTCTCGCTTTTCTTCCAGCAAGACTAAATCATGATCGCGTTGATTGTCGTATAATGCGTGGAAGGCCAATCTTGCCGAATTAACTTTCACCTCCGCAGGTACCACAGCCTCAGCCCCATAGCATAGAAGGAACGGTGAGACCCCTGTGGGTGTCCTTGGAGAAGTCCGGTAAGCCCACAGGGCTATGCTTAGAGAATCAGCCCACTTTTTGTGGTCATCTGCGACCATCTTGCTCAAGATCCTCAACAGCGTCTTGTTGGTCGCTTCTGCTTGCCCATTCCCCTTCGGGTAATAGGGGGTAGAGCATATCTGCCTGATGTTGTATTCTGCTAGCTTCGCAGCTACCTGGCGATTAACAAAAGGAGTACCATTATCTGAAAGGATGGTGTTGGGTATTCCGAACCTGCATATGATGTTTTCTTGGATGAAATGGACCACAGCTAGCGCATTTGCCGTCTTTAGTGGTATCGCCTCCACCCATTTGGTGAACAGCTCAGTTGCGGTGAGAATAAAATGATTCACATGCGAAGTTGGTCGGATGGGACCAATGAAATCCAACGCCCATGTGTGAAATGGCCATGGTGTTCCCAATGCATGTAGATCCACAACAGGAGCGTGCACTAGGTTTCCCTTGAATTGACACTCCTGGCAGCGTCGTACTTTGATGCGGCAATCAGCCTCCATCGTGGGCCAGAAATATCCAATTGAGAGGAGTTGCCTGCATAATTTCGCACCTCCCTGGTGTTCCACCTGATGAGAAAGGTCCATGACTTCTTGTGCTTCCCTGCCGTCTAGACATCGCAACAAGTTGCCCTCATGGCCTCTTTGCCAAAGAAGGTTCTCTTGTACCACGTATCGGGATGCTTTCCTCTTCAACTTCTCAGCTTCTTTTCTCGATTCGGGCACGGTGCCCTGGGTGAGAAAATCGAAGAGTGGTTTCCTCCAATCCGCATCATCATCGGTTAGAGCGATGAGTAAAGAATCCTTGATCAGTGCGCAACTCTCGCACTTTCCCTGTATTAGGGCTGCGGCTGTTGACATGTCTGGCCAGTGAATGCCATATCTCTGAGCCTTTCGATAGATTGAAACTTCGCTTTCTCCGCAAGCATGTTGATGAATCTTCTCTAGCAGCAATTGTCCCTCTTGCTCGGAAACACATCGCATGAGTATTCCGTCAGGGCCCTTGTAGTAAAGTGTGTTGTCATGTATGCAATACCCCTTTGTGAGTGTCCAGTTCTCGCTGCTGGTGCCTTCTGCAATAGCTCGTAAGATTGCCTTTCTCCAGTCCGCATCGTCCATGCGTTCATCGTCGCACGCGTCTTCTGCTAACGCCGACGATGTTCGCACTTCGATCGAGATTCTTGCGGGACATTTGTCCGTACTAACCTTGGATCCCAAGGTTGCCAAAGCGTCTGCATGTCTGTTGTCCGCTCGGGGCTTGTGCTTGTACCTAACGTCGCAGAATTGCTGCACCAGCTTTTGTACCAAAGTCCGGTAGGACAGAAGATTAATCTCCTTTAAACCGTACTCGCCGAGGCTTGCTTGACGATCAGCTTGGAGTCTCCCATGACCGTCAGATTGCTTACTTCCAAAGCTTTCGCTGCACGAAGTCCCGCTATGAGGGCTTCATATTCTGCCTCGTTGTTGGTGACTGCAAAGTCAAGCTTTGCGGACATCTGTATGACCTCTCCATCTGGTTTGGTCAAGACTATCCCAATGCCTCTGCATTTCCTCGTTGACGAACCGTCGAAATGGAGCGTCCAATAGGGTACATCGATTGCATAGATTTCAGGTCCCTCGAGTTCTTCTTCGATCACAGGCTCATGACTGTTGTCAGGGAACTGCGCCAACAAATCTGCTACCGCCTGTGACTTGATCGCCCGCGGCCGAACGCATGTGATATCAAACTGGGAAATGGTCATATACCATTTTGCCAATCTTCCTCCAGGATTAGTGTGAGTTAGCAGATATCGTATGGGATCACTTTTTGTAACCACCACCACTTTGTGCGACGCAAAGTAGTGTCTCAACTTCTCTATTATGAAGAATAAGGCAAGGCAATGACGCTCAATGTCCGTGTACCTTGATTCTGCGGGTTGCACAATGCGAGAGATGTAGTAGATGGGCCTTTCTTGACCTTCGTACTCCTGAGCCAAAAGTGCTCCTATGGATTTCCTTGTTGACGTCAGATATAGCAAAAGCGGTGATCCTAGCTGAGGTGCGATCATTATTTTTGAAGACGTCAGCAGCTCTTTTAGATTTTCGAACGCAGCTTCGTGCTCCGGAGTCCAGTTGTATGCAGCATCTTTTTTGAGAAGATTACTGAAACAGAAAGTGATCTCGGCAATTGCTGGGATGAATCTTCGCAGATACGACAGCTTCCCCAAGAATGTCTTCAAGGCACTCTGGTCATGCGGCGGAGTCATGCTGATGATGGCCGAAACTTTCGCAGGGTCAGGCTCGATTCCTTGACGATGCACCACACATCCCAAGAATTTCCCTGACGTTACCCCAAATGCGCACTTCATAGGGTTCATCTTTAACTGAAAGCGTCTGCATCTGTCGAATACTTTCCGCAAATCTGCCAGGTGATTTGCCTCCTGCCTGGATTTGACCACGAGGTCGTCTACATAGAATTCCACTTCTTTGTGCATCATGTCGTGGAATAGGGCCATCATGGCCCGCTGGTAGGTTGCATCTGCGTTTTTTAGACCAAAGGGCATCACCGTGTAGTTGAACACTCCTACTGGGGTGATGGATGCAGTTTTCCGTGTATCTTCGGGGTCCATCTTGATCTGATTGTACCCGCTGAAGCCGTCCATGAAACTGAACACGCGATGACCCGCTGTCGAATCGATGAGCAAATCGATGTTGGGGAGCGGAAAATCGTCCTTGCGGCAGAAGCGATTGAGATCTCGGAAGTCCACGCAGATGCGAAGATGTCCATTTTTCTTTACCACTGGCACAATATTGGCCAACCACGTGGGATGGTGATTCGGTTCTATGAACCTGACCTCCAGGAGTTTGACAATTTCCTGTTTGATCTTCACGTTAAGCTCTGGCCTGAAGCTTCTTGTGCTCTGCTTTACCGGTTTAGACCCTGGGATGATGTCTAAACGGTGCATGGTGATGCTTGTGTCCAGTCCGGGCATCTCATCATACTCCCATGCGAACACGTCTTTGTACTCAGTCAGGATCCGCAATAGTCCTTGCTCCTCTTCGCTTGTGAGGTGCGCACTTAGAAAGACTGGCCTCTTCTTTTCCTCGTTCGGGCTGAGGAACGCTTCTTTTAGCTCCTGCTTTTGTGGCCTGGGTTTGTCTTCCATGCATTCGGGTGCTTCTTTGAGCTTCTCATCTGGAGTGCTCTGCATTGGCTTTTCTGTTACCGCAATCTGCTCGATTTGGTTGATTTGCCCAGGGATATCCCCATGCCCGTGTGAGTACATCCCCGCGCACCTTCATATGCGATAGCATTTCTTCCCGTTGGCGTAGAAACTCTCTATCTCTTTGCCCTCAGGATCATGCTTTGCTATTCTCTTCAGGGTATACACGTTCTTTCGATGATAAGCTATTCGCGGCGCCTCTTCCCGCGTGGGCGGCTTTTCCTTGGCATCCTCCCTTGTCACCATCACTCCCGCAGGTGACTGATCCTTGATATCTTCCCATAGGGGTAAAGGAGTAGGGTTGAATGGTCTCGGTGTTTGCTCGTCCGCCATCTCAGTGAACCACACCGCCTCGCTGAGATGTGCTTCATCCATGTTGAATGGATTTGTTGACGCCGGTATGTCGATTATTCTGTCGTTCCAGATGGCTTTCATGACTTGGTGAGCTGTTGAAGGGACCGCGTCAAAGCGATGAATCCAGGCTCGACCTATGATCATGTGATACATAGTGTTCGCATCTATGACGTAGAACTTCACTGAGCACTTGATTTTGCCGATCTGGACGCCCAGGCGGATCCATCCTATCGTCATTCTGGAGTCGCTTCCAAATCCCATCAGCGGAGATGGACGTCTGACAATCTTGTGCTCGGGGATCCCTGCGAGCTTCAGTGTGTGGAGCGAAACGACGTTGACCGCTGCTCCTCCATCGACGAATGCTCTTTTGAACTCGACGCCATTGATGATGGACGTCACATACAGAGGCCTGGTGGCTCGCATCTGTCTTTTTGTCGCTGGCAGAAAAGGTCATAATCTTTTCTGTAGAGCGAGGCGCCCTGATGACTTTCCCATTGGAGACTACAAGATCCTCCTCGTAGTCCTCTGCTATTCTCAAGATTGCTTTCGTCATTTCTGTCCGGCACTTCTCTGAGAAGTTCATCTCGTCGAAGAATCTGCTGAAGCCGTGCGACCCCTTCATCAGGTCGGCACGTTCGTCCTCCGTGTCTACGCTGTAGTCCTCATCATCATGGACTTCGGCAATGATGGGTAGACCATCCTCTGCGACCTCTTCCAGATCCACAATCGAGATCATGGCGACCTCTTTACCTTTCGAGTCTTGCTCCGCATGGGCAGGAAGTGGATTGTTACGCACATCCTTCCTGTGATCGCTGACGATCAGCTCGCCATTCTTCATCTTTTGGCTGAACACAATCCTAAGCTTTTTACAGTCCACTGTGGGATGCATGACTTTGCCGTGGTACTCGCACCACTTCGGGTCCCTCACCATCTCCTTGGAGGGTGCCTTCTCGAGCGGCGGTAGGACACCGTCCTTGCGCCACTGCCTGCAGAGGTCGCTTGCTTCTTCCACTGAGCACGGCAGAGGTGGCGCATCGAAGTTCACAATCTTCGCCTGCTTCTGGGGTGAAACTGTATTGACCTCAGCTTCGCGTCCCCTCTTGTAACTGAATCTCCCGATCTTGTAGGTAGTACCGCTCGAGGATCGCTCCGGAGCGTTTTTCTTTTTCTGCCTCTCCACTATAGGCTCGATGTTCTTCGTGCATTCGATTAGTTTTGAAAACGTGGGCGTTTGCAGGTTGATGAGCATACCTTTGTGTTCATCTCGCATGCACTGCAGGCATATCTCTACAAGCCGACTTTCGAGCATCGGATCTTTGCACTCCAAAGACTTCGCCCTGAACTTCTTGATGAAAGTTATCCCGTCCTCTTCGCGCTTCTGATACATCCGCGAGAGGTGGATCATTGTCACCTTTTCCTCCATCTGGAAGAACTTGGTGTAGAACTTTTGGACCATGTCGTCCCAAGTCTTGACGGACCCAGCTTCCAACGTCCTGTACCACTTGTACGCCACGTTTCCAAAGACTTCGGGAATTCTCGCATCAGCAGTTTGGGATCAGCTCCATACGGCCCCATGACATCGATGAAACGCATGACATGTTCATGAGCGTTTCCATTGACATCCTCGAACTTATCCCATTTAGGAGCCTTGTACCCAACCGGGTTGGGCATGAGATAGATCTCCCGCGGGATGGGTGGATCGTTGTCTAGCTTTGGGATGATGGTATCCGCGAATGACTGGTGAGCAAGAATGGTGTCTATGCGTTTCTGCAGAGACGTCATGCACTCTGGGGTGTTTCCCTTGGCAGCAGGTGGAGGGGTCGCCGAAGGTGGAGGCGACACATATGCCGTAAGAGGATTGGGGATGTATTGAGCGTTCGCATTACCCCAAATTTTCGTTGGAGGAGGCAAGGGATATTGCGAGGCCGGATTAGGTACCAAGGCTGGAGGCTGAGGGGTGTGAGCCGTGAGGGGCAAAATTTGAGCTGTAGACCCTTGAATCGAGGGTAGCAGCGTAGTTGCTGGTGGAGTCTGCAGATTAGGGTTGGGGGGTGTGGTTGACACTCCCAATCCTTGAGCGGTAGAGGCTCCTCCTCCCTGAGAGACGGCGGTGGCTTGCGCAGGGTTCGGTGCAAGAGTCCCCAAGACAGCCATGATCCGTTCTAGCTGCGCAGATTGAGCTTTGAGGGCTTTCGCCTGACCTTGGATGGTGGCGTCCAAGGATTCTAGCGTCGGTGCCTCATCGGGGGTCGTAGGAGTGCGGCGGGTCTCCTCTCCCGAGGCGGCTTCGGTGGAAGGCGATCTGTTGCTGACATCATCCTCCTGAGACATGGTTGCTTTTGATGGTAAGTTCACGTCGGGTTCACCAAAATGTGCACAAGAGATTCCGGCGGGGAGACCTCCGTGTACACCGTAAGTAGAAGATCAGAGATGGCACAGGAAGAGTTGGGTTGCGTGTAGGGAGAGAGTAAGGCAGTAGTAATGTCTGAGAGAGAGACAGAGGTGTGGCAGAGCTTCCGCGTATGGCTAGTGTGTTCTCCCTTGTATGGAAAGGTTAACGTCCTATATATAACGGAGAATGTGACCGTTGCAGTGTGGTTAATGCGCCCATCAATGGCGGCTTAATTATCTTAACCGCAACGGCACGTTCGTCCGCCTATATAGGGACCGTTACAGCACGTTATGCGCGAATACCGGAACCGTTATGAGGTTGACCGGGTTTGACCGGATTGACTGGGTTTATGGAGCTCGTGCCATAAATCTCTCAAAAGCAGTTACTAAAGGTCGCGCGCGGGCTTGGCTCGCACGCGACAGGACTTACTCTAGCCTCCAAACCACTAAGTCCCTACAAGTCCCGTGCAGTGGTATGCGAGGGCTCTGTCTCGCAGCCCCCACATGGATCAGCGCGGCTGGTGATCCAGTGTGTGTGGAGCACAATATGGTGTGCTGGATGGTTGCCACGTGGCCAAGATCTGTCAGCTCAGATAGCACTATCTACAACAACTAACATGGATTACGTTGGAAAGGGGAAAGGTTATGAGGGATAGGTAAGGTTAGGTGATCTTCGGGGACGAAGATTCTTTTAAGGGGGTTTCATGTAACACCCTGTAAATTCTATAGGGGTTAGAATGTAATTAATCAAAATTTTGTGTTGGTTGTGTAAATCACTATAGCAGCAGTGTTGGCTGACAATTTCTCAGTATGGGATGTCTGGAATATTATTTAACGTTAGAACAATTACTGAGAATTTGGGGCTCATTTGCAATTTCTAAAATTTGGAATTATTGGCTGGTTTTGGGCCATTTCAAGAATCCAGAGGACTTTTAGGTGTTTATAGATTACTGTAGAAGGTTGGGGCCATGTTGAGAATTGCATAAACTAGTACATTCTTGCCTAATGCTAAATACACCCCAAGTTTGAAAAATTACACTTCTTTCCCCTATGCATGAGTGCCACTTGGCCAACTCATTTTGACACCTCTTCATTGAGGTGGAAACTTCTCCAACCTTCCCCTCCACCAAGAGATTCATAAATTTTGGTTTATTCATCATCATCACCATCTCTCTGTTCTTCTTGTTCTTCATGGAGCTACAACATCCAACTCCACCACATCACAACTGCCTCTTTTTCCTGCTCAAACTGCTGCTACAGGAGATACCCCTCACCACCAGGATAAGAACCCCTCAATCAATTTGAGGGATGGTTGAGTAACAAGAGAGAACCCCGGTCGTGAAGGTGAGGAACCCTAGCTCTTAATCTCTCAAATTCTTGTTCCTCATTGTAATTCAGTGAATATAATCATGATATTCATGTTCCTGAGTGGAAATCGAGCCTAGGGGTACCAATTAGAGGAGCAAACTCGCTGAAAATTCCCCCATCCGCCGGAATTTGGGTCTTTAGTCGCCGGAAACTGCTACCGGGAAGAGGCAGCGGCGGTAACCTCTTCTCCTTTGATTTTTCTCCGATTATTTCACCTCTCTGTGGTATTTTAACTTCATACGACTCGCTAGACTCTCTGAATACAGTTTAAAGGGGTGGCAATGGTCTGGGCTATTCTTATTGTTCGCCGGAATCTGCCATGAACGGCCATGGAGCTTGACGCAGCTAGTGTGCTTGTAAGTCCTCCGTTTGTGGGTCGTTTTCACTCTTCAGAGAACCTGCATGCTCCTAGGACGTTGTAGAATTGATTTAGAATCATGAACCTGCCCAAAAACCAAATTGAGTGCAGTATGATTCGTGAACTCATCCTTCTTCCGACATGTTTTACCTCTCTGTTCATGGGGCTGTAACTCACTCGTTAGTTCCCCGTTTGACATGATTTTTGTTGGGTTCTAACCTCTAGTTTCCCCTCTAAAAATCTGGGTTGGTTTGGATTTCCAAATGTGTCTCTAATCCACCTATAATTGAGCCTTAAGTTGAGGGAAAAATGCGGCTAAGAATTGTTGAGCTTGATTCTGTCCAACTTTGGAGCCCCATATAATCATCATAATTTCATGAAATGAGTTGAATCTTTCTCCTGTGTATCCTATGCATATAAATCTACAACTTACATTCAGATTTGACTTACTGAATCAATATATAAGCTTTCCAAAATTTAGCTTGAACTTGACTGAAAGTGTGCTGCATTCTGCCAGAAATGCATGAATTTGACTAAGTATGGAATAGCTTGTTTTTGCCCAAATTTTATGCTCTATATCTTCTTGTATATTTTAAGTTTCAAGGAGATTGAATATGTTCCGTAATCCTTGATGAATCATCTTCAAGACCGTACTTCCGGATTTCCCCAAAACTTTCTAGTTTGATCACAAATCGGACCTGAAGTTGGCTGCTTGAGATTATTTCACTCAACTTCGACCTCCTAAATTGTCATTCAAATGAACACTCAGGACTTCACACTCTTGATCAAAGTTGGTTACTCTGCTATTATGAATCTAGTTGTCAAGATTGACAGAGTTTGACCTTCAGGGAATACATGTTTGATCAAAACTGTGTAAGAGGGGAAAAACTGAAAATTTTCACATAAAGTGTTGTTAAGACTAGAATGATATTTGAAAGCCATAAGCATATCTTATATTGATAATTATGGTCCAGTGAGTTATTCTGGGTTATTGTTGACTAATTCAACTGTCTGGCGGGTCATTTTGTAATCCGAGCAAACTTTAGGGGCTTAAGTGTGAATAATTAAAAGTTGTAGTTTTCACTGCCATGACCTCATGAGGGTGTCTGGAATATGATTTCACACTATCTGGGAATAGTTTCACTTGTGTAGAGAGCTCATGCACATACAGGGATCAAAATGCAATTTAGCTAAACTTCACGGACTTGACTGTAAATAGTCAAAAACTTGAGATTCAATCTTAAGCAGACAACTCAGAGACACAGTAACTCTGAGACTAGCAAGTTAGGCCTAAATAAAGGGGTCGAGAACTGTCAGGGACTGTACTGATAAGACCGAGATCAGGAGAATAAATAGTCATTATGGGTAGACGACTAGAATGATATTGCATGCGCATTATACCTCATAAATGAGAAAATATGCTAATATGTACTTATACACTTGTATGTGTAGAGGTTATCAGGATAGAGAATCAGTGACGCTGGTCAGGAATACTAGACAGGCTGCCAGGTAAGCAAATGACTGCTTATTTAATATGGAGAAATATTAGATTAGCTGTAAGTATGTTTCTACAGGTATAACTGTCGAAAATTGGGAAATAATAAAATGATGAATTAAACATCTATATATGCACCTAAACAGGTAAGCATGCATATTGTTCATGATGATCTTGTACACTTAAATAATAACTGATTCCTGTACCCTAGACCTCAATATGGTCAAATATTTATGGGACCCAGACTACGGGCTTGATACATTTATGGGACCCGGTCTACGGGCTTACAGTCGGTACATTGCTAGCTCCCGGCTAGACAGCTAGGTTCCGCCTCTGGGTTGCGATCCAGAGGGAGTGTGCACACTTAAGGTCTAGTATGTCAGGATGGATTAGGGTGGTATAGGAATGGGGAACTGAATATGGATTTGGTGTAGCTGTTTTCTTAACGGATAACTTGGAATTACAAGTATAACATTTCCTTTACTACGTGTTGTGAGACAGGATGATAGGACATATGTTTACGAGTACATGTTTAATGTTTTCAAAATCTTCTAGATAAATATCTAATTTTGTTATAAATTCATTTCTGTGGTTGTAATCTGACGTCGTAACGTCACTGCCTATGATGCCTAGCAGGTGAGTATGCGGGAGACTGGGGAGTAGGCATTCACCTAGAGGGTCGATCGACCAACATATACGAGATATAAAAGTAAGTTATTTTGAAATCTCAGTTTCTTTAATTCTGTCTTGTAACAGTACTGTTAGGGTTTGACTCCTTGCTGAGCACTCCTGTGCTGAGCGGAGGGCATCTCCTGAGAGTCTGGGGGATCCAAGTGTAATTCTCCAATACTCTAGGAAGGGGGTGTTACAGTTCACCCGTTTGAACTTTTACGAAAACTGTACTGGTGACCCGTGCGAAAAAATACTGGTCGAGCATGCAGGAACCTTATCAGAGCTGCTTGCGATTGTTAATAGGATTGAATCTTCGTTGGTGAGCCCATCATCGATTGACCCGGTAAGATTGATTGTGATAGATTCCATAACTTCCCTCTTCCGCTCTCAATTTGGTCCCTCTCCTACTGAGATGAAAGGCAGACTTAATATGTTTTTCCGTGTTGCTAGCCTATTGAAGTGTATAGCGTACCGTTTTTCTATTGCCGTGGTCGTGACAAACGAAGTTACCGATGAAGTTTCGTATGTAGTGGGCTCACAATCATCACATAGGCACAGTAATTTTTACCCACTCGTTTCGTCTGACCGACCCATTATCCCAGCACTTGGATTATCTTGGTTAAATTGCGTGAACACCAGAATTCTTATGTCGTTTGAGATTGTTACCCGTGGTGAATGGGCCAGAACCTACGGCGTTGCGGTACCAAGAGTCGAAACGGGAAATGGAGATTGTGATGAGACCGTATCTGTGACGAGTCAACATCGCAAGATGTCAGTTTCATTCTCGCCTTACCTGGGAAATTGCCTATGCTATTACATGATTACCCCTGTAGGATGTGTGGGGTTGTGATGCTTAGTTTTGCCGTGTGTTGTTCACTTGTGTCTTGTGTTGGTTATGTCTGTAGTAATTTTGTAACTTTAGTTTTGCGTTTCAATTGTACCATCGTATTGTAGCATATCCATTCATGTGCATGGTAACAATTCACCATTAAAAACCAATAAAAGTTTTAAAAATGAAGGAATTAAAAAATAAAAAATAAACTAAAAGGCAGCTCCAACCTTCAACGTCACACCATAAACGCTCGCCATAACGATATTTAGAAAAGGAACTTGTAATTAATCACCTAATAATTCTATGGTGCTAAGCGGAAATGTACGTACGCGAGCACAATCAACAACACATGAAGATCCAAGACAGGTTATGTGAAAGATAATGTATCGTACACTAAACTACATAGACACACCACAATAATTTGATGCTATTATTACGTCGACTGAGCAGATCGTCCTTGGAGAGAAAATGCTGAAACTTAATGGCCCACACATCAGCTCTTAGGACGTTAGCAATGCACTGAATCTGCACACGGGAGATTTTGAAGGTTAAATATACTTGCAAACAAATCCCATTTTTTGGCGTAACAGCATCTCTACTCATTTAACTGTGATGGCATACCTGTAATGTCCTTTGAAGTCAGGCCTGAACGGTTATACTGAATTGTTGAGTGGGACATGGTTGTGTTTGCCTGCATCATTAACACTCCCGAGCTTACAAGGCTGTTCTTCCCTGAAAATAAATGTTAAATATGTCATGTCATGGAAATGTAACGATGAGTAATAATTTTTGCGTAAATATAAAACCTCTTAAGACAGGATGCGTCATAGTTTCTTGTTCCTGCAATACAAATATTTTTCCCTGGCCACCATACGCAGCCGGTTTGCAATTGTTGATGATGGTGTCCTTTACATTAGTGTTGCTTCCTCCACCCCAGCTTATTTCGTAGTCATTGCTTTGCAGACCTGTTTCAAAAGAACCAGTAGTCATTGTTGTAGGTGCGACATACCCTCGCAGTGATTGAATCCAGTTTCTCCGTCCTGGTATAGCCTGAAACCCGGCGCGGTATGTCATTAAGAAGGTCCTGCAGCTGTACATGTCATCGACATACGTTTGGGGGTCCTGATTGCGATTCAACATGCAAGTGACTGCATGTTCACACGGCGCCCCATTTATTTGCCATTGCCTACAAGTACACTCCCGAAGCTTTAGATTAACACGACAAGTCTCCATGTCCGTCTCGATTGTGCAAATATCTCCCTTATCTTGACTGACAACAAACTCACCGGAGGATTCCATTATGCCTTCCAAAACTCTTGTGGTTGCCGGACATACCATACCCGTATGGGTGTCGATATCACTGAACATGTTCTTGAACAGTTGAGTTAACTGCACCCTAAACCACTCTAGTAGCTGGATACCATGCTTTTCTAGGGCAATCGCATTTAGATTCATCCACTCGTCACACGCATAATTTACCTGTTCTTCACACCGTATTTTGTCGTTGTAATGGGATAAGGCCCAGGTGGTTGGGTCTATGTCGGATAGCCAGGCATGTGGTTCTCCGGTAGGACTACGTATCCTCATTTCCGCCATTGTAGCCAAGTATTCTTCTTTTGTAGGCGCTGTGGGTGCAGACCAAAAATTTTCACAAAGATTGTGTGTCCAAAACCTATGACTGAACATAGAAAATAAAGACATCAGGCAGATGTGTATGGGCCCACCGGGTACTAGTAATTTCAGTGAAGAAATGATTTTTTGTCAAATGGCGTAATAAATGTCAAAGGTGATTCGATCCCGGCGTTAATGTCGGAAATTAATTCGTGGAAGAACCATGTCCAAGTGGCCGAGCTATCTGCTTCTACAATAGCTAATGCAAGTGGGAGCACGTTCTCATTTCCGTCTCTTGAACACGCAAGTAGCATGTTGCCACCATACAGAGATCTGAGCTTGTAACCTTTAACTCCGACGAGGGGTCTTTTAGTTGCCATGAACGCCGCCTTCTGCGGACCTAGACGGTAGTACACTTTGTGAAAACGTTGGCGGCCACACAAACGAGGGTTTTCCACCACGAGATTGACCTCTGAGTTGGGTATAAACTCCAGTACCGTGGCCCTGTAATCCCACAACTGATTGAAATGACATTCTACTCCGCCTGTCTTTGAAAGAGCTTTCCTCTTCTTTACATTCCCGGTCGAACAACGCACCTTGTGTAATCCCACATCATTTGGTACACGCCGGTCCTTTGGGGGCACGTCCATTGACGATCCGGTATAGGACGTGTCTGATGTGGCAGAGGGTGCAATAATTAGCCTTTTCCGGCTACCACTTGCCGCATATTTGATTTCATCCCCGTACGCTGCTGACAACCTTAGACAATCGGATTGTTTTCCTGCACAATAATTGGTGGTTAAAAATCCCTTTATGTGTTATGTACATCCAATCCAATAACTCAATGGATATTCATATTATCATATCCCACCAATTAATCGACATTACTGTGATTTTCCTAGTTCCACGACATACAATTACATTTACAGGTTGGAATTATTTTTTCAATTATGTAATTTCACAATTGATATTCAGCTAACTATGTAAATGGTCAAGTGTTTTTAAAAAAATGTAAGTAAGGGCCGATCCGGGTACCCTATCCTTTGACGACAGTGCCGAGTGACGAAATTATATACAATACTAACGGATTGCTAGTTAGTACGCATGTAGTCGGAGTTTACTTACAGAACAGTAACTTGCAAATGGCAGATGTTATTGTTGCTACTATCATTTGCACTTCCGAACATTTATGTAATTAAATCAGAAAAATGTACCTTCATTACAAGTGAACTGGCCTCCAATGGCCTCGTCGGGGGTATGTTCTTGTCGCCGCTCTTGTCCAGGCTTCCCAGCATCGGCTGATCGAACTCCTTGCATATTGAAGCTGTCGTTACCTCGGAGTAGTTACAGATCTCCCGATGGATGAATCACAGATCTCCCTGGGTAAGCCTACGTTGTCCACCTCTTCCCCACCTCCTTCATGAGATAATACATTTCTTAGGTCACGCATGAGTACCAGTGGGCTTGAATAGCTACTGGGCCCTTATTTGAAACAAATAACTCAGTAGTGGGTTTGTTTGAGGCCCATATTGGTTGCCTCGTGATGTAAGACAAATTTATTAAGTTCGAAACTAGCTTTATAGTTTATTGTATAGATCAAACAGTAATTGTTTTGATTTTCCGAATAATTTTTTTGCAATGAAACACATTAGTATGACTGTCGTACCTTGTATTGTTCTCACATGTGTTCGACTACAAGTTGCAATGAACTTAATGATAAGGGCGGCAATGTGTGTGACGGGTCGTGTTTGTTTTGGGTCAGATTTGTCTAGAGACCCATATAGGAATTAACCAAACCCGACCCATTTATGAAACGGTTTTATTAATCGGTTACCCATCGGGTAACTTGTTCTTTTCATATAGTCACAAAAAATTACTACATATATGAACTATACTTTCTTTGTAATCATAAATTCCACTTTGAACATGCTACGAGGTCATTAAAACAAATAAACTACAATATACCGTTAGTCAGGCTTCGTTGAAGGCAACGAAACAATAAACGAATTTATTCTCGAACGCAATACCCAGCCGTAATGCTGGAAAATAAAGGTAATAACTAGATGTCTGCTCGTACAAAATATACAAAGTTACATGTGCATACTAAAAACATGTGAACACTAATATTAAGATTCAAAATATAAGCATTCGGACAAATGCGGGGGTTACACGGGTTGGCAAAGGGGTTTTTGAGGCCACGAAAACCCGACCTGTTACGGACCTATAAATTGGGGTCGTGTTCTTGTCTGGATGTACGGACTTTATTCATTTGTGATAATAAAGTATATTACTTGGACGTATACTAGGGATTAACTATTACGCTAATTATTGTTTAACTTATGTTTGAACTTAATAATTATAATAAATACTTTGTGATAATTATATATTCTAAAATATATAAATTATAATAATTAACTTATGTTGTAAAATTAATGTTTTAGAAGATAGTTTTAATATTTTTTCTTGAAAAATAAGCTAACAAAATATTTTATGTATTTATTTAGTAAACAATATTTACTTTAATTATTAGGCACTCTATTTTAGTTTACATAAGAGTAGAGTTTCAATAATTATACACTATTATATTATCAATAAATATAAATGTTTATTTGATACTAAAATAACTATTTATTTAGTAAGAATAAGTAAGAATAATTATTATCATTAGATAAGATGTTTTGACTTCAAGAATATTTATTTATATACATGTATATCTTAGTGTATGACATAAAGACTAGCTGTGCAGGGGATCGTAATGGCATTGTAATTAGTGCAACATGTACAGTTTTGAACATGGAATCGCAGCGGAAGAAGATAATTATTTCGTTCAAAATGTGTTATACATTTGGGTTCTCCTTTGATGGTTTGAAACGCGATTAATGTGGCGTTCTCTATAGTTGATCCACGCCTAGGATAGAGAAATTGACCAACCAACTGTGTTGTGCTAGCTAGAACAGAGGAAGGAAACAACCAAATCACGCAACAGCGCCACAAGCAGGAGTTTTGCCTCCTTCTGTGGCCCTATACAAATCACGCAACGAAGACATAAAGGGCCCTAAACTAATCATATCCAAATAAGCGCTTGTGACTTCACTTAACTTGTATGAAGCCTTCTCGGATTTGGGTTAATCCAGTATGTCAATACTCCTAATACATACCCATGTGTTGGCTCGTGATATCTCCATATCAATCCAACCCCATAGTAGTTTATAGATGATCGTCCTGTTAATCATAATATTTGACTAGGGATATTTAAGATAAACAACATGATTTGTAAATCTAAGGACTTCATTATATGAATATCTCCGTACATAATACAATAATTATTCTAGCCAATTCATACAAAAATTAGATGGCATGTAGGGCATCTATTCCAACAATGGACCTACTCGAACAGTGATAAAGGGCTGATGCATTTGCATTTTCGAAAATAACGCCGTTGTAAGTAGACATCCATAAAGTGTAGTCGACCAATTTGTGGACATAGCCGACCATCGTACGTACTAGCCTACCAGTCGTCTACAGGTGAGTTAACATGCTCAGTGTAGCGAACCTAGCTTCGTACATGTCCAATGGTTTTATTTGTGTCACTTGTCTCGAGATACTTGTGAGTCCACATGCTTAGCCTAGTGATCCTAGCTCCTTTCGTGTCAATGTGTGGGTTGGTGATCTATCTTTTTAATATACTTGTAGCATTACATGCTTAGCCTTGTGTGTGTGTCTTCCCAAGTATGATTGCCAGATTTATAAGTGGTGTGAAGCTGTGTTTTGCAAAAACCGACATGCCATATGTGTTTTAAAAAACACCCGATATTTATTAAAACTTGATTAAAAACAACAATGCCAAAAATGCAATAAGCTACCAATTAATAAAACTTGATTAAAACCAAAGACGCCAAAGATGCCAATCAACGCAAAATAGCATAACAATTAATTGTGTTTCGTCCTACGTGGAAGGTCTTTTTTTTTAGTGACACTCTGGAAGGTCTTCTCCTCTGCACCAAACAAGATTTTTGTCATATACCACTCTGTCCCAGCTCTATCTTCCCAATTTAATTTTTACCACTATTCATTGGGTCAATTTTATGGAGTGGTATCCTGCTGTAGACTTATCTTCTGTAGCAAACAAGATTCGGACTGAAGCTTGTAGCATGGGATTCGGTGCCCACTGAGACATGTCCCACCACGTTTTTTAATGTGGGTAGTTGGGTGTTGGGGGAAGCAGTTGGTATTTTTAACACTCACCACTAGCAAATTCAAGTTCAACGTCAACATCAACATCATGTGTGCACAGTTGGTGGCCCCCCACCACACTCTCACCCTCATTATCTTCAATTCATTAATTTCACTCACAACCGTTTTGATTTTTCCACTACTGGTATGTGCTTGTTTGGGAACTATGTTTTTAATCAATGTTGATTAAAAACAGTGTTTTAGAAAAACATGTTCGGGACAGACAAAAAATGTGGTGTTCAAAAAAAAAACAGAGGAAAAATTGTGTTTGTTTTTTTTGATGTTTTGTTGTACTTTTAGTGATAAACACGTTATTACTCTTGATAAATGTACAAAATAACAAATATATTTTGTTGTTGTAGGTACAAAATGATGTTAGAGTAAATTAAACTCTGAAATTTAATAATGTTGTAAAACGTGTATTTTTTTATTTCAAACAGTGTTTTTATACACATACCACATACTTTTATGATTATGTTTTTAAACGTGTTTTTTCAGAATTTTTTTGTATTTGTTTTTTATGTTTTTAAACGGATACCAAACAGGCTCTATATCGAGTCTTGTGTACAACATAAAAATATGGAAGGACATCCCATTGTTCTTATGATTTATTCTCACCATATTCACTTGGTCAACTGTTTATACCACTCTTATTTACACTACTCTATTAATGTAACATATTATGTATGGTAGATTTAAACAAATAATGTTTCCTAAGTTCTTTTCGCACCCCTGATACAGCAGCAACTCACGGGTCAACCTTGTATATTGTAGGTGAACGGGAAATGAAATTTAGTAGTATAAAAATTAAGTTCTGAACGTGAAATGAAATTTAGTCAGCGACTACTCTCTCCGTCCTATCGATAGGTGAATATGTTAGTTTCGACCACGTTCCGGTATAGCAGGCTGAGAACGCGGTGATCAGGACGCGGTTTGATCTGATCAGCAAAGATAAGTCGGAATCTGAGGTGAGTTTTGAAGTTGCCTCTGTTGAGCCGGATGCGGCGGTGAAGATTCAACAGCAGAAGGAAGCGGAACTGGATGTCGCCAAGGCGGAGTTTGACAATGCAAGGTGTAACCTTAGACAACGCCATGTAATTTATCTTACCTGTTGTTGATTCATGTACCCTGTTTACTTAAGACGTTTGCGGGCTGTTGCAACGTGTTGTGAGGGTTTCAGTAATTTGATTCTCAATGTCTACGTGTTGTATTATGTTTGCCATAACTGTAGGGTTCCATGTGTTTCCAGTTTTTTTTTTTTTTTTTTTTTTTTCACTTGTTGTCGTTTCAATAAAGTCAAGAGCTTATCTATTACTATTTTCTGCGATGGCAATCGTATATTCGGTGACAGTAACAACCTTGTCCGAATTTGTAGTAATACTAAGCAGCAACGGTTTAGAGAATAATGTACGTCATGAACAACATTACACTCTAAACAACTACAACTAAAATGTCAAAAACAACATTTCTATTATTATAGTAGCGATCATACACATATTTCACCGGCCCCGAAAAGGTGATAACACAAGGAAACCAACGACAACATAAGTGTCTATATTAACATTTCAAAGAACACAGATACGATAAACATATACAAGCTATTACACTTGTTAAATAGGACATACATAAGCTTACGGACTGAATTCGCCAAGGTACGCTCCGTTGTTGAGCCCATGTTGAATTGCATCCCCATAAAGGTGACGTTCAACGTGCACTGTGAGAACTTGGGGAAATAATGATTCCCCAACAACGATTTCCTCGTTCACCACAACGTCGACCAAAATGTCATTCCACTTGACGGTCACATTTTGCCCTTGCCCATTGAAGTTGTATGTTGCTGAGCCATTGCGCCCATTGGTATTCCACACGGTGGCAGTGGTGGCATTCTCGGTAGGACCACCGAGAATGATTATAATTTCGGGGTTGTGTATGTTGAGAATGTCAGAAATCGCTTCATCGTACCAACAATGGCAAATTCCCGTGCAGTTCCAAAATAACACGCGGGCCTGTACCCGCTCAATACAGCGGGCATGTTCTGTTAGCTGCGGCAGTGTATTAATCGATCCCCGTTGCCAATGATCGGTAAATCCGGGGACGATTGGAGATGATCGAACACGACATACAAAATTTTTGGTTGGGTAAGAAGTTGTGACAAGATGGGCCCGGTAGCGGGCGCATGACATACGGAACTCCATACGCCCATCTCTGTGTACGAATTGTTCAATATCCTGCATATGGTGATCGTTGTGATCCATTTGCGAGATTACCAACTTCGTGAAAGTCGGGACAAACTATTTTAGGGGACACTATAAATTACTAAAAATGGGACAGTTAGTGGATACATATTGAGTGATCTATTATATACTATACATAGTTGACCTAAGTTGAGTGTATTAACTAGTACTAGGTGCTGCCCTCTTCCCCAACTACCACATGACCACTTTAAACATGTTAACACCCAACTACCACCATTAATTGACTAGGGTAGGGTGTCTGCGGTCGCCAACCCCACAGATTCATTCAGCATGTCTCTGTTTTCGGCCACAATGTACAATGAAATCAGCTTGTAGTCAATTTATTTTCATCAGTACGTTTGTGTTAAATGGATAGAGAGCTTGTTCCGTAACCATTAAAAACAATGAAAATAGTGCCATCTTGAGTGGTTTTAACGTACGATACCAACATGTTTTTGGAGTGTTGTATATGTAGCTTTATTTGAAATGTCTTTATCCAACAATACGATGACAGATCCACTAGAAATAAAAATTAATTTGTTTAATGTACTTACATTTAGTTACACATTAGCAATTTCGAAAATAGCTATGAGTGACCAAAAACACAGTTCATCATATTTTAATATAATTTTTTGTTCTTGTCTCGTTTAACCGTAAGAGCATGTATTCCCAAATTTTCCAATTGTAATTACTCAACTCATATCATGTCCCTAGTTGGAAGCTGCACCAGATAATATCTTGTAATAATTAATAAGTGAATGACACATGTGTAGACCCAACCTGTAGGAGGATAGGACCAAATCAAGTTTGCCGCAGAAGATAGGACAAAATCTTAGCCGATAGGACAACGCATTGTAACTTGTTGTGAGGTACTAGTAGTACTTAGCTTTGTAGCTTTCGTAGGTGTATCTGTCTACATAGTTATGACAGAGCTTAAAAGTGATGGATAGTTTCGCAGGTGTAGATTTCATTGCTTTCGTAGCTTTGTACTAGCTTTGTAGCTTTCAACCCGTTTTATATTTTTCCACAACCAATGCCGCATCATTATTGTTGTTATTATATTCACTTTTTTTTTATATATTTTGTTACAGTAATACCATTACGCTAGTGCACTACCCCCAAATTATATAATTTTAGAAAATGAAGGTATTACTTTCAAAATTACTTGCATGTGCTATTGAAAAATTATATTCAGTAATGGGGTTAACATAAAACAAATATAAAATAATATTAACAACTTCAAAGTATGGCATTAATTTCATTTTCTCACCGGACAAGAATTGTGAACACAAACTGAAAGTCATGCATCACGACACATTTTTAATTTTTACGATAATACCGTCTAAGTTATATTTTATAGGACCGTAAAACATTGTTAGTTTATTGTCCTCGACTTATGCATTAATCGCGTTTTCTGCATCCACAAGAATGTCACACCCGGCTATGTAATGCATTTGATAATATTAATATTTGTTTATGTTAACGTTTTGGAAAAATTATTGCTTGGTAATGACTGGTCAAACAATAAATGTCGTTACCAATGACATTTATTGGAAATCCATGAATTATTCGTTTATGCATAAGGTGATGATCTGAATATTGTTGCAAATAACATCGTTCATAATAAATTACTAGGATCGAGAAACAGTGGCTTCGAAATGATCCCACGATCAGTCGGGCGAAGTTTGCAGAGGAAAATAGAAAACGCATTGAAGTGTAGGATCAAAAGTTGATCCTACGATCAGTAGCAGATCGCAGGATCAAACAGGTGATCCTACGATCTCCTGAAGCAACAACTACACGGACGAGATAAAGAAAAAGAAGCACGATTGCTTCCTGTAGTTTGCGTTAGATTTCTTCTACTCTTCTTAGTCAATTTTAATGGAGAAACTCATGAGTTTTTCATATTCAACTATGAGTGTCTAAACACTTTTGGTACGCATCTCTATTTCACAGCCTAGGGTTAATGTAAACGTTGAATATTTTCCTGATTCAATCTTTGCTTCGTGATTTCTTCATTTCTTCTTTTGAATCATTTCTACTGTCTTTGTTTATTTTAGTAATCCTAATTGAGTGAATCCTAATTGAGTGACACGATTAGGAGATAAACTAGGGTTCAAGCAATAGGGTTTCATTCAGTAGTTGATTCAAGCTTAAACTCAGCTTATTTTAATTCAATTGTTCACACACATGTGCTTAATACTCAGTGTTAATGGAGTACCTAACCGGAAACAGTGCTTAGTTAGTGAATTCACGATAGTGATTCTAATTAACTAGGGTAAGACTTGAACATCAATCCCGTATCACTGAGAATGAGAACAGGCGTTAGGATTGGCCAAGTGTGGGTAGATTCGGTAGGTGATATTCGAGTGTTTCGTGCAACGGTGGACCGACATGACCCTTTGCCGTGCGTGTCGTTAGCCTACTAGAACGGACCGGTAGACACAAGAGACCGATAGGAGATTGTAGTCTACCGCGAAGTAGAATGACTTGAGACCGATTGCAGATAGGCAGCGCTGTTACCCCGCTTGGTTAGAATAAACTTAACGTGTTGCTCAGATAGTTCGGAAATCGTTTACAACCCTAGGTGATCAGCGAGATTACCTAGTCCTCTCCATTAATTGATTAAGAATTCATCTTAATTCTAGTTTACTATTAGTTTTGGTATTGATCGCAGCTACTTTTTTGGGGGTGGCAACTCCACAATTCACACACTTTTTACTCTGGTTACTCAGTGGACTGCGCGATTATGTTAATTATAAATTTGTTGCGAGATTGGCCTCTAGGGTTCGACAACTAGAGTCCTAAAAATACTCCACTCTTACTACTTGACCGTGCAGTTGCGTAAAACGCGTTACTAATCCGCGTCAGTTAGTATAGCAATTAAGTTCATTGTTTAAGATCAGTTGTGTCATTTAGTTGTGAGTCTTATTTGATTATTCACTTATAAATACTAGTGGTTCGGTTAAGTTTATTATTTGAGACTGATGGTCCAACTGAGTTGCAAGTAACAATTAGCAGATCAATTACATCAGGTAGTATTTCTATTGAGTTCATTAGCGAAGACCCCTCCGAGTGTTATCATATGCAGGAGCATACGGGACGGAAATAAAACGTGATACGGCACGTACATGTATCATACGATTTTAGGTTAATAATTCGTTAGTAAAAAATTGGCATAAAAATACGCGATTTGATTAATTCGAGTTTTCTATACGTACGTGTAAATTTCGTATACTTGTTATTCATTCAGAATTATAAATACGGGTGTCTTTTCTCGGTATTTTGGCACATATTTTGGGATATTTGTGACACACATTGTAATCTTTTCATTTTATTATCAAATATTTACAAAAAATTTGTAAAGCATGTACTCAAATAACTCATTTACTCATAAGTACACTATGTACTCATAAGTAATTACTTATGTAAATTAATATCATGCTATTTAAAATACTTATGTAAATAAGAGTTACTACGCACTCCTTAATCTTAAACCCGTTCATATTATTTTAAAACTGAATAATATAAACTGAAGATGCATACATATATATATATATAATTATAGTTATTTTAACTTCATATTTTTAAATTTTTATAACTATCCTTGTAAATATTTATAACAATAAATATTTAAAATAGTTAAATATTACGGAAATATTTAAAAATAACTACTTATTATAAGTTACCCTATTTTGGATTATAATTTATTCACTGCAATATTGTTTCTCGAAGTTTTATTAGGAAGTATTGTACGTTAAAACGTGAAATACGAGTATTAAAGTTTTTTGCTCAAAAATTTGAGTATTTGCCATTACGTCCAACAATAGTACGAAATACGGAAGTATTTTTCATTTATACGTACGGACGGGTATTAAACGCAAAAAATCGGAGTATTTACTAACTATGGACGTCTATTATTGACGTCATCGTATAAAAGCAAATTTATTCAAACTACTCGTTAATAATATTACATTCGACTAGAACAACTTATTCATGCACAGAAATAAACATAAATTAGTCTACTGTACTTAAATACCCACTGATGCCTCGGTTCAAATGCTAAGCTTTTCGTAATGTGTGTGTAATGGGAATGGCCAACACCTTTATTGCTACACTTTGTAAACATAAATTCATGGTAATGGTCTCACATTCACTGTATTGCATTGCCAACATAGTTGTATTGCAGTGACAGGGTCAGCGTCTTTCTTATTGCCCACCGGCGTTACGACCGATCTCCTGCAGGTACGATTTTTTATTTTCCGCGGGTGATGATAACTTCCCCCTTCCAGCCCCCTCTTTAACTCAATGATGTCCTTTTACATCGGTTTGTTTGCATATTGGTTGTTATGTGGGATGATGATACATGAGTACAACGATTCTGCGGCAGAGGCATCGACGGCCTCCGTGTTGCCGGTGCGTCGCCTCGTTGTACTAGTCACACGGTTTATGAAACTGGTTAATAAACATGGGTTCATGAAACTGGTTAATAGTAATTATTTGCATCAACACAGTATATGTTCTTTAGGCACGCTTCAAGTTTTATTAACTGGTTTTGTTGTAGAATAATGAATTACGAAGAGGACAATATGGATAGAGCAATCAACTATCAATCGGCGCGCTCATCCATCCCGACGTTTGTCGCTGACATGTACAAATCATATCTGACATCGAAAGGTGGTCTGGTAAGGAACTCGCAATTTGTGATGTTTTTCACTTGTTACCTCATATATGATACTAACCACGTGTTAGTGTTGCTGATCCAGAATGTGCCAATCCATTTTTATAGGAAGCACATGAAGCTGAGTTGGGATAAGTTCGTCATTGAAAATGAAGTTGGTGACGAGTATTGGGAGGTCAACTGCATCTTCCCGGGCCGCAACAGTGATTGTCGCCGCATATGTTGGTACCCGTTTGTGAGAGACAACGGGGTGACACTCAACGATGTTGTTGCTGTTCAGCTGATCGACCGAACCACTACGAGGTTCCGGATTGTTATATTCCGCCCGTAAGTTTCGTGCTGGATGGAAGATATTTTGGATATTGTCTATTTAGGATTTTGGGCGCGGTATATGTCTTATTTAAAATGTGTAACTTCTATCGTTTGTTTTATGTATCGCGTGTACAATGGGGTGACGCTCGTCTTATTTATGATTATCGGTGGCCGGATATTTCTTATTTAAAATGCGTAACACCTATCGTTTGTATATTGTATCCCGTGAACTTGTGAATAACTTAGCTGTTGTAGCCAAAATCGTTGAGTCGTGGGCATAAAAAAAACTGCTAGGGCTAACTGGTCACCTGTAGTGACATTATGTTGATAATGTCAATTGGTGATTAGCTGTCTATGTCATCCAATCACCTTTAACGACTACTGTAACTACTGTAAGAACTATGTTAAGATATATCTTAAGAAATATCTTAGCTGTTGTAATAGTTAATCCAACAAAGTTTGCTTCATAAGTCTTGTCAATGTTCACCACAGCATAAGTTATCACCGCTCCGATGACCCGTGATGCTGTTAACAAATCTACAAATTAATCAAAGCAACAGAATAGGCATTACGAACAAATACGAAGGCTAAATTAGTCAGTACAGACATGTAAACCATAAAACCCTTGTAAAACACAGTACGTATATTATAAACAAATAAACCCGGTACGTATATGAAACATAAAACCTGTATGGCACGTACAAGACGTAATAAAGCACGCATCCAGGTAACGTTATTTGTCGCGGAGATATCTGTTTGACATACAATGATTTCATAGCAAACCAAGTTCGTAAAACTACACGACGACGAGCTTCTAAACAACATTTGTATCGAAACGGAAATGCAACGTTTGTAAGGGTGGGTTTCGCATGACTTATTCTCTGCTTTTAATTGAGGTTAGAACTTTTAATCTGTCTTGAACTTTTATGAACCGTTTGGTGAAATTTTTTTGGACATTTTACTTGTTAACGGTAGGAGTTATTTATTTACCCATACTTTTTTTGTATGAACATTAAACAAACTCAAAAGTTTTGTGTCACTATCTTTTTTAAACTACAACTAAAAAGTTGTCTTAAAGGTTCAAAAAGGGTGGGTTTGGTATGACTTTTTGGATTTTTAAGTCGACTTTTAAGTTGTTGTAAAAAAATTTCGTGATAAGGAAGTTGATGAAAAAGGTGTATGGGTTTGGTGAAAAAAGTTATGCTGTAAAAAAGTTAGGATGCAACACTTTTGTTTGTTAGTGAAAATTATCATTTTATATTTTTTATATTTACTAATAAAACTATAGTAGGTCTAATTGGATGTCATAGTATGTTGGTACAAAAAAAAAGTAGAGGTACATTAGTCATTTTTATTGTTTAGGAAGAAAAAAATCCAAAAAAAGTTCATGAAACTTAACTTTTTTCTCAATTCAGTTTTACACTACAAGACAAAATCCAAAATCCAAAAGCTGACAGAGAAAAAGTCATACCAAACCTTTCAGAAAAGCTCAAAACAGATTAAAAGTCCAAAATGGATTAAAAGTTGAAAAAAGTCATACCAAACCCACCCAAAGTCACACAAAACCCACACTAAATTAACTATAACTTTACTCAGTTGGATGCCTAGTGGACTGTAAAGTTATCTTTTTCAAATTTGGTACGTACTCTTGTTTGGCAAGTGGATAAATACAACAATTACACCCACTAATAAATAGGCTAGGCGTTGGGCGTTGGAGAGGCCTGCAATCAAGGCAGGTTATGGGGACTTTGCATGTCAGAATCAATTGTGCTTGGTCTTATTTGTAGATTGCACAACTCATAATAAATTGCTTGCTTGAAAATTGTTACCATAGCTGAGGACCCTAAAAAGGCCTACATTTGGAGTACTTTTATGTTGGATTGCACACCTATAAAAGAGGGTGTGTCTTGTCCTTTCAGGTGCAATTATCACAGACTTACTCGACATGTGGGCTTTAATGTTCTGTTGTGACAGGAACAAAAATGAATATTCATACCCCTCATCCATCCATTATTTACCCAAACTGACTTTTTTCACCATAGTCTGGGTCACTATAACCTGGTGATGTGGATAACAAAATAACACGACTTTGTGTTAATTTTTTCACCGTATCGTAGAGAAATTAACCATGCAAAGATTATCAATAAGTGTCATCTTTCTGCTATCAATGCGTTAAAGTTATCGAGTTCATCCTAACAAATGTTGTTCTTGGTAGGAAGTATTTGGGCAAAACGGCTAATTTACTGTTTTTTTTAACAATGTTTCACTTTTCATAGCGGAAAACATATAATTTGATCTGACTTATTGTCATAGCTAAATAATATTATCAAGTTTGTTTTATTTCACCTTACATTACTATTTGACACTATTAACTAAGTAACTTCGAGCAGTTGATTCTGTTTGCGAAACGATACACAAATTCGGTTATCTTTGCATGAACTTGTATAGCAAACTTTACTGTACAACACGATGAAAAAATGATAAAAAAAATCTTTGTTTAGCTATCCAACTCACCGGATCAAAGTGACGCAAATACGGGTGAAAAGGTCCTTTGACGGTGCAAGAGAAGAAACACAGGTAGTACATTTCTTGAGAAATACGACAATGATGATTATAAATACAAGGAATTATTACAACCAAACCCACACAATTCTTTCTCCACACCATTAGTCACCTTTCTCCTTTCAAACAAACCTTTCATCAAACACTTACGATGGCAGACCACAACCACTCACCTGAAGTGGTTCCACACACCTTAATCAATGGCCACACCGAATTTCCAATGTCCCTCGAGGACAACGAGATACACCTGGTTACAGCCACTTACCCGATCAGGGATTTCGTTGCGCACGTTGTATCACAACCATGCAGAGACGACGATGAGGACCTCACACATGCAAAGAGATGTAGAATCATTAGTCATCCTCTCGACCCGGATTCTGAAAATGCAATGGCTGATCACCGCGTTCAGATAATGCTGACAACAGACGAATACTTGGCGGATTTCCTGAAGACCCGGGTCTTGTTTTGGAACTGCACAAGTACCTGCCTCTTCAACTACCGCGGTGAGATTGCGTCGCTTTGCCTAACTGATGCATTCGATGTTGCTGTCACCCTTGGAGGTGCGGATGAAGATGAAAATACTCTAAGTTTTTGGACCGACATGGGTCTTACTAGGTCCACCCTATCTAACTTTGGGGGTCATGGTCCGTCTGTTACGGTCAAATGGGATGCGTCTGTTGTTAACGTCGTCGCGACGGAGAGCCTTGTCGGCGCTCCGGATCAAAATAGGGTCCTGAGGGTGGAGGTAGAACGTCTTCATTTTCCTGAAACTATTCGGCGCACATTCACGTTTGGAGTGATCGAGACTGGCAATTTGTCACCACCACCACTGCAGACCTCTAGCAGTGAGGACGACGACTAGGTCACATGTCGACGATGCAATATGCGGCATAGCTTTCCACTTTCGAACGTTGTTGTTTTTTTCTATTTTCTGTAATGTAGCTATCAATTCCCAATATTCCAATAAATGAAGTTTATAAATTTCGATAGCGCATGGTTAAATGGAACTAAAATGCCGACTTCGCCACCCCATTGTTGACCCCGATAGATGTTGTCTGCTTTCAAACAATATTTGAAACATCACGGTTACAAACTTATTTAAATTTGTTTGGGGGTAATTAACTCATGTGTGAATATATTTTTTTATTTTGGGATGAAAGTGAATTTTATTTTTCTTTGAATGGTTGGTGTTACGACTAGATCATCATAAACTGTAATTAAGTATATAGAATATTCATACAACGGTAAGTTATGTACTTGTCCCGAGATGAACTATTGGTTAAACCTAATCAAATACCATTTGGTACAAATATGGTTTCGGTTAACATCAGTTGAACACATGTAAACGTATAAATATGTATTGTTGCCTTGTAACATTAATTTTTATGGACTAAGTATCCAATTAACATTTATAATTTTATTTTTGTGCAACTGAAATCGGCACCGAACGGTTCAAAAGAGTGTATCAATCAAATTTTTATCGAGCTCGTGATTCCATGCTCGTAATCTATATACTAAAATAGGTAAGACTTTTACTGTTCACCAGACTTATTATAACCCTTGAATTTCTTTGAAATCAAGGGATGAGATCTTCTCATCAATCACCATCGATAGTGGAGACCACCAAGTACTATCCTTACTCAAAAGTAGTGCCTATGTCAGTGTTCATGGGTGACTTAAGTTTGAGCTGTATTTTTTTTATAATACTTGCACTAATTGTAAAATTAAATTGTTCTTTCTTAATTTTTTTTAATTATTACTTAGTTCCAACGGAACGGGCTATTCCCTAGTAATCAAGTAATAGGAACGGCTGAAATGAATTCGAGCATGGTTGGATGGAATTAGTTAGGGACGAAGGATTAGCAAATAATTATGCTCCCGCTCGCAAAATTAAGTGGCAAATCAATGTATGGAAAAATTGCATCGATGGTACCCAATCTGTGACATTTCTGTGGTGCAAGGAACCCATGGTTGAAAAACAAGCAGTCATAGTGTCACGACCCTTTATTTTGACTTATCTTAATTAAAGTTAAAGACTGGCTTTTCAGTGGTTGTGAACACACTTTAAGACTTCATAGATTTTCCCGTAAATATGTGGTAAAAGTCATGGACTAGACCCAACTATTACTTTATGTTTAAGAAATGCGACATTCATAAATGAACAGATAATATGACGATTTAGCTTCACTCTCTCTTCACAATCTAACATATAATAATTATCGAATTTCTCGTTTCATTCACTTTCATTTACTAGTCGTTCGTTTGAGTAATATAGGGCGTATATGTCACCTTACGTACTGATGCGCGAGATATGTCCCCTTACGTACTGATGCGCAAACTAACGTGCTAATCGGAAGTATACGAATGGATTAATACCCAGCGTATTAAAACTCGGGTCATCGTTTCCACGAGAGTGTAAAAGGTTTAGATACTAAAGACATAACGAAGTAACTTAGTTTCTGAAATTAAGGGACATAATAAGATCAAACTGTAAAGCCCGTAAACCGGGGTGATTTTTTTTTTGTAAAATAGAACTGACATACTGGATAACTGAAACTTTGGTTTCACAAACTGCAATATATTACAGAGTAGTCAGAGCTACTAACGGTTCCCAACCCAACTGTATTACATATAAAAGAAGTTGATACTCGTCTCAAAAGCTATCAACAAGCTAGCACTCCAAACAGCTAAGAAAACTCAGGGACTAAACCGTCCCTATAACTTGTACCATGGAATTAGTTAGGGGTGAGCTTAAATGCAAGCTCAGTAGAGAATATCAACAAGACAGTCGAAGCACGTATTGTTTCATGGTACACGTATCACAAAATCATGCTATCACAGTTCAATATAAACACGTATATGTCAAGTCATGTATCCAGCACAGTCACGAATATCAACAGTATATTGGAAAAGCAATTTCAGCAGCATCTCTACATGATTCAGATACTCAAATAACAATTTGACAGCACCACCACATGAATCATATATCAACTTACAGTTTCGCATCTTCTCAAAAAAAAAAAAAAAAAAAAAAAAAAAACTTACAGTTTCGCAATAATCAGTCATAACGTCGACAAAGTAAAAACAATTCGATATTTATAACAGTTATATCGATTCAGTACAACGACTACCATATAAACCGGCAACGCAATACGTTTACACCTATAACGTCGAGATTCCCTACCTCGGTCCGACGAAGCTGCTAATAAAATAATAAGAACCTACAGAACCTCCGAGTAATGTATCGAGAATATCCTCCGCAACTCCCACTATCTCTATCTTGTACTTGACTGAATTTTGGAATGAGAATAACTCTAACTACAAGTTCTATTTATAGGGGAGGGCGACCAATCACAACGAGATGAGTCGCGGGACACGTGGCATCCATGCAGGGAAGGAGAGTTCCCTAGACATGACAAGTGTATGACACATGTCGACCATGCACACGGACTGTTTCACGCAATGACACACAGCAGGGGCGTGTGTCAAGTATGCAAAGCACGTCACCGAATTGCGACACATGTCCTCCTGCGTGTCACACATGCATAATAGCAGTACACCAGTCTGTGACACGTGTCCACTTGTGTGTCATTTATGTAAGGATAAGCCTCCATAGTGTGACACGTTTCCCCCTACGTATCGCGCATGCAAATGCAGGGGGCTATGACGGTGACACAAAGGGAGGTTATGTGTCAGAAGCATCTGACTTGCCGTATGACACATGTCACGTATGTAACAGAAAGTTACCACACTACGACACGCAGTGGGGCTGTGTGTAAAACATCTACGACGTGGGCTGTGGTAGTGACACGTGTCACCATACATGTTAATCATACAATAACACATATACAAGCTAACATACTGCATGTCAATATGTACTAATCATGAATAATTAGGATGGCAGACACTTAAACGGTATGATTAGTACTCATATTTCGTTAAATATTTTTATCTTTAATTCAGCGATTAGACAAGATTATAGAACTTTTGGTGTCTTTCTAGACGAGCTTAACTTTTATAGTTTAGCAGATATGGATACATCAAAATTACTAAGCACTCATGAAATTGAAACTGAAGTAATATAAGCTTCACAAAAAGGCGGTTATTACACCAAATTATATCGTCGTATGGATCATACTCATCCTCGGTAAGATCAAGCTAAGTATTCAGATCTGGATTCGTGTTTCCATGCTACCCGAGGATGCTCAGACTTCTCCTTTGATGTATTGTATCTTGAAATATAGTCTGGACGAGTCTTTATATACTGCTGGAGACGTTTTTGGTCCTTGTCTATATTTACGAAACTGCCACTGCCCGAAACCGCCTACAAATTATGTGCTGTCTGCGTACAATACCCAGCCTTGAGCTGTTTACTTCCCTTTCTCCAATTTGTTATATCCCATTTTGTCTCTGTTTTAGTATTATTTATTACTAGTTCCAGTAGAAATAGCCAGCCGTGTGGCTACTATAGCTTCGAGTACCCATGAACACTCTTCTTTCCTTGTTTTATTATGCTTTTTTGTAGTTGTTGTTGTCATCCCTTGGCTAATGATTATAAGGGCTATATATATGAGATTGTCGATGTTGGCCCAATTACATTTTTACCTTATTAGTAAGACTTATCAATTCACAATTCACTTGGTGCGTTGTAGTAGGAGGCCCGGGGATGTCACTCCGTACCCGAGATTAAACTCGGATAGAAGGAGATTTTATAACATGGTTCTCAAGCAAAAACATCCACAACAATAAATTAAAACTAACCGTTATTACAATCTAAATTATTCTAGCCTCAAACCGGGCATAAAGCAAACTAAAGTGTTTGAAATACTAAAGAGTTCAAATTCAAAATAAAATACTAGTGATCCATATGATGATACGCGTCCCCTTCTACGCTAGATAACCATCCTCTAAACATGTGGTGCGGAATCAAAAAGAAACACCACAGTACAAAATCAGCATGAAATACTGGTAAATAAACACCCAAACATGTAAAATGATGATGGGATAGTTGTAAAACAAAGTCTCATTTACAAGTAAGAGTTTTTCTCAAAACGCAACTGAAATAAAGTTGACTCTTGTAGGAAAACATGAGAGTTCCCAATTCCATAACATTTCCAACCAATTCCATTATCATTAGGAAATCCAAAATCACACATTAACTCTTTTTTTTTCATTAACAAAACCAAAATACATCATTATTAATTTGTTGTGACGGGGGAACTCAAATAAACGAAAACTTCCATGACCTTAAGTGTCGACACCCCCCTAGGACTGCAAACGGCCAGAGGAGGGAGTACATGCCGCTATCCGGGGACTTGCAATCGGACCAAAAAGGGACGGGACCGCATCCAACACGCCCAAAGATAATAATGGCCCGCACAACTTCTTCCACTTTACGTTATAGTTCATTAATACCATGGTGATGTTTTCAGCAAAATCATTAAACAAGCAGAAATCATGTATTTCAAGGCATGTAGCACGTAAACACATTTTGAGACGTAACAAATCAAAATATTCATTTGACACGAAAGAGATGGGCACACTAGGCCTGGCATGTTTACTTTCCTCAAAGCAAATCCAACTATCGCAATCAATCAAAGTACTCTACGTACTCGTCGTAGACGAACTCGTCACCTACACGTAACAATATTCTAATTAAACAAACTATTCTAGCAATATACTTGCTATACTAGCTACATGCATATGATAATCAATGGTTTAGGATTCTAACACCAACCTAACATCCCACTTAATTCATAATTCAAAACAAAACCCAAAACCTTGCCCCAAAATCCTCTAACCTATAGCATACATAACCTATCCTAACTCCACCAATTTATTACTCCAGTTTCCCAAACAGATCATGGTTCAAAAACAGTTTCATTGGATTCAAAGATCTGAATAATAAGTTTAGCCTCAAACGGATCCGAATTTCGATTTCTGGTCAAAATATATGCTCGTTTCAAGTTTCCAATTTCACTCAAATATACATACGGGAATTATCAATTTCCATGAAACTTTTCTCCCAAGCATCTAGTTCATCCTATATTCAAACAAAACCTAATATAACATGAATTCCCACATCAAATCCCATTACTACCCGCACAGTATGATAATCAAATCACTCAAATCGCTTAATCAAACGTCTCTTCCAAACTAGGGTTTTTCCCATAAACCATGAACATGATAAACCCTAAAACTTGATTATCAATCCTACGAATCCATGAATAATGAACATAACAATATCAAACTGGAAATTGAAGATCACATGCAACGTACAGGAATCATAAACAAGTGATCAAGAGAATAAGAGATCAACAAGAGAAAAGAAAAGAATAAACAAAACTAGCTCAAACCCGCCGCCCATGGAGGCCGGACGGGAAGAGAGAGACGGACGGAGAGAGAGAAAGAAAGAGAGAAAGAAAGAGAGAAAGAAAAGAAAGAGAGAGATTACCTGATCGGAGGAAGAGAGAGACGGCGGCGGTGGTGGTGGTTGTTGCCGTCGGGGAAAGAGAGAGGGAGCCGAGAGAGTGAGAGAGAGAGGGTCGGGTGAGAGAGGGAGAGACGTGAGAGAGATAGAGAGAAATACGGAGAGTGGGGGTTTTTATGAGAGTAGGAAAAAAAATCAACTTCATAAGGAAGGAAACCCTCCTCAATTAGGAAACTTTTATGAAGGAAGAAAAATTTGGTCAAAGACACTTTTTCCCCCTTTATTTTTGCCAAAAGACAACTACCTCCCCCAAACTCAAGTAAAAGATCCCCCAAACTCTCGTAACCATTATAATTAACTCGCGACAATTAAATTAACTCCTCAACACTTATAATAATATCACAAAATACCCATAGTCACAAAACAGGGTATTTCACTGGCTCTCACCTATCTACTATACCTCGGTGCAAGTATCTCTATATACTATTTGAGAATGAGTGTTCTTGAGAGATTGCCACGTGACATTGCAGTTTAAATATTACTAAAGTTAATATGAAGTTGAAATTTAAAATGGTTGAAACTTAAAAATGGCGTTGAAGTTAAAATTTAGAACACAATGTATAAAAGGTAATTTCAATCATTAATATCATATCTAAAATGTGAACACCCAAAATACTAACTTCAAATTAGAAAAAATGTATAAAAGGTATACAAATATTATGAATGACAATATTAATGGTATATATATAATTGATGGAATCGCCTGAAATGGGTATGAATCTAATTGATTTTATAATTTATTTATCAAAATCGGACAATTTCAAAAAAAAAAAAATCACAATTAGACATATTTACAAGAATTCATGTCCCGATTACTTCTCCTTTGATCACGTCAATTTATTAATAGTAAAAACTAATAAATGGTAATGCAATTTTTCCTTTTAATTAGCTGACTCTTATCATATGTATATTTCACTAAACCAAGAGAAAGAAGTTCATATAACTCAATACTCCCAACGACCAAGCAACGGAATTAGCGATTGACCACGCAATCGATCTGGGTTGCTCTGAAGTTTCCATTGCAAGGGGATGACCTGGTCATCATCGACCAAGTTGCCGAAAAAAATGAAGTGCTGGTGGAGGGTCGGACTTACTCAATCATCTGCGACAGAGCTATCGAGAAGACCAAAAGTTTCAAGACCATCCACCGAAAGTGGATTCCTAGAGAAAGCAACAACCATGCCTACAGACTCTCGGTAATAGGACTGAACCTAGAAGACCGAAAGTGGATTCCTAGAGAAAGCAACAACCATGCCTACAGACTCTCGGTAATAGGACTGAACCTAGAAGATGGTGAAATGAGCAAGTGGACCAACAACTTTCCTTTCAGTACAATGTATTTAAGTTCGGTTCTTTCCTCCCCATGTAACCAGTTTGACAAAGAGTTTTTTCTAATACAACGTTAGGTTCCTCAAAAAAAAAAAAAAAAAAAAAAGAAACTCACAACTGATATCTGTTAACTGAGGTTTTCGATCTTTGTTCCCGATTTATCTTTTTGAGTTGGGTTTTTTTATTTGCTGTATTATATTTGCTTTATAATTTTTTATTTATTCCTTTTGTGTAGTTTATTTCGAGGTAATTATGACGAGATACATAGTTAGAGAGATAAAAAAAACTTGCAAGATGCGCTCCAAAGATCATACGAAAAGTAAAATAATTTATACTTTATCTTAGTCAAGCGTCCACTAATTAATTCATTTCATTGATATAATCTTTTAGTATTTTGTGGTAGTCCATTCACAATATATAACGAAATTGAGTGAGCTGACTATAAAACATCAATGTCATCCTTCATTTCAAACTAAGAATGCCCAACTTAACATCATAGATATCTTAGAATCATTTATTGCTATTTGAATTGCAAGATAAAATACATGGAGCGCGCGGTAGTAATAAACTAATAATATACAGTCATTCATATTCTTTTTTTTTAGAATTACATCATATAACATTTCATGAGATAATAAAAGGTAACAATCAAAATAGACTTAATAATATTCTTAAACTATACATGTATATGGTGCATGTTACCGTGCATCGCACGGGTTCAAAGCTAGTTCTTTTCTGTCAAAGGACTATCCTTGATTTATCTCCGGTTTCTGTTATTTCGATTGTCCTTTTTCAAAATTTTATGATTTTTAATTTTTAGGATTTTTTTTTTATATATACAATGCAAGGCCAGAAAAAGTTGGTGGGTAGACTCAAATAACGAAAACGTGCTGACTCAACAAAATAAGACTCAAACTGCAAATAAATACAAAAAACGTGCAGACCGGGTTAATGTAGACACGACTTCCACCCCCACACTAAGGGATGGCATGTCCTCATGACATGGAATAATCTGGTACATAAGGCGGGTACGACCCGGTCTCGGACGAACCGGACAGTGTGCTCGGTTAGCTGATGGTGGACCGGAACCTAGGGCTGCTAGGCTCTGTCCCGGTCTCGGTACTGGCCGCTCGGTGGGCACGCGCTGGGCGGCGTTCTATAGGCCCGGGAACTAGACCGACTATTCGACTGCTCGGGGGCCGGGTCATCAGCATGGTGACTCAACTCGGCCTCACCGGACCAACTGGTAGAAAACTCGCTGGAGTAGGTGGGGGGGGGGTAAATACAGAGGAAGCGGGACCTCTCGTCCGGCGCTCCTGGCGGCAGCTCTCTGCTCCTCCATCACACTAGTAAAAGCTGCAGCCTGATCCTTGGCCACCTTCCGGGCGGTCCGTCGGTTATGCTGAATCAGCTTCTTTAGCTTCCCACACTTGTTCGTGAACATGTCAATGATGGATTTCTAATCAGACTCCATCCTCTCATCTACCCTGGTTAGCTTCTGCTCGAATACTGGCCATGGTGGTATGGTCGGGTCACGATCAACTGCCCTAGATGGCCTGCTCGGCTCAAGAAGGGCTCACGCGGGCGGCATGGTCGGGTCACGGTCAGCGGCCCTAGATGGCCTGCTCGGCTCAAGACGGGCTCGCGCGGGCGGCATGGCCGGGTCACGGTCAGCGGCCCTAGATGGCCTGCTCGGCTCAGGACGAGCTGACTGACTAGACTCACCGTGCTCGTGAGTAGACCGAGAACGATGAAGTCGGGCTGAGGGCTCTCTCATAACAGGCCGCTCCTGGGTGGAGTGCCTGGCAGGGGTAGGGGCAGGTGTAGGGTCAGGGTCCCGTCTCTCTCGAGACGTGCGCCTTCTAGGCGCAGGGGCAGGGGCAGGGTTAATCCACCCTCATTCATAGGATCATCACCATCATCATCACCATCACCGTCTAGGTCAATGAATGCATCCCCGGGCCCTGGCACCCTACGGTTCCCGACTGCCCGTGTACCGACTCTACGAGACGTCTTCAAGACAGGGGAAGGTACATCTATCTGGTTCTCAATAAAAATCTCAGCATGTCTTGCCAGTCGGGCGATCAAGTTACAAAACCCGAAACCCTTCTTGTTGGAAGTCACCGCTCGGTCTCTCATAGAAGCACACATCTGGTGGGGGATGTCAACCGGGAACCCCCTCATGAGGCAGAAAATAAGGATTACATCATATGTCAGCTTGGTACTATGCTGTATTCCTAAGACACGGTTAGTCACCCACGCAATGTCCCCGGAACCTCCTTACCATCGGGATAGTTTTCCTGTAACGCAACAAACGCACAACTCCCCTGGAACTCGTCGGGCATACCATACACCCTTCGGATAGCGATAGTGGAAAACCAAATATAAGTCCGATGACAATAAACCCAATCGGGATATAGTGCCGCCTCGCCCAGCTCCTGATACATAAGGTTACAAAAAATTCTAGGGTAAGGGCAGAGCTGGCCCCTTCGGGAAAGCCCTCTAGGGTTCGTCCAAATAACTCTTGTATACCAGCATATCGTACTGTGGAAATAGTCATCCTATCTTCATCTAATTCAAACTTAGAATCATGGGTGACCCCCTGCGACTCTTTTTTCAAATAATGCCTATGTGCAGCCGCACTCACAAATCGATAGCTATCATAATTGTGATTATTAATTTGACGATACTACAGGTGCAATGGTTCATGCCCACGAAACTCTAAAACAGCAGGTCTTTCAATCCCATCCATAATAGACAGATAGACAGCAGAAAACGCAGAAAAAATAAATTGCACGCAAACCGAGAAAACGCGACAAAATTTCGACCCGGGTATGGGTTGGTATCTAAAATATAAAATAAAGCGAAAGAAGGAAATTAGAACCTGAGCACTCGGAGCTAGTCAACGAGTGCAAAAATCTGAAAATTTTCCGTCACCGGAAAAGTCGCCGGAAAATTTTTCTCGCTGGAAAAAAAAAAATCCGAGCTGGTCACCGCGTAGGCCTCAACCTCCTCTTCGACGTTCCTTCTTTGCTTTTTTTCTGAATCCAACCCGAAGTTGACGAATTTGAAGCTTTTCTTGGAATTTTTCTCAAGATTTATCCTCACCCCCACACTTTGTTGCTCCGTGTTTTTCAATTCTGAAAACACTAGTAGAATGATGAGGTTGTGAGGATTAGTACTTGGTGGTAGTTTAAACCGTAAAAGGTAGCGAACTTGGTTGATGCACCGCCTCTAAATAGCCGAGCACCACCCGAAGCGGTTGCCAGCTGCCCTTAACTGCCACTAACTTGATGGCTAACTGCTATTAATCACCCATGAACTCCCTGGACACGGAAGAGTGGGAGAGAGAAGAGAGCACATTTTTGTGAAGTTTGAAACCAAGTCCATGCTCATGACGTGATCAGTTTCACATGCTAATGTCTAATGATTTTGATAAATAGAGGGATTATTTCATACATTAAATAAATATATGCTACATGATAATTATATTTTGGTCGAGCATATTTAAAAAATATTTTGAATTACTTGCAATCACCGAGTTAATCTAATCTGATTCGCGAAACCTTGGATCAGACCAAATTGATATTCAATCCTTTGTACCACTCTGTTCTCTCTCTTTCTCCTCAAATTGACTTTTACTACTATTCTCTGAGGCACTTTGACCCGATAGCAATACGAAGTACTTTTTTGATAATATTTTATGGTGTTGTAAAATTAAAATTGCTATATAAGACAGTGAAAAAATTATTAAAAAATTGATTTGTTTAACTTTAAAAAGAAGTTGATTCATTTTGCAATCCTAATTACCCCGGTCAAAGAGATACACATAGGTAGAATATGGGAGAATAGATGGGGCAGAGAGTGGTAAATCAACAATTAGGCCAAAGAGAAAACATGGGTCCAATCGGTGTTTTTTGCTGAAAATAAAAAAGGAAAGCGTCACATGCAACCGCACACTGACTCCACTGACCCAACCGTCGCGTGCCCTACGAGCTCCTCTGGCTCCATCAATTTAGACGGATTATTCGGACTCCTGATGGTCTGACTGCGAGTCTGTTCAATGGAATCGGAATCGAAAGACGTCTTGTACGAGGCCCTAAGCCCCCTCTCTATCGCCGCCGCCTCTCCCGCCGGCCAGTCTTCACCCCCGCCGTTGCGGACTCTGGATTCGTCTGAACCCTATGTTGTCTTCCGTAATGAAGTTTGCTTATCCGCTGCTCCGTCCGAGGTCCAGGTCCTGCCGGAGATTGTTGCTACTGATTATTTTTCTCTCGACTTGAGTGCCGATGGAGACGAAACGAACTTAGATTCGTTTACCACTCCGACTCGTGCTGTGACTCCCCCGCCGGTTCCGGAACCAGAGCAGAGCTTTGAAGGCGGTTGGTTTCGATCCAATTGTCGGTTTAGAAGCCCAATGCTTCAGCTTCACAAAGGTACAAGTCCAAGCTAAATTCCTGAGCTTGGTGTCTAAAGTGCTCAGCTTCTAATCGTTCTTTTGCACTTTGTGTGAGGCTAGAATAGTGTGTGTGTGTGTGTGTGTGTGTGTTTCTTTTTTTGTTGTTGTTGTTGTTGTTGTTGTTGTTGTTGTTGTTGTTGTTGTTGTTGTTGTTGTTGTTGTTGTTGTTGTTGATTCAAATGTATATAATACCCTTGCAGGGAAAGAAGATAATTAGTTGGAAAATGAGTGCTCCGATAACATAGTTCAGGCAATAAGGTTTTTATTTATGATTTTGGAAAAAACATTTTTCTTCTAGTCATACATGAAAAATTTAAGCTAAAACCTCCCCCCAATTAGCTAATTGTTTTAGATGACCAATTTCCCACACCGAAGTTTTGTGATGGTGTTGAGGAATTATAGACGTAGAAACTATTTTTAACCTCATGGTAAATTTGTTCTCACTGTTGCCATGGACATTTCAGAAATAATCGATTTCTGCAACTTCCTATCTCCAACTCCTGAAGAGCAAATGTCAAGGAAAGCTGCAGTAGAGAGGGTTTCCGAGGTTATCCATTATATTTGGTCCAACTGCAAGGTCTGTTTATCATACCCCGACTTGCAATTCGTGTTTTCTTATGATAAAACAACTTTTCTGAAGTTGTAAGTGTTGCAACTTTATGATACTACTATCGGTTGCAGGTGGAGGTTTTTGGATCTTTTAGGACTGGCCTTTATCTTCCTACTAGTGACGTTGATGTAAGATCTTTGCTTCCAGCTATTTGATTTGTCTGTCTACAGATATTCTTGTGTTAAATATGCAACTCAGGTCGTGCCGATCTTTCAAGATGAAGCTTTAGCTATTAATACACAACTAGTGTCGGCAGGCTTTAGCTGTTAATGTTGGACACATTAGCATCTGGTTAAGTTGTATCTTTATCTTCTATATTTGTATGAGGTAGCTTGTAGTGAGTTTATAATTATAGCTGGATTTCCATGCAAATTGGTCTATAATTGAACAATTTTAAATTTACTTGATCTCAAAAAGTAGGTCATGGATTCAAAACAGGTAATGCGTGGAATGAATACGCTCAGATATTTGAAGCATTCTGTTGTTTTGTTCTAACTGAAGCATATGGAATCAATATGGCAATTACTACCTCTGTTTCTTCTCTACCAGCTTAGTTTTAATTTCAGAGGTCACCTTGACCTGGTGATTTGGATAATCTTTTTCATGGTGTTGTTGAGAAACCATGAAAAAATTGCATCGTTTTGCTATCCAAATCACCGGGTCAAAGTGACCCGGTGAATAGTGCACTAGCTCTGTTATCAGTATCGAGCGATACTCGATACGTATCGTACGATACGATACGATACATGCCATCAACGTTACGTATCGTTTGCTGTATCGCTAATGAAAGTGTATCAAACTGTATCGAGCGATACACATCCGATACGATACGTATCGCGTATCGCACGATACGTTTGAGAACTGAACCCGATCTAGGTTTGTTAGAACCTATTGATATAGAACTTTGTATTACATGGATTCTATGAATATTTATTAGATGGTCCTACTTCTCCAGGTTTGCCTCAGTCTTGCTAGTCAGAAAACTCAATTGTCTTGAATTCTCGATAATTGATCTAGCCTTCAGAAGAGAAAGACTGAAGAAGACAATGCCAGATAGAATAAAAATTGTTATATTTACTCTACTCTAGTAGAATATGGTTGTGTTCTTAGTGGCACTGATTAGAGCTCTCTAACATTAGTATTCCAGTTTTATGTTCCATTTAATTGGGTGCTTTGCCACACATAAGCAAGAATATTGGACTACTAAAACGATGCCACATAGATATACCCTACATATAACTGTTAATCCACTCAATTCTTCTAATTAACTATTACTCTCACTTATGTAATGTGAATGTGACTCATTATTGGACATGAGTCTAAAATATATTAACATCCCCTTATAATAGGACTCTATAATCTAGCCGAATACTAAAGATGTCCATACGTGCTGGTTAGACTACCTGATCAACCTCTATATGTGTTTAAGACATATTGTATAAGAAAGTAAATGCCGCCAATGAACTCCTCACTATAAGGGTCAGTATATATTATTAAAGTTATTTAATAAGGGTGTGTGTATCGCTCCGATACGCGATACGATACACGATACAAAAATCCTACTATCGATACACGATACATATCAAGCTTAGACAACTATGTGCACTAGGCTGATAAGAAACAGAGGTAGTAGTTAACACCTTCATAATGTTCTACGATACATTCTCAGTTGAGAGGAGTTTTTCTCTTCTGGTAGATACCCGTACATTTTAGACATTGTTATTGTGGTCTCCACCCTGCGTCAATTGGTAACCTATTGTGGATCTTGCTTCCCAGAATCCACAATTGGAAAGATCGAGGGTGTGTTTGGAATTAAGAAAACTGATGGAAATGAAAAGGGAAAGAAACAAAATCAAGGAAAATATAATATTTGTTTGGAAGAAAAAGAAAATGAAAAGAAAGCAACAAAACAAATGGAAACTTTTAAGAACATAAAATGAAACATATTTTCCGCCCAAATCGGGCGGAAAATGGGGAGAAAAACTTGGCCAAGAGTTTCAACTAACCAAGCCTCTACTAGGTTCTGTAAGTTTCGATTCTCTCTCTCTCTCTCTCTCTCTCTCTCTCCTCTTAAACCATCGTTGCGAAGGCGGCAGTTTCTCGTACGCCATCGTGGTACCACCACTAACGATGAAGTGGTGATCTCTCGCACATGGACTGATTCCGTGGTTGTGGCAGTGGATTTTGTGGTTGCGTTAGAAATCAAGGTAAGTTGTGTAGTTTTTGGTGACGGAGGTGGGTTATTGCCTCTGCTCATGGCGGTTCCGGTGGTGGTGACAGCGGCGGGGGTAGATGACAAGATCTGTGATGAATCGGGACATGAGGGACGCGGTGGCGGTGATAGAGCTGTGCTCATAGTGGTGGTGATGGAGTTGTGCTCGTGGTGGGTCTGAGGTAAATAGGGGAAGGACTAATAGAAGAAATTTGAAAGAATTGAAGGCTGGTGTGGTTTTTGTGATTAAGAGCATTCTCGTGGGTGTAATCTGAATATGTTAAAATATAATTATTATAATTTCTTGTAAACTTCATTTTACTATCGAACAACGGAAAAGTAAATGAATATGACAGAAAATATTTAATTTTCTTCCCTTTTTTCTTTTCCATCTTATTTTCTGAGTTCCAAACATAGCCCTTGGGTAATATGAATCAAATAGTAAGATAGCCGAATTGATATTTCTGGGTAGTTAGTGTTCCATTAGAAGCGAGAAAGTGTCGGGATGCATAGTTGTCAAATCGGGATTCAGAGAGTGAATTGAAATTCAACTTTACTGAATCGTGAATCGAATCGAATCGTGAACGTGAATCGTAAAGATTCACTTACAATCTCTTTAAGCATAAATAATAATATATTCCATAAAACTATAACGCGTGAGAACAGTATAGCTAACTCGCAGCTAATACGACCTATTACGAGTTGTGCCCACCTACAATATAAGAATAATGAAGATATAGGAATCGAATCGTGAATCGTAAAGATTCACTTACAATCTCTTTAAGCATAAATAATAATATATTCCATAAAAATGTAACATGAGAACAGTATACTCATATTTCCACATAACCAAGCTCATGTTATTAGCTAACTCGCAGCTAATACGACCTATTACGAGTTGTGCCCACCTACAATATAAGAATAATGAAGATATAGGAGTGTATGTGAACCAAGGAACTATAAGATACCGTTAGAATGGAAAATAACATGAAGCTATTAGTCGTGGACTGAAGAACAATGTACTAGCAGACAAACATATTTGCTAAAGAAACGAAAACGAGGCAAGTGTTGTTTTTTAGAACTGTTACTAACTCAATAAGACTCTCCAGCCGAATTGAGATTAATCGTATGAATCGGTCTGAATCGAAATGAATCGTAAGATTCGGTCTCTTGAATCGGGATTCAAATAAAATTTTGGCCCATTTAAGATTCACCCTCTGATTCGCATCGTCTCGTGGGTGAACCGAATCGAATCGTAGGATTCTGACAACTATGTCGGGATGCAGCGGGATGCATCCATGATGATCCGGACTATCTTAGTTATTAGTTTTGTTTTGTTTTCACATAGGATGCAACAAGCATGCTTGCTTGGATGGGGGAGGATGACGTAGGTCACATGCAGCGAGAGCGAGAAAGCGGCTAAATTAGAAGGACTGCATTTGGGAGTGATGAGGGAGCGTGTATGTATCATATCTCTTAAGATGAATTTATAAACTTTATGTTTAAATAAAAAAAGAAGTCATGTACATTCACTAGATTACTCTCCATTTCCTCATCCTGAAACTTGTTAAGTCTTTCATTTAAGACATTGACAATCTTGGTGACTCTCCATTGTTATGGCTTGTTTTCGCTTATTGCACTGGGGGGGGGGGGTATTCCAATTCACAGTCACAGATTAGTAGTCTATTCTATATTTGATTTACAGGTTGTTGATGGAAAGAAAAATGAGTTTAGTGTTGTTAAGAGTCAGTCCCACATTGAGTAATTGCGAACCTCTATGACTGGGCTGTTCCTATAAATGATCAGCTTAGTTCTTCACTGAAGTGAGATTGGAAAGATACCCACATCGGTGGTTCTTCCTTGGTGGTTCACGTCACGACCACTCTCTTTTTAAGAGAGTTCTGGATTGCTAGTAAATAATTATTTTGGGCGTCGACTCTTTAAGTTGGCCCAAAGCATTTGCAAGGCACTCTGTAGAAGCCCACGTTCTGCTTCTTGCAGCCTAGTCCTCTTTATGTAAGCAATTTAGTGACTTCGCCTCAAATCGTGCTTCATTATTTTTGAAGCGCGTTTTTTATGCGAATTTGCTCTAAAAGCTCATTTCAAGAGCGGGAGCGGTGCTCTGCTATGAGGTTGGGTGATCTAGAGGATGACACATGGGTCCATGCCTCTTTGGGGACATAGAATTATTGGTTAATTAAAATTTGTGCTGTAGGTTAAGAGAGATGATAGTACCCCCTTTTCATCTAAGGGAGACTATCATTCTTTCTGAACTTGCACAAATGTACTGACTTATGGACTAACGAAAAGCAAAGCATTTACACCTCAGATCCATAAAACATGTAGAGAAGGCATAAAACATGTAGAGAAGGCCAAAAACACTATAGTAAGCACAGCTGCAATACTTGTAATGCATTTAACTCAAGTAGTTGTAGCTACCTTGCTTTAGCATGCCATCAGGGCATGTTATCGTTCACTTTGTGTGCATCAGCTATAACAACATATAAATATCCACTACAACCATAAATAAAGAACCACATACTTCCTGAAAAAGAAACCACACCATATGTTGTGACTGTTAGAGAATTGGGATATATCTTCCAATTGCTGCTTCCTCTTTCTTTTATGACTAGTAGGATGAGCAGCCTTTGTTTAGTTGCACTGGTGAACTCCTTTTTTATTAGTTGTTATAAACTTTATATGACCTAAAATGGATGAAACATCATTTCGATCTCTAGCACCGTAGTGGAAGTCGAATCAATTACCAAATATATATCCTAATGGACCGATAATTACAGGTTTCAAGCCAAGATAGTGAAGCTACAAACTACAACAAATATGCAAAACAAGCATAACAACATGACTTCCGCATGAAAAAAATGAGTTATTAGTTCCACCAACAAACTCAACCTAGCTAATAGAGAAAACAAATTACAGTATCTTAATAACTTTTCCCAACTCAAGCCATGTCTCGATTTGCACCAATGAAGATTAAGGCTAAATTATATCAATATAACAAATAACAAATTGTTCCCTAGAGATAAATTGTACCTATGTAACAAATTGTTGCCCCTCTCTAGGGTGTCCTATAGAAACAAAATTATAAAAAAGAAACAATTAGAAGAGAGTAGATACAATGTAGCTGCAGAATCTTTGTTAGTAACTTACAGTTATTTTCTTTTTCTATTCAATTAGGCTACATTCTAACTATTTCTTGCTCTTCATAAACCAAATTTAAGCATTACATGCATATAACATTAGGTAATATTTTGTAATTTTTTCGCAACTGCACCATCACGATAGTCCCTGTTTTATGTTGAACATCAACATACTACCAAGTAGTTTTCTAGTATCATCATTTGCATTCCAAAAGCACCCCTGTTTTATGTTGAACGTCAACATACGACCAAGTGGTTTCCTGCTATCATCCTTTGCATTCCAAAAGCATCAATACCCTCACTTAGAGTTGACGAAGAAATTCAAATATGAAATAATTGAAGACAAAGCCTTGCTGTGGAGGAGGTACTGGTGAATGCTAATGTGACACCCTCATTGTAAAATCTGGACTACTTTTGATACAAAAGATCTAGACAATTGGAAATCCTTGCACCCTTATTGCACATACTGGCAAAATCAAAATAAAAAAGCTTAGAAAGTGAGTTTTTGAGAGAAGATTGTGCCTGCTTAAATGTCATTCTCATGTTAATCAGAAGGAGATTGTGCAGGGTACGAAACCGAAGTAGAGAGGTAAATTGCAGGAAGAGAGGGAAGATCTTTTGCAGATTGGACTATTGTGTGGCCCTTTGAAACAATGGAGGTATCAAAGATGGTGTTCCGGTCGCATTGGTAGCTTCAGTTGTTGGTGCTCGTGGTGAGGTAGGGGATCAACGATGGTGGTCAGGTGTGTGAGAGAGAGAGAAAGGGACAGAGCAAGAGAGAGAGAGAGAAGGAAGAATCCGTAACTGTTCACTGTCCAGGGTTGGCTTTTGCATTGCAAAAGTCAGAACATGAGTTCTCTCTAACCTCCAACTGGGTCTTTAATCTACCAGAAGTTTAGAAGGAGGGAATGGCTGTCGGGTTTGGATGTTCCTTCTGCAGAGGATGAAGTGAAGCAGGCCTTGTTTTAGTAGGGGGTGACGAAGCTCTGGGTCTGGACGGGGTGACTGATGCCATTTTTCAGCATAATTGGGCGGTGTTAAGCCTGATGTGATGTCCATGATCTAGTTTAACCAGACTCGGGTGCGGGTGTCGTATAGGATGTGTATCTGAGAGTCCGATCTGCCCATTAGATTATTTTTGGGGTAAGGGGACTCGGCTAAAAGGGTCCAAAATATGAACATGCGTACAGTGATATTGCATTATTATATTTTTTTTAATTAATTGTACATAGAATGATCTATAAGAAACTCAACTAAACAGTCACATTATAATTTAATGGCTTGATTCAATATTATGCAGGACTCTGGGTCCTTTTATAGAAAGTGATTGTCTTGATAGTACACACTGAAGAGCCTAACTGGTGTAGTGGCAAGACTTGGATGGTGAAAAGGTGAAACCTACTTTACACCTTATACTCAGCCTGCCTTATAATTCATAGCTACATATTTTTACACAGCCCAACTCGTTGGACTGTCTTCCCATTTATAATAGAAAAAAGGTAAATGACGCTTTGCTCCACTCACGTTTGAAGAAAAAAAAGAATGCTCCCTGACAAATTAGAAGTGCATAAAACACCCTCGTAAAGAAAATAGCAGTGGACACTTAGCACCCCTCTGTGAAGTTCCATCCGTAAAGCAAATTCTTAATTTTCTTTTACCAATTTACCCCTGTTTGGTTTTGTTGCCTTCATCCCCTTCCTCATTCTTTTACGCACACCACCACTTCCAAACTCCAGTAGAACTCGTAACTACCCACCAAACCAAACCCATTTCTATGTCTCCCCCCCTCTATTTGTTTCACTGCCATGGATCCTTGTGAACCTCCGTTGCCACCACATGCAAAAACCACAACCACCTCCATCATCTTCGACAGTACCTAAATAAACCAATGAGGACCCAAACTCATACAACTAACAACTTTATCTCTGGAAGCAACCATCAACGCAAAACAAGTTTACAACCCAGTAGTATGTCTATTATTAGGTCCAAATTTGTCAATCTTTGTTTATAAGTTTACGACTAGGATCTCTGCAACTTAATATGAAGCTTCCGGCGAACCCAATAACCACCACCGCAAATCGCAGTTGACTCTCTCTGTCACCGAATTGGAGGAGAAAACCCAGAAATTAGGGTAAATCAGACATCAGATCGTTACCAAATCGAACGCCCAAGCTGATGTCTCAAATCAAACAAGTAATCACCAAATTGACACAAAATAAGGGATTGATTCAACTGGAAATTGACTAAGAAAAGAATCTTGTCGATGAAGCGCAGCTCGCTCGTTTGAAGCCCGCCAACCATGCTCCTGAGGTTGGACTCAGGATGGAGAAGAGTTGGTGCCAAGGATTTAGGCCGTGTCTTTGATTGAGCGGTTTCTGTGCTTTGGGGTCGAAACAATATGTGAGAAGGTGTATTATAATGGATGAGACAGTCACCGTGGTGGTGGTGGTCGGAGAATCTATTGACAGAGAAGGGGGCGTCGGGGTAGGTTGTGGTCGCCAGCAGCGGCGATCCTTTCTCTGATTTCTTGGTGGAGCGGTGTTGGTGGATGGGTGGGGGATGTGTCGGTGGTATAGGGAAGAAGAGGAGTTGCAGAGATGGGTGCAAGTATAGAAGAACTTTTCTTTTAGAAGTGACGAAGAAGAAGTTAGAGGAGATGTAAGAGGGTGAAATGGGTTAGGTCTTTTTTTGGTCAAAGGGTTAGGGTAGAATGGTCATTTAACGTGGGTAGTTGACGTCCGTTAGTCTCCGTTAGTCTTCGATGGTGTTTTATGAATTGTTTATTTGTCAGGGAGCATTCTGTCTTTTCTTCAAAACTGGAGGAACCAAAGTGTCTTTTACCCTAGAAAAAAACCTGTAAGAAAAATATGCTCAGAAAGCCCATTATGGCAAAGGGCCTGTAAAAAGGAGAAAAGGGTGAAGACAAACAAATATAGAGGTATCGTCTTCAACCACGATTCACGTTCAGAGCTTTCAGCCATGCCGGGTGATACTTTCCTGGTAACTCTGCCCAATTCTCTCCTCCTCCTCTCTCTGTTAGAGCGCGTACGAGATGCGGGCATATCTGCACAGATATATGGAATTGCGGATGACGTTGATGTTGAATCCAGACGGCGATGGAGATGAAGAAGATGACGTGAGATGGCGACCAAAGCGTCCTCGGAACTAGAGGTTGCAGGGGTCAATGTGTCCGGCGAGATTCAGCCCCATCCGCCACACATCCCATACTAGCACCGTGTCGGATCGTACGGCAGCATTTTTGACGAGTCTAGGTCAATGTTACCACAATTCACTCGTACCCCCGCGAATTGCGAATTGGATCGCGCGTTCCGAAACGTGTAACACCAGCGATCCAGATCGCTTAATTTGGCAATCCCAATTTTGCTCACTACTTCCCCTGAAGTATCTATGTAGAAGGGAAAATTAAATTTCGAAATGTTAAGTTACATCTATTTTAGAGTATTGACTTTTAAATATTGTATGAGTTGAGGAAAATTAAATATTGTATGTTAAGTTACATCTATTTTACATCTGTTTTATACTTCATGATTTGTGCAAAATGGTAAAACTCCTATAAAGGTATCCAAGCCTACCCTTGGCGTACCGAATTCCATAGGGTATGGCGTTCCGCGATCCCGTTCCCGTTCCACGAACCGGAACGATCCGCGTTCCAGGTAACTTAGGTCTAGGTATGTAGTCCATGATGCAAGAGTGTCATTTGATGGGGAAATTTGAGAAGAGCCAGAATTCAACTTTTGTTGTTTTACTATCTATTAAAGGCGGGGGCACTGAACATTCGAGACTTTAGGCCGATCAGTTTATTGAACTCCTAGTATAAGATTCTAGCCAAGGTGCTGCATTGAGGCTTAAATGAGTCGTCCTTTTTTTCTCATTTTGGGGTCTCAGAATGCTTTTGTGGCAATTAGACTGATTCTTGATGCGGTTTTGGTAGCTAATGATTGTGTGGGTCATAGGTTAAGAGCAGTCGATCCAGGAGTTCTCTCAAAGTTGGGCGTTGAGAAAGCCTATGATCACGTGGACGGGGAGTTTTTGCTTTATCTTCTAGGGAGAATGGGTTTTAGTAACCGTTGGATAGGCTGGATTAAGTGCATGTTTTGGAAGAGATGTTTTTAAAAACATGTTTGGGAGATGAGAAAAGTGTTGTGTTTAAAAACAAAAACAGAGGAAAAACAAGCTGCTTCTGTAAATACAATTTTTGGTGCTTTTTTGATATTTTGTCGAACTTTTGGTGGTTAAACACATTTCCACTTTTGACGAATGCATAAAATGACAATTATATGCCGTTGTTGTATGTACAAAATGATGTTAGAGTAAACCAACACTGAAATTTGATAGTGTTGCAAAATGTGTTTCTGATTTTATACAGTGTTTTTAAACACATACCAAACAATTTTTTGATTTTGTTTTTAAACGTGTTTTTTTAGCATTTTTTCCCACTGTTTTTCTGTTTTTAAACGGATTCCAAACAAGCTTTAAAGCTTTTATCTCTTCTGTTAGGCTATCCATTCTAGTGAATGGTACTCCTAAAGGTTTCTTTGCGGACTTTGGCCGATGGCAGTCTTTCGCCTTATTATTTATCATTGTGCTCGAGGCTTTTAGTAGGATGCTAGAGAGAGCTGTCGAGGGAGGTTTCTTGAGGGGTTTTTTAGGTCGACCAGGCCAGTGACGCCCAAATTCAGATTTCCCTTCTGCTTTTCGCGACAATACCATGGTCTTATCTAAGGCAAAGCAAGTTGCCTAGGTTATCTCTGGGGTTCTTTATTGCTTTCAGGTAGTGACGGGTTAGACGGTCAATTTAGTTAAGTCTTGGGATTCCGATTGGAGATGTGCCTAGGGTTTTAGTATCCTAGGGTGTCAGGTTGCTTATCTTCCTATCAAGTATATGGGGTTGCTTAATTATACCAGTGTGTCTGATCATATAATGGAGTGATGCGATAATATTTTGGTTGGTTGGAAGAGGCATTATCTTTCTGAACGTGGGTGAATTACTCTTATAAGAGTACGCTGTAGAGTCTTCCTACTTATTTTATCGTGATGCCGATTTCGTAGCTAAGCCTTTGGAGAAGATTCAGGGGGACTTTCTTTGGGAAATCAGTTCAATTATCATTTAGACTGAGCCACTCTGTGTCTTCCAGTGGAGAGTAGAGGTTGGCTATATGACATCTGATCCGATTTAATCAGTCTTTGTTGGGGAAGTGGCTGTGGAGGTATGGGTTGGAGAGTGAAAGTCTTTGGAGAATTTTTATTGATGCTAGGTTTGTCTCGGTGAGAGGTTGGCAGTCTAGCAATGGTCTTGGTCCTTTTGGGTGTGGGTTGTGGAAGGGTACTAGAGCTGGTTGGGAGAAGAGTGGGTGAAAAATAGCGTTCTCAAGTGATGCAACACTTCTTAGGCTATTGGGCGGACAGAATGAATCAGGCCAATTAAAAGGCTGAACCAATTTGTTATGACATTTACGTTGCATATAAATGACATACTGTTATGTGAAGGAATGTATGACATGTCTGGTATGTGAAGGAATGTATGACATGTCCGGTAGAGTGAAAGTCCTGACATCTGTTTTTAGTTTTTGCACGTATGAGCTTTCTATTTTCTCTTATTCAGTTCTGAATTGGCAAGCGTTTTCAAAATTTCTTGCTGGATGACTAAAAGTAAGCCACTGTAAAATCCAATTTGTAGGTTGTGATTTTGGAGTCAGAAATTAGAACTCCACAGCTTGGTTTGCATGCTCTTGCTAGGGCACTATCTCAAAGAGGCATTGCGAAAAAGATGCAGGTTTGTCCACTCTGAAAACTCTTAGTTTTGCTTTGCGTTTCAATTTGCATTTAATGTCCTGTATACTTTTCAGGTGATAGCGAAGGCGCGCGTGCCAATTGTGAAATTTGTTGAGAAGAAAAGTGGTATTTCATTTGACATAAGGTTTGACATGCAAAAATTACTAATTCATATTTACTTTACAGGTTTCTTTTTATAAAATTATGAGTTTGCTATTAATGATGTTGATATAAGGACTTTGATTCATCATCTTAATCTGGCTTAAAGTCCAGTGGAAGTGTTCATATTATCTTTTTCCAGATGACATGTTCCAAAAAGCAAATCCATACTCTTGTCCTCGCAACCAGATTTTTGGGAACCCGAGCGGTTATCGATATATAAAAATTTAGCCTTCTCCCTCTGTTAAGCCTTATCTTATGAAGCTTTGGACAATAGTATTAGCTTGAAAGTTGTAATTGACCAGGCATTAAAGCTGTACTTAACTGATAACTAAAGCCGACCATGGGTTGCCCATTGGAATATCATGTTGATATGTGGGGATTCTTCTTGGGCATTACTAGGAGGTTGGGTGGGCACACTTTCTCTGGTGTTACAGTTTATAGTCCTTCTACTGCTATATGATAAGGTGAAAGATTCTGTATTATTAACACTTCCACACACTACCAAGTACCAACCATTCAATCTTGCAAGTAAGTGGGCTGGGGCTTGTCAGTTTGGAATTTTGGATACTGAGATAGGATCACTCCATTCAAATCAATATGGGTTCGTCTTGTCTGACTGATGAAGGACACACAATGAACGGAACATCATATTAAAGAACGATCCCAAATTCTCACAATGTTCTCAACACTATTCTCAGATTTATTTGATAATCACAAGGCAAAGGAAGCTCAGTATATTGGCAAATTATATGACTCCTAAACAAGCTAAATCTTAACTAGATACCTATATCTAACTGATAGCAACAGTACTAAAAGACCAAGATACTTGAATGATAAATTTGAATTGTTATTGCATCTCCTCACGTTTGCCTATGTTATATTCTCACTTTTTTGCCCTAAAACTATGTTATAAGGATTAAGGGGCAGTGTCTCTGGCTGAGTTAGGCTCAAATGAGTTTATGATCTTTCCAATCGTGCCCTGCTCGCATGAACCGTTATCTTTGGACACCCGGAAAACTTAACTAAGCCAGTGCAATTATGTTTAGGCTCATGAAAAAGTAGGTGTAAATTAGCTGTTGGTTTTTGAGTTAAGTAGGTTCGGTTGCCAACAATTTATTTGAGATGGTCTCATACCCTGCGTAGCTCTGAGTTGTGGTTTACATTTTAATATTGAAACAAATCACCCTCAAGCTATGGAAATTAATGGTCTGCAGAACTGGTTTATCCAGCTCTAAAATTAATGCAAAAAAAAACTCTGATGTAGAGATGGTCGTGGATTGGAGAAGCATTGGACTGTACAATATATATTTTTTATACACGAGGTTGAGGGAGCATGAGTGGCTGAAAGAGAGAAAAGAAGAGTTTTAGATTAGATGTGGATGATGAGAGTCCAGATGGTTCCCATATCCCTTGATTCAACAGCACGAGGCTCGGTATAATTTTTGGACAGCTCAATTATAAGACTTAGAGTTAAGTTTAGGGATTTTCTTGGGTTTAATCAGGGACAGACAAAGTAATTTAAATTCATGTGTTTGACTAATTTGTAATTTCTGGTATAAGCTATGAAATATTACAACATTATAGTCGTAACAAACAGGGTGATCCTTTTCTTCGTTGTACTTCCATTAGCTACATCATTGATTTGATAGTAAGCATTATTGAGGGTACTTGTATTACTATTTGATAGCAATAGAAGTTAAAATACCAGTTTGAGATGACTCAAACTTGAAATGTCATTGGAGAAATTTTCTCCAAATATTTTCAGACTCTACAAGGGTTAAGCCTCACCATGGGAGTAATTGTTCCTATTTCTTTGTATGACATTAGTTACCGAATTTTCAGAATGCCGTGATCTAAATATATAATACTATTGCTCTAAATTTTAGCTATGAAATGTTAGAGTATTAAAGTGGTAACTCATAGAGTAATTGTTTTCCACCTTGTGCTTCCATTAACAACATCATTGATTTAATCGTTCACGTTATTGAAGAAACTTGTATGTTAACATTAGATGAACATCATTGATTTAATAGTTCACGTTACTAAAGGAACTTGTAGTACTAATACCAGTTTGAGAGATAACCCAAACTCGAAAGGTCATAGAAACACTGCTCTCTAATTTAATATATTTACTGTTTAAGGGCTAAGCCTTACTGTGGGAATATTCCACTATTTGTTGGATGATATTTAGGTTCATTGGACAACAAAAAGACGGTTACAATTATAAACAATTTTATTTAATTGGTGGTGAGGATAATGAGAGAGGATGATTCCTTCTCTCTCTCTTCATCCTCACGGCTCAAAAAACTGGTTGATGATATAAACCAGTTTATTGCTATCCAGACAACCTCATTGGTTACTAAGATGACATGATACAATGGCCCTTTGATTTTTGATCCCTGACTGCATTTCGTATCTTCCTAATTGTTGGTTTTTTTGATTTGGGTCACAGTTTTGATTTGCAAAATGGACCAATGGCTGCTGATTTCATTAAGGTTTGCATCACTTTGATTTGGGTATCAAAGAGAAGCGTATCATCAAGTTTCTTAAAGTAGTTCTTATGGTGTATTTGCCTTTTTCAGGATGCTGTATCTAAGTGGCCCCCATTACGGCCATTGTGTCTGATCTTGAAAGTATTCCTACAGCAAAGGGAGCTAAATGAGGTATACATTCATTTTCTTTCCAAAGATCAGCTTCTCTTTCCCATCCCCCTTTTCAATTGCCTCATCTGAGAACCCTGAATTTGCAGGTGTATACTGGCGGTATTGGTTCATATGCACTCCTTACAATGCTCATAGCAATGCTCCGAGTAAGCTGACTGGAATCTTTTTCCATGCTTATTGATATGATCTGAGTACCAGATCCTACAAATTTTGGTACTTCAACGTGATATGTACTTAGATCTGGGAAGAAAAATTAGGAAGGCTTCATATATTTGACAAGTTTCTTTCTCCATCTACTTTTTTCGTACGTGGAAAAATATCAGACGCAAAAGTTGAATTCATGTAAAGAAAATGGTACTTATTGTCTGAGATTACTATCCTGGTTAACCAAGGAACGGTAACTAAGTAAACAATGAATCACTCTGGATTCAAACACAATATTCACTTAAATATCAAGTTTTTGTTCATAAATCGAGACCGTTTTACACTGGGAAAAGAAGGGCTTATGTATATATGAGAGTGTAGACTAGAAAGGAAACAAGTATTCTTGTCAAATCTTTAAAAGCCAAATCAGCTCTATATATAACAGTGAATCAACATAAACCATTGACTTGTGCTTCCTTTCCTTCTTCAGACAATTCTTTCCTCCCTGAGACAATTCTTTCCTCCTTCAGATAATTCTTTCCTCATTTTGGTTATTTTATACCTTATTAATTCTTCATCATTTTCTACTGCTTGAAAGAACTCTACTCCGTCCAGTTTAAGGGGAAATTTTTGAGCTGCCCATCCAATGCAATAAGCATGTTTACATTCCAGCTACAAACTTAGGATTATTAGTCCAACAAACCAGATAGTTTATAAAATGTCATGACAAGATGACTTTAGACAATCTTTCCACTGAATCACACTGCAACAAGGCATGAGAATGAAAATGCTCCCAACCATCACCACGTGACAATTGGTGTGGGTAATTCTTCTAGTATACTAGATATTTCCAAATATTTGTTTCCACTTGCTTGAAAACACTCATTCTCAAGTCTCCCATATAACTCATAACTTGTTTGAGACGACATCAAAATAGGGAACAAACAAGTGTTGCTAACTTTGTTATAACCTTTGGGCAGGGAAGGTTGAGGCTGGAAAGTCGAACAAGAACTCAAATATCCTTGGTCGTCGGGTACTCAATCATGTGAGATATCATGTAGATAGACTTTTAGGACTAGAATCCAAGAAAATTGAGGTGCCAATAGAACTAGGACCAAAACATAGGGCAAGATGATCAAAACCATAGTTTGCTTCAATTGTCTTTTAAGTACTAAGACGTGACTCGATGGAGTACAAAATCAATGACTCACATGAATTACCGCCAAGGAAGAATTGAGTTGCTCTGAAGAACCTTGAAGTTCTTCTTATCATGACATGCTTGCTGACTTGAATAGTAACTAGGTTCCATTGTCGTGCTATCCCAATAAGGGATTTAAAAACGGGCTGAAGCGTAGCGTATCGGCCGATATGTCGCGGAATTGGTGGTCTCTGAGACCGATTCACCCGATACTTTGTAGGTGGATTGGACTCACACCTGACACTTCCGACACGCACCATTTTCTTCGAAAAATGGGCTATATGCTCAGTTACAAGTAAAAAATGTAACTTGGAGGAACCGGAGAAGATAGAAGCGCATAACAGATTAGCCTATATTGTATATATGCAATTATTGATACAACATACCTTCGTGTCTCATCAGTGAGGGTTAAGAAAATCCCCGATTAGAAAAATCCCTCATCTGAAATCGACATCGGTAGCTTTCAATTGAGATTTGAGTGTATCGAAAGAGCGAGACAGAGAGAGAAATAGCTTCCAGTAAGGCAGTAATCTCCTAATCCCTCTTCTCTTCCTGTAGGATTTGTTATTTCACACCCTGTTCTTCGCGGCTTCGCCCGACCGACGACCACCGAGCAGACCTCTCTCTCTCTCCCCTGTATTCTGCTGTCTTCGTCATCTTCTTCATGGGACTTTCATCGTGGGTCTTCATCTGTGTTTGTTGTTATCTTATTTTTCTTGTAATTTCTTGAAGAGAAGTACAGTTTAAGGAGACTATTTATGAGACTACGTGTAGGTAGACCATAGGAGAGTATTGTGTATGGAAGAGTAGTGTGTGTGATGAGTAAATATCTTGTCATAAATTTTGTAGTGTATGATGAGTAAATATCTTTTGTCATAATCTTCTTAGACAATTGACGTGTAAGACGATATAATAAGTTTACGAAGTCTACTTGTCAAAAATTAGTTAGACATGGTCTAAACAAGTAGTAAAAGACTAAAAATATGATATATATATATATATATCATATTTTTAGTTTTGTACTAGTTTGAAAGGGTATCTTTTTGCATCGTTTGACGGCTTTTTAACATTCACACACATTCGGTTCCAGATCCGCGTTAACAGTTTCTCCGATATGGGGCGATTCCGTTACCCGCGGCCGAAACCGATACGTCAAGAGGTTATATATGGGGCGATTCCGTTACCCGCGGCCGGTTGTTAAAACCATGATCCCATATAAAAATAGATGAAATAGGAGGTTGAGGAACCTTTTTGACAAGAGGTTACGTCAAGTTTGTAGTCAGAAGACCACTGATGAATGATTATGTCAGCAAAACCATCTTCTCCAGTAACGAAGGCACCTTCACTCAGGCATGAAATGTCGTCCATAATTTTTGTAGTTTCATTATCTTTTGAACACGTCATCTGACCATAAGGGTTCATTGAGAGGTTTACCTTTTTGACTTCTGGACTAGCTTCCGGAAGAGGAACATCATCGTAACTGCAATCATGATCGTAACCATAGTCGCTAGAGATAAGACTCTCAGTCCTTGATCCTTTTGGAGTTGTGGACTTGTGATTGTAAGTTCCACTGATTTCAGAAGATGTTGCGTACGAAAGGATGGATTTTCTTCATTGAAAGTCGATGATGGCCTCCTTTTCTGTAAGAACCAGTGAGGTACTTATCCTTAAGATATTTTTCATCTCGTACCATTTTGCAACTGTTTGTTCTCCATGACATTTGAAATCTTCTTGTGCATTCTGCCTATATCGGTTAGCGGATCATACGAGAGCTTTTCAATACGAACACGTCGACTTGCAGATACATCATAGATGTCGAAATAGTCTTCCATGTCATCTGGCTAGTTAAACAATACATTACGAGTCTTGATATCTGAATAGTAATCATCTTCGCCCGAAAAATATGGAACACCCTTCTTTACTTTCTTCGGAACACAGCGAGGATCTTCTTGGTATTTATGGTACCCCTAGTGAGATTGAGGCGCGTAGAACTTCGAAACTCAAAATGGAACACAATTTGGGTTTTGTCGTACATCACATCCTCACAATGAACTAATGGGCTGCATTATGAATGTCAGAATGTGTCTGGGCCTTAGCCTTTGCGTTGGTCGGTGCTGGAGAAGATTAAGGGCGTTGGCCTTGATGTCCAGTGGTCCACGGCCCTACCTTTCCTCTTTGAAGCTTTTTTGGTTAATGACTTCAGGAGTAAATTGGACTTTCTGTACACCTTGTATTCTGCCATACTCTGTCTCTTTGCCTCTCCTCTTTCTCCAAATTGCAGCGGTATCTTGAGAAATAGGAGCCACAAACATGAACCGCAAGCGATCTCTTTACTCTTTGAACCCAGCATGTTGACGATGGCAAGAGCTGTTGGTTGTGGTCTCGAAGGCTGCAGCTGCAGGGAAGTGTCTCATTGACAACTGGTGGTGGCGGCTGCAGGTCTAAGTTTGTAGTAGTGTTCTCTATGGATGTGGAGTGGTCTCTTCGCTTCCTCATCTCTATAAAATCAATGGCGTTGTCGAGAATAAGAGCTGTATGTAGAACTGGTAGGATGCGTCGTTGGTGCCGATTCCAGGTCTAGTCGATGACGTTTATTTCTTCGACTTCAGGCGCCTGTGAGCGACTAGCGGTTTGAGAGATGACGGGTCTGGTTAGTCCTTAAGTTTTGCTTCTCATTGTCTTCTGCTTCTTCCAGTCGTTTCCTTCTCTCTTCTTCATCACAGATGGTGGTATAGGCGGTCAACAGGGCTTGTTGAAGAGTAAATGCAGAGGATGAGGAGTCGGCACTGGGTCTCGGATGGGCATCGTCTGTTCCCTTCAATGAGGACTGGATCCCTGGGTTGTGTATTCCGCTCTGATTTGTTTTGCAATCAGGTCTGCAATCTGCAATGATTATTTGGTGGTGAGGGGGCAGTGTGGCTATTGCAGTTGTGGACCAACCGCTACGGTGATGAGGCGCGGTGGCAGCGGACAGCGGTGATTGGTGGATGGAAGTTTAGCTCTGATACCAATTGATGCATTACCAATAAGCAAACCAAGTAACAATGTTACTCCTTGACTCAAGCATAATATTCACTCAAATATCAAGTGTTATTCATAAATCACGAATGCCTTACAACTGGAGAAGGGCTTATATTTATAGATGGGTTCGGAGACTGACTTACAACTGAGAAGGGCTTATATTTATAGATAGGTGTGGAGTGACTTAGGTCTGGACTAGAAAAGAAACAAATAATCTTATCAAATCTCTACAAGTCAAATCAATTCTAAAGATGACGGAGAATCAATTAAAAACCTTGACTCGTGCTTCCTTTACTTCTTTAAATAATTCTGTCCTCTTCTCAATCACCTGCGTTGTGGGTTCTCCAGTTCTTTGTTGCGACAAGGTCATTCTAATCTCAATTCAAAGAACCCATCAGTCTGATGCAACAAGGTTCGACCTTTTCAGAGATGGCCTCAATTGCTCGCTTCACCTCTAGGCCTGAGACAAACATACTCATGTTGGAGCTCTTCTCAATGTTTTCCTATTTTCTTTCCAGATGCCAGTACGGTAATGTTCGGAGATATTATTGCTGTTTCTAGCGATGTAATTCTACTACAAATTGTAAGCAGGTGGACGTGTTGAAGTTGTGACGTTCATATGGTCAACGTTAGCTCTCATTATTAACCACATTGATAACCTTATCTGGAGTCAGTTATACAATTTTTTTGCATCAGTTCAAATTTGAGAGTGGAAAAATCTATGATTACAGCTTTGTTATCTCATGGAAATGGTATTTATACCATAGTTTGCATCTCAACAGGACATGCAATATCTGCCTCTTTTGTATTCTATAAACCATGTAATGTACTTTTTGTTTCCACTTGTTTACTGTGAATTCTGAATCGTTAAAACTGTGATTAATTTATCATTCCCTGTAGTTCATCATCATCCATTGAGTGAATTGCACTTTCTTTTTAAATATTTTCTATTGATTCTGTACATGTTTTTGGTATTGCAGAGTGTCCGTGAGCAACACTCTTCGCCAGAACATAACTTGGGAGTTCTCTTGGTATGTTTGCTTTTGCTGAACTCTCATCATATGTTCGTACCATCAAAACTTGGTCAGTTGAGCAAACATATTGTTTACCTTCTTGTTAGAAAACAAAACTAGAATAAGGTAGGGTTACTGTCAAAAGTGATCTGACAGGCCTGGGTGGTGCATGTGACCATCAAAACTGAGCCTATCTTACCTTCAACTTTTGCAATTGTAGAAATACCATAATATCAACTGCTTTTGCAGAAAAAGTGCTTAGAGAAGCCCATAGTTATGTTCTCTTTACCCTCTCCCGCTCATGTGTCTGCATAACTAATATACAGTCTCGTATTATTCCAGCCCAGAGTTACCATAACTCTCTCATGTGGCCACGATCTACGAACTGGATCGCGCGTTCCGAGTCGCCGGCCGCCGATAATCTGGAACGGAGATCTGAGCGGCCTGGGAATATACAAGAACACAGATTATCAAGAAGAATAAACTGTGATATTGGAAGTCGTTGATTAAGGGTTCAATCTCAGATTGGTTAAGGATAATCACGTCATTAATCATGAAAGCCGTCAATTGAGGACTAAATCACCGATTGGTCAAGGCTACTCACGTCTTCAATCAAAGGGTCGAACTTGACGTCGTCAATTCAGGATTCAATCACCGATTGGTCAAGTCTACTCACGTCATCAACGAAAGAGTCAAACTTGAAGTTCCAAATCGTCGAAAATTATTGAGCAGAGAGGGCTGGAGAGAGAGGGAGAGACAGGTTTCTTTTTTCGACACCCTTTCCCCTAGTAAAAAGAGGTTTGGTCAAGGGAGAGGGAGGGAGAGAGTTTCTAGGTCAACCATTGTTATCATTTTCCTAAAATTCTTAGTGGTGGACCCCATCGATGATTACATAAATCAAGGAGACTATAATTGCATTATGACTAAAAATGTCTGGGTTTTCTTGGTTAGTACTTCTAACTATATTAATTGTATTAATAAAATGAAATCTTTTAGATCATGTTCCGCGATCCAAGCAAGCGAATTTCGTTCCGACCAAGCGATCCTAAGAAGCCCTACCCCTAGCGAACCGAATTCGCTGGGATGGTGAGAATTGCGATCTCGAACTGGGTTCACGTAACCTTGTTCTTGCCTAAATTCTGGGTCCGCAGCTTGCTCTTCAGGATAAGAACGGAGTGCCAGGCAAGCTCGGGTTGGTGGACTATGGTGGGGTTTTAGTGTCTTTGTTGTGTCTGCATGTTCATGCGGTTCTGGGGCATCTGTTTTTCTGGTGTTGTTCCTTGGGTTAACTAGAATTCTCTGCTGTTGAAATCAACTATCCAGTGTTCTGGATGTTGTTGTTCGAAACAAGGGAAGACAAATAGCAGGGATTTGATTTCCTCATGGTTAGGTGTCATGCATGTTGCTGAGCTGATTGCAGTGAAATAGTTGAATATTTTGTTGTGTTGAAAATATAGAGTTTGAGGAAGGTCGTGTGCCGTGTATGTTATTCGTGCATTATTATCAAAATGGTTTTGCATGACAGACTGGGAGAGAGTGTGAGATGTGAGTGTTCTTACCTAGCTATGTGCCAATTGAAGCAGTGAGAACTTTGGCACTCTGTAATTTACGCTCCAAATTTTGGGAGTGCATATTGACTTTTACTACAAAGTTCACTCATAAAAAACAAATAGTAACCAGATTTCTCGAAAAGGGACCATTAGCAACTCCGGGGAGATTTTTCATAGCCATCCTAACATCCGGTAGGCTGAATTGATCTTTTCCTAATAATGGATCGCGTATCAAGGAAGCTAAGGTTTGGCATATGATCTTGCTTTCTGGAATCTTTTTGTTTCCAGTTTTGGTCTCAATGCTCTCACATACACACGCACACACCATAGCTGTCAAAACGCCCAGGCGACCTGAGGCGATGGAGTCGTTCAACTGCCCAGGCGATAGCCTAGGCGCCTAGGCGATAGCCCAGTAATAATAATAGTAATTATACAAATTTATTTATATTACAGAAAAACATATTATTATTCTTTTGAAAAAAATAAAAAATATATTATTACTTGAATATAATATTGTTACACATAAAAAATAGCTTGCACATAGACATTAGCAAAAATCAAGAGTGTTTTAAATGAGATACTAAAAATTAAAATTTTATATTCATTCTAATCCAAAATCATGTAAATAAATAAATTAGAAGTGTGTGATTTACTTTTAATGTTACTTCTTCTTCTATTGAATTGGAGTTTGCGTAATTCTAAATTCAAAAATAATAAAGACGAATAGTTAAGAATTTTATTATTTTAATTACAAACATATACTTCAATATCCCACCGTAGAATAGAAAATTCTATCAATGCCGACATTATTTGCTTGAGTGATATATTTAATGCGGTAAATTGCAAGAGAATGATAAAATTATGACGCTAAAATTAGGCGACCGCCAGACGAATTGGGTGACGAAGCGATGCCTAGGCGACCACCTAATGGCTAAGGTTTAGGCGGGCATTGCCTAGGAGATTCACCCAGCCTGAAGCGCCTAGGTGGTCGCCCAGGTGCCTAGGCTACCACCTTTGACAACTATGGCACACACGCATATCTGGAAGTCCTACACGCACGCACGGATATCTGCAAGTTCTCTTAGAGGACGGTGCTTAAATTGCATTTGCCCATTCTGAGCACTTTTTGAATTGTAACTGTTTAGAATTAATTGGGTTTAGTGAAGTGGCAACCAGTCCATTTTACATTCTTGCTGATACATTGCATTTCAATTTAGGTTCATTTTTTCGATATGTATGGACGCAAGTTAAACACATCTGACGTTGGTGTATCTTGCAATGGGACCGGTACTTTCTTTTCGAAAAGTCGCAAAGGGTAAATGAACATTCACACTAAACAAACTCTGTTTTACCACCTGATATTCTTATGGCTGTCTGTTTACAGGTCATTACATTATGGTAGGTCCCTGACTTCTGCTTCCTTTTCAGGTTTCTTGTTAAAGGACGACCATTCCTTATCGCCATTGAGGATCCACAGGTTACTTTGACACACTTGATTCTTTTGTATTAGATATCTTGCAGAGACTTGAACCACATCCTACTGTCCTTTGTTCCATCATGTAGTTATTGATTCCGTTCAGTTTTTGCTGATTTCTTTTTGGTTGGCTAAATGTATATCTCTAAACGACCCAGAAAACTAGCCAGTGAACATGTTCAAAAGAGCTAATGTTTAACGATACTGGTTGTTATGATTGGTCTGGAAGTTCATTTTTTTACTAATATAGAGAGATAGTCTCTGTGTAGTTGATTGTAATTGCGATAAAAATAATCATGGCATTTACTATCAAATAGGATCCGGGATCCCTGCATTTTGCATCTATTGATGTCAATTTATTTACATATATTTATTTTGTTTTTCTGATGATGACAGGCACCAGAAAATGACATAGGGAAGAGTTCTTTTAGCTACTTTCAGGTTCGTTATTGTTGATTTCCCTTGTTTTTTTTCCTTACAATCTGATCAGGAGAACGCTGGTTACATCTAATAGTATGCTGTCGTTTGTATAATTGGTCATTTAGAGGCATCCAGAAGCCCTTACCCTTTTTCACTGTGTGGTTATTAGCATTTCAGTTTCTGATTTGTATTGTTAGTATTTCATTAAGCAGTAGTGTCTTCAATTGTGTGAACGATTGTTCTTGGGACATATATACCATAATTAAAGCATCTGATCAAGAATATACGAAAGGTAGGACATACCAATAGAAAATACAACAAATAGGACATACCAAGAAAATGCAATTGTTCTTGGGAAATATATACCTTAATTAAAGCATCCGATCACTAAGCAGTACACTATTGTTTTTTTTTTTTTTTTTTTGGATACACTAACAAGTAATTTAAAACCACTCCCCTGGTACATGAACTCTCTCTATGTATTGCATTTATACACTAGGATACATCAGTAGTTCTTGAGTATATCTGACGGATAGGCTACACGAGTAGTTCTTGAGTACATATGATGGATCAGCCTTCATATATTGATGTAGAAGGATTTGCTTCGGAATTAAGAAATCCCGTTTGATATCTCCTCAACTGCCCAAATTCTTAATATTAAAACAGTGACAAAGGCCTAAATTTCTAATAGGAAAATTGTGATCCTTGCTGCCACACTAGATGTTCTATCATGTATGGTTGGGGTTATTTTAAGTCTGTTCACTATGACAGGGATGCATAAGTTTTGGATGAGCTATAATAGTGATGAATGCTAGTGTTTGTTCTTTAAATTTGGAATGTGCGGTTCTGATGCTTTTGTATTTGTTTTTGTACTTTTTTTTTTTCCTGTGGGAATCTAGAGGGCATAAATTATATATTTTTTCAAATAGAATGTAAAATTTGACAGAAAATCATGCAAATGGTCGAAAGGAAATTTGAATGTCTGGTATTGAATGCTACAAATCTACAATTGCCAGAATCTTCAGGGTTCCTTAGTCTTTACTCTTTACTCAGCTCAAATACATGTTTTTTTAATCATTATTGATTTTACACAATGTCGCAACTGACCTCTGCATGTATGGTTAAGACGATCCGAGCATCAATCTAACAAACTGTTACAGTTAATCATAACCTGTTGAACTTTCATACTAGTACAATTTAAATGTCATATGTCCATAGGAGTAAAGCAGCTATTTACTGCCTTCTTCCTTGTCATTGAAGTTTTCCGATGGCGAATCCAAAATGACATGCCGGATCAAACTTCTTTAATTTATGAACTCATTTGCCTCTTGTTATCTTTTCATTTGCATCCTGATGCTAAGTAGACATGCATCACTGAAGCAACTTTCTTGCTGTTGCTGCATCAGGTTAAATCAGCTTTCTCAATGGCTTTCTCAACACTGACAAATACCAAGACAATATTGGGTCTTGGGTCAGATAGGAGCATTCTTGGTACCATAATAAGACCAGACTCCTTACTGTCGGGAAGAAAAGGGGGATCCAATGGTGAAGTTACATTTGACAATTTGCTTCCTGGAGCAGGAGAGCCTTTGCCGATTGATTGTGGCGATGAGCAGGACATATCTTGTAATTGGCAGTTATATGATGAAGAAGAGCCGCTTCCCAGAGGTAATGATATCGCTGAAAATGGCGGTACATCATCTTCCGGTAAGAAAAGGAAAGCATACAAGGAGAAGAAGCATGGTAAGAAGAAAATTCGAGAAAATGGTGAGGCAGGGATGGTTGAGCATGAAGAAAGTGGCCAGAGTAAAAGGAGAGTCGGTAAGAAGCAACGATGGAGACATTATCGAGAAGAGAACAGAAAAAGTGGTCCCCGGGCCCATGCTGGAGGTTCCCCGTGGAGTCGGACATCTTAGTATTTTCATGTGTTCTCCAATATATACGGCATCACAATTTCAGGAATTGAAGTCTGATGCAGTATTATGGTCGGCTAACTCTGCTTGAGGTGCTGGTGACCTTGATATGGTGCGAGATTGTTAGAAGCAGTTGGAAGGGTTTTGGTTCTGCAGTGAAATCTTGTAACCATGCTGTTGTGACTATAGTTGTAGGAGACAGGGTTGTGACTTTGTTAATCGCTGAGGATGCAAGTGTAGCAAATGTATATCAATGGATGACCACTGAGTTTTTAGTTTTGGATTATGGGATGTTAATTTTCTTTTAGCCAAATTTTGCCTAGCAGAGTTGTTTCAATTACCAAATATATATCCTAATGGACCGATAATTACAGGTTTCAAGCCAAGATAGTGAAGCTACAAACTACAACAAATATGCAAAACAAGCATAACAACATGACTTCCGCATGAAAAAAATGAGTTATTAGTTCCACCAACAAACTCAACCTAGCTAATAGAGAAAACAAATTACAGTATCTTAATAACTTTTCCCAACTCAAGCCATGTCTCGATTTGCACCAATGAAGATTAAGGCTAAATTATATCAATATAACAAATAACAAATTGTTCCCTAGAGATAAATTGTACCTATGTAACAAATTGTTGCCCCTCTCTAGGGTGTCCTATAGAAACAAAATTATAAAAAAGAAACAATTAGAAGAGAGTAGATACAATGTAGCTGCAGAATCTTTGTTAGTAACTTACAGTTATTTTCTTTTTCTATTCAATTAGGCTACATTCTAACTATTTCTTGCTCTTCATAAACCAAATTTAAGCATTACATGCATATAACATTAGGTAATATTTTGTAATTTTTTCGCAACTGCACCATCACGATAGTCCCTGTTTTATGTTGAACATCAACATACTACCAAGTAGTTTTCTAGTATCATCATTTGCATTCCAAAAGCACCCCTGTTTTATGTTGAACGTCAACATACGACCAAGTGGTTTCCTGCTATCATCCTTTGCATTCCAAAAGCATCAATACCCTCACTTAGAGTTGACGAAGAAATTCAAATATGAAATAATTGAAGACAAAGCCTTGCTGTGGAGGAGGTACTGGTGAATGCTAATGTGACACCCTCATTGTAAAATCTGGACTACTTTTGATACAAAAGATCTAGACAATTGGAAATCCTTGCACCCTTATTGCACATACTGGCAAAATCAAAATAAAAAAGCTTAGAAAGTGAGTTTTTGAGAGAAGATTGTGCCTGCTTAAATGTCATTCTCATGTTAATCAGAAGGAGATTGTGCAGGGTACGAAACCGAAGTAGAGAGGTAAATTGCAGGAAGAGAGGGAAGATCTTTTGCAGATTGGACTATTGTGTGGCCCTTTGAAACAATGGAGGTATCAAAGATGGTGTTCCGGTCGCATTGGTAGCTTCAGTTGTTGGTGCTCGTGGTGAGGTAGGGGATCAACGATGGTGGTCAGGTGTGTGAGAGAGAGAGAAAGGGACAGAGCAAGAGAGAGAGAGAGAAGGAAGAATCCGTAACTGTTCACTGTCCAGGGTTGGCTTTTGCATTGCAAAAGTCAGAACATGAGTTCTCTCTAACCTCCAACTGGGTCTTTAATCTACCAGAAGTTTAGAAGGAGGGAATGGCTGTCGGGTTTGGATGTTCCTTCTGCAGAGGATGAAGTGAAGCAGGCCTTGTTTTAGTAGGGGGTGACGAAGCTCTGGGTCTGGACGGGGTGACTGATGCCATTTTTCAGCATAATTGGGCGGTGTTAAGCCTGATGTGATGTCCATGATCTAGTTTAACCAGACTCGGGTGCGGGTGTCGTATAGGATGTGTATCTGAGAGTCCGATCTGCCCATTAGATTATTTTTGGGGTAAGGGGACTCGGCTAAAAGGGTCCAAAATATGAACATGCGTACAGTGATATTGCATTATTATATTTTTTTTAATTAATTGTACATAGAATGATCTATAAGAAACTCAACTAAACAGTCACATTATAATTTAATGGCTTGATTCAATATTATGCAGGACTCTGGGTCCTTTTATAGAAAGTGATTGTCTTGATAGTACACACTGAAGAGCCTAACTGGTGTAGTGGCAAGACTTGGATGGTGAAAAGGTGAAACCTACTTTACACCTTATACTCAGCCTGCCTTATAATTCATAGCTACATATTTTTACACAGCCCAACTCGTTGGACTGTCTTCCCATTTATAATAGAAAAAAGGTAAATGACGCTTTGCTCCACTCACGTTTGAAGAAAAAAAAGAATGCTCCCTGACAAATTAGAAGTGCATAAAACACCCTCGTAAAGAAAATAGCAGTGGACACTTAGCACCCCTCTGTGAAGTTCCATCCGTAAAGCAAATTCTTAATTTTCTTTTACCAATTTACCCCTGTTTGGTTTTGTTGCCTTCATCCCCTTCCTCATTCTTTTACGCACACCACCACTTCCAAACTCCAGTAGAACTCGTAACTACCCACCAAACCAAACCCATTTCTATGTCTCCCCCCCTCTATTTGTTTCACTGCCATGGATCCTTGTGAACCTCCGTTGCCACCACATGCAAAAACCACAACCACCTCCATCATCTTCGACAGTACCTAAATAAACCAATGAGGACCCAAACTCATACAACTAACAACTTTATCTCTGGAAGCAACCATCAACGCAAAACAAGTTTACAACCCAGTAGTATGTCTATTATTAGGTCCAAATTTGTCAATCTTTGTTTATAAGTTTACGACTAGGATCTCTGCAACTTAATATGAAGCTTCCGGCGAACCCAATAACCACCACCGCAAATCGCAGTTGACTCTCTCTGTCACCGAATTGGAGGAGAAAACCCAGAAATTAGGGTAAATCAGACATCAGATCGTTACCAAATCGAACGCCCAAGCTGATGTCTCAAATCAAACAAGTAATCACCAAATTGACACAAAATAAGGGATTGATTCAACTGGAAATTGACTAAGAAAAGAATCTTGTCGATGAAGCGCAGCTCGCTCGTTTGAAGCCCGCCAACCATGCTCCTGAGGTTGGACTCAGGATGGAGAAGAGTTGGTGCCAAGGATTTAGGCCGTGTCTTTGATTGAGCGGTTTCTGTGCTTTGGGGTCGAAACAATATGTGAGAAGGTGTATTATAATGGATGAGACAGTCACCGTGGTGGTGGTGGTCGGAGAATCTATTGACAGAGAAGGGGGCGTCGGGGTAGGTTGTGGTCGCCAGCAGCGGCGATCCTTTCTCTGATTTCTTGGTGGAGCGGTGTTGGTGGATGGGTGGGGGATGTGTCGGTGGTATAGGGAAGAAGAGGAGTTGCAGAGATGGGTGCAAGTATAGAAGAACTTTTCTTTTAGAAGTGACGAAGAAGAAGTTAGAGGAGATGTAAGAGGGTGAAATGGGTTAGGTCTTTTTTTGGTCAAAGGGTTAGGGTAGAATGGTCATTTAACGTGGGTAGTTGACGTCCGTTAGTCTCCGTTAGTCTTCGATGGTGTTTTATGAATTGTTTATTTGTCAGGGAGCATTCTGTCTTTTCTTCAAAACTGGAGGAACCAAAGTGTCTTTTACCCTAGAAAAAAACCTGTAAGAAAAATATGCTCAGAAAGCCCATTATGGCAAAGGGCCTGTAAAAAGGAGAAAAGGGTGAAGACAAACAAATATAGAGGTATCGTCTTCAACCACGATTCACGTTCAGAGCTTTCAGCCATGCCGGGTGATACTTTCCTGGTAACTCTGCCCAATTCTCTCCTCCTCCTCTCTCTGTTAGAGCGCGTACGAGATGCGGGCATATCTGCACAGATATATGGAATTGCGGATGACGTTGATGTTGAATCCAGACGGCGATGGAGATGAAGAAGATGACGTGAGATGGCGACCAAAGCGTCCTCGGAACTAGAGGTTGCAGGGGTCAATGTGTCCGGCGAGATTCAGCCCCATCCGCCACACATCCCATACTAGCACCGTGTCGGATCGTACGGCAGCATTTTTGACGAGTCTAGGTCAATGTTACCACAATTCACTCGTACCCCCGCGAATTGCGAATTGGATCGCGCGTTCCGAAACGTGTAACACCAGCGATCCAGATCGCTTAATTTGGCAATCCCAATTTTGCTCACTACTTCCCCTGAAGTATCTATGTAGAAGGGAAAATTAAATTTCGAAATGTTAAGTTACATCTATTTTAGAGTATTGACTTTTAAATATTGTATGAGTTGAGGAAAATTAAATATTGTATGTTAAGTTACATCTATTTTACATCTGTTTTATACTTCATGATTTGTGCAAAATGGTAAAACTCCTATAAAGGTATCCAAGCCTACCCTTGGCGTACCGAATTCCATAGGGTATGGCGTTCCGCGATCCCGTTCCCGTTCCACGAACCGGAACGATCCGCGTTCCAGGTAACTTAGGTCTAGGTATGTAGTCCATGATGCAAGAGTGTCATTTGATGGGGAAATTTGAGAAGAGCCAGAATTCAACTTTTGTTGTTTTACTATCTATTAAAGGCGGGGGCACTGAACATTCGAGACTTTAGGCCGATCAGTTTATTGAACTCCTAGTATAAGATTCTAGCCAAGGTGCTGCATTGAGGCTTAAATGAGTCGTCCTTTTTTTCTCATTTTGGGGTCTCAGAATGCTTTTGTGGCAATTAGACTGATTCTTGATGCGGTTTTGGTAGCTAATGATTGTGTGGGTCATAGGTTAAGAGCAGTCGATCCAGGAGTTCTCTCAAAGTTGGGCGTTGAGAAAGCCTATGATCACGTGGACGGGGAGTTTTTGCTTTATCTTCTAGGGAGAATGGGTTTTAGTAACCGTTGGATAGGCTGGATTAAGTGCATGTTTTGGAAGAGATGTTTTTAAAAACATGTTTGGGAGATGAGAAAAGTGTTGTGTTTAAAAACAAAAACAGAGGAAAAACAAGCTGCTTCTGTAAATACAATTTTTGGTGCTTTTTTGATATTTTGTCGAACTTTTGGTGGTTAAACACATTTCCACTTTTGACGAATGCATAAAATGACAATTATATGCCGTTGTTGTATGTACAAAATGATGTTAGAGTAAACCAACACTGAAATTTGATAGTGTTGCAAAATGTGTTTCTGATTTTATACAGTGTTTTTAAACACATACCAAACAATTTTTTGATTTTGTTTTTAAACGTGTTTTTTTAGCATTTTTTCCCACTGTTTTTCTGTTTTTAAACGGATTCCAAACAAGCTTTAAAGCTTTTATCTCTTCTGTTAGGCTATCCATTCTAGTGAATGGTACTCCTAAAGGTTTCTTTGCGGACTTTGGCCGATGGCAGTCTTTCGCCTTATTATTTATCATTGTGCTCGAGGCTTTTAGTAGGATGCTAGAGAGAGCTGTCGAGGGAGGTTTCTTGAGGGGTTTTTTAGGTCGACCAGGCCAGTGACGCCCAAATTCAGATTTCCCTTCTGCTTTTCGCGACAATACCATGGTCTTATCTAAGGCAAAGCAAGTTGCCTAGGTTATCTCTGGGGTTCTTTATTGCTTTCAGGTAGTGACGGGTTAGACGGTCAATTTAGTTAAGTCTTGGGATTCCGATTGGAGATGTGCCTAGGGTTTTAGTATCCTAGGGTGTCAGGTTGCTTATCTTCCTATCAAGTATATGGGGTTGCTTAATTATACCAGTGTGTCTGATCATATAATGGAGTGATGCGATAATATTTTGGTTGGTTGGAAGAGGCATTATCTTTCTGAACGTGGGTGAATTACTCTTATAAGAGTACGCTGTAGAGTCTTCCTACTTATTTTATCGTGATGCCGATTTCGTAGCTAAGCCTTTGGAGAAGATTCAGGGGGACTTTCTTTGGGAAATCAGTTCAATTATCATTTAGACTGAGCCACTCTGTGTCTTCCAGTGGAGAGTAGAGGTTGGCTATATGACATCTGATCCGATTTAATCAGTCTTTGTTGGGGAAGTGGCTGTGGAGGTATGGGTTGGAGAGTGAAAGTCTTTGGAGAATTTTTATTGATGCTAGGTTTGTCTCGGTGAGAGGTTGGCAGTCTAGCAATGGTCTTGGTCCTTTTGGGTGTGGGTTGTGGAAGGGTACTAGAGCTGGTTGGGAGAAGAGTGGGTGAAAAATAGCGTTCTCAAGTGATGCAACACTTCTTAGGCTATTGGGCGGACAGAATGAATCAGGCCAATTAAAAGGCTGAACCAATTTGTTATGACATTTACGTTGCATATAAATGACATACTGTTATGTGAAGGAATGTATGACATGTCTGGTATGTGAAGGAATGTATGACATGTCCGGTAGAGTGAAAGTCCTGACATCTGTTTTTAGTTTTTGCACGTATGAGCTTTCTATTTTCTCTTATTCAGTTCTGAATTGGCAAGCGTTTTCAAAATTTCTTGCTGGATGACTAAAAGTAAGCCACTGTAAAATCCAATTTGTAGGTTGTGATTTTGGAGTCAGAAATTAGAACTCCACAGCTTGGTTTGCATGCTCTTGCTAGGGCACTATCTCAAAGAGGCATTGCGAAAAAGATGCAGGTTTGTCCACTCTGAAAACTCTTAGTTTTGCTTTGCGTTTCAATTTGCATTTAATGTCCTGTATACTTTTCAGGTGATAGCGAAGGCGCGCGTGCCAATTGTGAAATTTGTTGAGAAGAAAAGTGGTATTTCATTTGACATAAGGTTTGACATGCAAAAATTACTAATTCATATTTACTTTACAGGTTTCTTTTTATAAAATTATGAGTTTGCTATTAATGATGTTGATATAAGGACTTTGATTCATCATCTTAATCTGGCTTAAAGTCCAGTGGAAGTGTTCATATTATCTTTTTCCAGATGACATGTTCCAAAAAGCAAATCCATACTCTTGTCCTCGCAACCAGATTTTTGGGAACCCGAGCGGTTATCGATATATAAAAATTTAGCCTTCTCCCTCTGTTAAGCCTTATCTTATGAAGCTTTGGACAATAGTATTAGCTTGAAAGTTGTAATTGACCAGGCATTAAAGCTGTACTTAACTGATAACTAAAGCCGACCATGGGTTGCCCATTGGAATATCATGTTGATATGTGGGGATTCTTCTTGGGCATTACTAGGAGGTTGGGTGGGCACACTTTCTCTGGTGTTACAGTTTATAGTCCTTCTACTGCTATATGATAAGGTGAAAGATTCTGTATTATTAACACTTCCACACACTACCAAGTACCAACCATTCAATCTTGCAAGTAAGTGGGCTGGGGCTTGTCAGTTTGGAATTTTGGATACTGAGATAGGATCACTCCATTCAAATCAATATGGGTTCGTCTTGTCTGACTGATGAAGGACACACAATGAACGGAACATCATATTAAAGAACGATCCCAAATTCTCACAATGTTCTCAACACTATTCTCAGATTTATTTGATAATCACAAGGCAAAGGAAGCTCAGTATATTGGCAAATTATATGACTCCTAAACAAGCTAAATCTTAACTAGATACCTATATCTAACTGATAGCAACAGTACTAAAAGACCAAGATACTTGAATGATAAATTTGAATTGTTATTGCATCTCCTCACGTTTGCCTATGTTATATTCTCACTTTTTTGCCCTAAAACTATGTTATAAGGATTAAGGGGCAGTGTCTCTGGCTGAGTTAGGCTCAAATGAGTTTATGATCTTTCCAATCGTGCCCTGCTCGCATGAACCGTTATCTTTGGACACCCGGAAAACTTAACTAAGCCAGTGCAATTATGTTTAGGCTCATGAAAAAGTAGGTGTAAATTAGCTGTTGGTTTTTGAGTTAAGTAGGTTCGGTTGCCAACAATTTATTTGAGATGGTCTCATACCCTGCGTAGCTCTGAGTTGTGGTTTACATTTTAATATTGAAACAAATCACCCTCAAGCTATGGAAATTAATGGTCTGCAGAACTGGTTTATCCAGCTCTAAAATTAATGCAAAAAAAAACTCTGATGTAGAGATGGTCGTGGATTGGAGAAGCATTGGACTGTACAATATATATTTTTTATACACGAGGTTGAGGGAGCATGAGTGGCTGAAAGAGAGAAAAGAAGAGTTTTAGATTAGATGTGGATGATGAGAGTCCAGATGGTTCCCATATCCCTTGATTCAACAGCACGAGGCTCGGTATAATTTTTGGACAGCTCAATTATAAGACTTAGAGTTAAGTTTAGGGATTTTCTTGGGTTTAATCAGGGACAGACAAAGTAATTTAAATTCATGTGTTTGACTAATTTGTAATTTCTGGTATAAGCTATGAAATATTACAACATTATAGTCGTAACAAACAGGGTGATCCTTTTCTTCGTTGTACTTCCATTAGCTACATCATTGATTTGATAGTAAGCATTATTGAGGGTACTTGTATTACTATTTGATAGCAATAGAAGTTAAAATACCAGTTTGAGATGACTCAAACTTGAAATGTCATTGGAGAAATTTTCTCCAAATATTTTCAGACTCTACAAGGGTTAAGCCTCACCATGGGAGTAATTGTTCCTATTTCTTTGTATGACATTAGTTACCGAATTTTCAGAATGCCGTGATCTAAATATATAATACTATTGCTCTAAATTTTAGCTATGAAATGTTAGAGTATTAAAGTGGTAACTCATAGAGTAATTGTTTTCCACCTTGTGCTTCCATTAACAACATCATTGATTTAATCGTTCACGTTATTGAAGAAACTTGTATGTTAACATTAGATGAACATCATTGATTTAATAGTTCACGTTACTAAAGGAACTTGTAGTACTAATACCAGTTTGAGAGATAACCCAAACTCGAAAGGTCATAGAAACACTGCTCTCTAATTTAATATATTTACTGTTTAAGGGCTAAGCCTTACTGTGGGAATATTCCACTATTTGTTGGATGATATTTAGGTTCATTGGACAACAAAAAGACGGTTACAATTATAAACAATTTTATTTAATTGGTGGTGAGGATAATGAGAGAGGATGATTCCTTCTCTCTCTCTTCATCCTCACGGCTCAAAAAACTGGTTGATGATATAAACCAGTTTATTGCTATCCAGACAACCTCATTGGTTACTAAGATGACATGATACAATGGCCCTTTGATTTTTGATCCCTGACTGCATTTCGTATCTTCCTAATTGTTGGTTTTTTTGATTTGGGTCACAGTTTTGATTTGCAAAATGGACCAATGGCTGCTGATTTCATTAAGGTTTGCATCACTTTGATTTGGGTATCAAAGAGAAGCGTATCATCAAGTTTCTTAAAGTAGTTCTTATGGTGTATTTGCCTTTTTCAGGATGCTGTATCTAAGTGGCCCCCATTACGGCCATTGTGTCTGATCTTGAAAGTATTCCTACAGCAAAGGGAGCTAAATGAGGTATACATTCATTTTCTTTCCAAAGATCAGCTTCTCTTTCCCATCCCCCTTTTCAATTGCCTCATCTGAGAACCCTGAATTTGCAGGTGTATACTGGCGGTATTGGTTCATATGCACTCCTTACAATGCTCATAGCAATGCTCCGAGTAAGCTGACTGGAATCTTTTTCCATGCTTATTGATATGATCTGAGTACCAGATCCTACAAATTTTGGTACTTCAACGTGATATGTACTTAGATCTGGGAAGAAAAATTAGGAAGGCTTCATATATTTGACAAGTTTCTTTCTCCATCTACTTTTTTCGTACGTGGAAAAATATCAGACGCAAAAGTTGAATTCATGTAAAGAAAATGGTACTTATTGTCTGAGATTACTATCCTGGTTAACCAAGGAACGGTAACTAAGTAAACAATGAATCACTCTGGATTCAAACACAATATTCACTTAAATATCAAGTTTTTGTTCATAAATCGAGACCGTTTTACACTGGGAAAAGAAGGGCTTATGTATATATGAGAGTGTAGACTAGAAAGGAAACAAGTATTCTTGTCAAATCTTTAAAAGCCAAATCAGCTCTATATATAACAGTGAATCAACATAAACCATTGACTTGTGCTTCCTTTCCTTCTTCAGACAATTCTTTCCTCCCTGAGACAATTCTTTCCTCCTTCAGATAATTCTTTCCTCATTTTGGTTATTTTATACCTTATTAATTCTTCATCATTTTCTACTGCTTGAAAGAACTCTACTCCGTCCAGTTTAAGGGGAAATTTTTGAGCTGCCCATCCAATGCAATAAGCATGTTTACATTCCAGCTACAAACTTAGGATTATTAGTCCAACAAACCAGATAGTTTATAAAATGTCATGACAAGATGACTTTAGACAATCTTTCCACTGAATCACACTGCAACAAGGCATGAGAATGAAAATGCTCCCAACCATCACCACGTGACAATTGGTGTGGGTAATTCTTCTAGTATACTAGATATTTCCAAATATTTGTTTCCACTTGCTTGAAAACACTCATTCTCAAGTCTCCCATATAACTCATAACTTGTTTGAGACGACATCAAAATAGGGAACAAACAAGTGTTGCTAACTTTGTTATAACCTTTGGGCAGGGAAGGTTGAGGCTGGAAAGTCGAACAAGAACTCAAATATCCTTGGTCGTCGGGTACTCAATCATGTGAGATATCATGTAGATAGACTTTTAGGACTAGAATCCAAGAAAATTGAGGTGCCAATAGAACTAGGACCAAAACATAGGGCAAGATGATCAAAACCATAGTTTGCTTCAATTGTCTTTTAAGTACTAAGACGTGACTCGATGGAGTACAAAATCAATGACTCACATGAATTACCGCCAAGGAAGAATTGAGTTGCTCTGAAGAACCTTGAAGTTCTTCTTATCATGACATGCTTGCTGACTTGAATAGTAACTAGGTTCCATTGTCGTGCTATCCCAATAAGGGATTTAAAAACGGGCTGAAGCGTAGCGTATCGGCCGATATGTCGCGGAATTGGTGGTCTCTGAGACCGATTCACCCGATACTTTGTAGGTGGATTGGACTCACACCTGACACTTCCGACACGCACCATTTTCTTCGAAAAATGGGCTATATGCTCAGTTACAAGTAAAAAATGTAACTTGGAGGAACCGGAGAAGATAGAAGCGCATAACAGATTAGCCTATATTGTATATATGCAATTATTGATACAACATACCTTCGTGTCTCATCAGTGAGGGTTAAGAAAATCCCCGATTAGAAAAATCCCTCATCTGAAATCGACATCGGTAGCTTTCAATTGAGATTTGAGTGTATCGAAAGAGCGAGACAGAGAGAGAAATAGCTTCCAGTAAGGCAGTAATCTCCTAATCCCTCTTCTCTTCCTGTAGGATTTGTTATTTCACACCCTGTTCTTCGCGGCTTCGCCCGACCGACGACCACCGAGCAGACCTCTCTCTCTCTCCCCTGTATTCTGCTGTCTTCGTCATCTTCTTCATGGGACTTTCATCGTGGGTCTTCATCTGTGTTTGTTGTTATCTTATTTTTCTTGTAATTTCTTGAAGAGAAGTACAGTTTAAGGAGACTATTTATGAGACTACGTGTAGGTAGACCATAGGAGAGTATTGTGTATGGAAGAGTAGTGTGTGTGATGAGTAAATATCTTGTCATAAATTTTGTAGTGTATGATGAGTAAATATCTTTTGTCATAATCTTCTTAGACAATTGACGTGTAAGACGATATAATAAGTTTACGAAGTCTACTTGTCAAAAATTAGTTAGACATGGTCTAAACAAGTAGTAAAAGACTAAAAATATGATATATATATATATATATCATATTTTTAGTTTTGTACTAGTTTGAAAGGGTATCTTTTTGCATCGTTTGACGGCTTTTTAACATTCACACACATTCGGTTCCAGATCCGCGTTAACAGTTTCTCCGATATGGGGCGATTCCGTTACCCGCGGCCGAAACCGATACGTCAAGAGGTTATATATGGGGCGATTCCGTTACCCGCGGCCGGTTGTTAAAACCATGATCCCATATAAAAATAGATGAAATAGGAGGTTGAGGAACCTTTTTGACAAGAGGTTACGTCAAGTTTGTAGTCAGAAGACCACTGATGAATGATTATGTCAGCAAAACCATCTTCTCCAGTAACGAAGGCACCTTCACTCAGGCATGAAATGTCGTCCATAATTTTTGTAGTTTCATTATCTTTTGAACACGTCATCTGACCATAAGGGTTCATTGAGAGGTTTACCTTTTTGACTTCTGGACTAGCTTCCGGAAGAGGAACATCATCGTAACTGCAATCATGATCGTAACCATAGTCGCTAGAGATAAGACTCTCAGTCCTTGATCCTTTTGGAGTTGTGGACTTGTGATTGTAAGTTCCACTGATTTCAGAAGATGTTGCGTACGAAAGGATGGATTTTCTTCATTGAAAGTCGATGATGGCCTCCTTTTCTGTAAGAACCAGTGAGGTACTTATCCTTAAGATATTTTTCATCTCGTACCATTTTGCAACTGTTTGTTCTCCATGACATTTGAAATCTTCTTGTGCATTCTGCCTATATCGGTTAGCGGATCATACGAGAGCTTTTCAATACGAACACGTCGACTTGCAGATACATCATAGATGTCGAAATAGTCTTCCATGTCATCTGGCTAGTTAAACAATACATTACGAGTCTTGATATCTGAATAGTAATCATCTTCGCCCGAAAAATATGGAACACCCTTCTTTACTTTCTTCGGAACACAGCGAGGATCTTCTTGGTATTTATGGTACCCCTAGTGAGATTGAGGCGCGTAGAACTTCGAAACTCAAAATGGAACACAATTTGGGTTTTGTCGTACATCACATCCTCACAATGAACTAATGGGCTGCATTATGAATGTCAGAATGTGTCTGGGCCTTAGCCTTTGCGTTGGTCGGTGCTGGAGAAGATTAAGGGCGTTGGCCTTGATGTCCAGTGGTCCACGGCCCTACCTTTCCTCTTTGAAGCTTTTTTGGTTAATGACTTCAGGAGTAAATTGGACTTTCTGTACACCTTGTATTCTGCCATACTCTGTCTCTTTGCCTCTCCTCTTTCTCCAAATTGCAGCGGTATCTTGAGAAATAGGAGCCACAAACATGAACCGCAAGCGATCTCTTTACTCTTTGAACCCAGCATGTTGACGATGGCAAGAGCTGTTGGTTGTGGTCTCGAAGGCTGCAGCTGCAGGGAAGTGTCTCATTGACAACTGGTGGTGGCGGCTGCAGGTCTAAGTTTGTAGTAGTGTTCTCTATGGATGTGGAGTGGTCTCTTCGCTTCCTCATCTCTATAAAATCAATGGCGTTGTCGAGAATAAGAGCTGTATGTAGAACTGGTAGGATGCGTCGTTGGTGCCGATTCCAGGTCTAGTCGATGACGTTTATTTCTTCGACTTCAGGCGCCTGTGAGCGACTAGCGGTTTGAGAGATGACGGGTCTGGTTAGTCCTTAAGTTTTGCTTCTCATTGTCTTCTGCTTCTTCCAGTCGTTTCCTTCTCTCTTCTTCATCACAGATGGTGGTATAGGCGGTCAACAGGGCTTGTTGAAGAGTAAATGCAGAGGATGAGGAGTCGGCACTGGGTCTCGGATGGGCATCGTCTGTTCCCTTCAATGAGGACTGGATCCCTGGGTTGTGTATTCCGCTCTGATTTGTTTTGCAATCAGGTCTGCAATCTGCAATGATTATTTGGTGGTGAGGGGGCAGTGTGGCTATTGCAGTTGTGGACCAACCGCTACGGTGATGAGGCGCGGTGGCAGCGGACAGCGGTGATTGGTGGATGGAAGTTTAGCTCTGATACCAATTGATGCATTACCAATAAGCAAACCAAGTAACAATGTTACTCCTTGACTCAAGCATAATATTCACTCAAATATCAAGTGTTATTCATAAATCACGAATGCCTTACAACTGGAGAAGGGCTTATATTTATAGATGGGTTCGGAGACTGACTTACAACTGAGAAGGGCTTATATTTATAGATAGGTGTGGAGTGACTTAGGTCTGGACTAGAAAAGAAACAAATAATCTTATCAAATCTCTACAAGTCAAATCAATTCTAAAGATGACGGAGAATCAATTAAAAACCTTGACTCGTGCTTCCTTTACTTCTTTAAATAATTCTGTCCTCTTCTCAATCACCTGCGTTGTGGGTTCTCCAGTTCTTTGTTGCGACAAGGTCATTCTAATCTCAATTCAAAGAACCCATCAGTCTGATGCAACAAGGTTCGACCTTTTCAGAGATGGCCTCAATTGCTCGCTTCACCTCTAGGCCTGAGACAAACATACTCATGTTGGAGCTCTTCTCAATGTTTTCCTATTTTCTTTCCAGATGCCAGTACGGTAATGTTCGGAGATATTATTGCTGTTTCTAGCGATGTAATTCTACTACAAATTGTAAGCAGGTGGACGTGTTGAAGTTGTGACGTTCATATGGTCAACGTTAGCTCTCATTATTAACCACATTGATAACCTTATCTGGAGTCAGTTATACAATTTTTTTGCATCAGTTCAAATTTGAGAGTGGAAAAATCTATGATTACAGCTTTGTTATCTCATGGAAATGGTATTTATACCATAGTTTGCATCTCAACAGGACATGCAATATCTGCCTCTTTTGTATTCTATAAACCATGTAATGTACTTTTTGTTTCCACTTGTTTACTGTGAATTCTGAATCGTTAAAACTGTGATTAATTTATCATTCCCTGTAGTTCATCATCATCCATTGAGTGAATTGCACTTTCTTTTTAAATATTTTCTATTGATTCTGTACATGTTTTTGGTATTGCAGAGTGTCCGTGAGCAACACTCTTCGCCAGAACATAACTTGGGAGTTCTCTTGGTATGTTTGCTTTTGCTGAACTCTCATCATATGTTCGTACCATCAAAACTTGGTCAGTTGAGCAAACATATTGTTTACCTTCTTGTTAGAAAACAAAACTAGAATAAGGTAGGGTTACTGTCAAAAGTGATCTGACAGGCCTGGGTGGTGCATGTGACCATCAAAACTGAGCCTATCTTACCTTCAACTTTTGCAATTGTAGAAATACCATAATATCAACTGCTTTTGCAGAAAAAGTGCTTAGAGAAGCCCATAGTTATGTTCTCTTTACCCTCTCCCGCTCATGTGTCTGCATAACTAATATACAGTCTCGTATTATTCCAGCCCAGAGTTACCATAACTCTCTCATGTGGCCACGATCTACGAACTGGATCGCGCGTTCCGAGTCGCCGGCCGCCGATAATCTGGAACGGAGATCTGAGCGGCCTGGGAATATACAAGAACACAGATTATCAAGAAGAATAAACTGTGATATTGGAAGTCGTTGATTAAGGGTTCAATCTCAGATTGGTTAAGGATAATCACGTCATTAATCATGAAAGCCGTCAATTGAGGACTAAATCACCGATTGGTCAAGGCTACTCACGTCTTCAATCAAAGGGTCGAACTTGACGTCGTCAATTCAGGATTCAATCACCGATTGGTCAAGTCTACTCACGTCATCAACGAAAGAGTCAAACTTGAAGTTCCAAATCGTCGAAAATTATTGAGCAGAGAGGGCTGGAGAGAGAGGGAGAGACAGGTTTCTTTTTTCGACACCCTTTCCCCTAGTAAAAAGAGGTTTGGTCAAGGGAGAGGGAGGGAGAGAGTTTCTAGGTCAACCATTGTTATCATTTTCCTAAAATTCTTAGTGGTGGACCCCATCGATGATTACATAAATCAAGGAGACTATAATTGCATTATGACTAAAAATGTCTGGGTTTTCTTGGTTAGTACTTCTAACTATATTAATTGTATTAATAAAATGAAATCTTTTAGATCATGTTCCGCGATCCAAGCAAGCGAATTTCGTTCCGACCAAGCGATCCTAAGAAGCCCTACCCCTAGCGAACCGAATTCGCTGGGATGGTGAGAATTGCGATCTCGAACTGGGTTCACGTAACCTTGTTCTTGCCTAAATTCTGGGTCCGCAGCTTGCTCTTCAGGATAAGAACGGAGTGCCAGGCAAGCTCGGGTTGGTGGACTATGGTGGGGTTTTAGTGTCTTTGTTGTGTCTGCATGTTCATGCGGTTCTGGGGCATCTGTTTTTCTGGTGTTGTTCCTTGGGTTAACTAGAATTCTCTGCTGTTGAAATCAACTATCCAGTGTTCTGGATGTTGTTGTTCGAAACAAGGGAAGACAAATAGCAGGGATTTGATTTCCTCATGGTTAGGTGTCATGCATGTTGCTGAGCTGATTGCAGTGAAATAGTTGAATATTTTGTTGTGTTGAAAATATAGAGTTTGAGGAAGGTCGTGTGCCGTGTATGTTATTCGTGCATTATTATCAAAATGGTTTTGCATGACAGACTGGGAGAGAGTGTGAGATGTGAGTGTTCTTACCTAGCTATGTGCCAATTGAAGCAGTGAGAACTTTGGCACTCTGTAATTTACGCTCCAAATTTTGGGAGTGCATATTGACTTTTACTACAAAGTTCACTCATAAAAAACAAATAGTAACCAGATTTCTCGAAAAGGGACCATTAGCAACTCCGGGGAGATTTTTCATAGCCATCCTAACATCCGGTAGGCTGAATTGATCTTTTCCTAATAATGGATCGCGTATCAAGGAAGCTAAGGTTTGGCATATGATCTTGCTTTCTGGAATCTTTTTGTTTCCAGTTTTGGTCTCAATGCTCTCACATACACACGCACACACCATAGCTGTCAAAACGCCCAGGCGACCTGAGGCGATGGAGTCGTTCAACTGCCCAGGCGATAGCCTAGGCGCCTAGGCGATAGCCCAGTAATAATAATAGTAATTATACAAATTTATTTATATTACAGAAAAACATATTATTATTCTTTTGAAAAAAATAAAAAATATATTATTACTTGAATATAATATTGTTACACATAAAAAATAGCTTGCACATAGACATTAGCAAAAATCAAGAGTGTTTTAAATGAGATACTAAAAATTAAAATTTTATATTCATTCTAATCCAAAATCATGTAAATAAATAAATTAGAAGTGTGTGATTTACTTTTAATGTTACTTCTTCTTCTATTGAATTGGAGTTTGCGTAATTCTAAATTCAAAAATAATAAAGACGAATAGTTAAGAATTTTATTATTTTAATTACAAACATATACTTCAATATCCCACCGTAGAATAGAAAATTCTATCAATGCCGACATTATTTGCTTGAGTGATATATTTAATGCGGTAAATTGCAAGAGAATGATAAAATTATGACGCTAAAATTAGGCGACCGCCAGACGAATTGGGTGACGAAGCGATGCCTAGGCGACCACCTAATGGCTAAGGTTTAGGCGGGCATTGCCTAGGAGATTCACCCAGCCTGAAGCGCCTAGGTGGTCGCCCAGGTGCCTAGGCTACCACCTTTGACAACTATGGCACACACGCATATCTGGAAGTCCTACACGCACGCACGGATATCTGCAAGTTCTCTTAGAGGACGGTGCTTAAATTGCATTTGCCCATTCTGAGCACTTTTTGAATTGTAACTGTTTAGAATTAATTGGGTTTAGTGAAGTGGCAACCAGTCCATTTTACATTCTTGCTGATACATTGCATTTCAATTTAGGTTCATTTTTTCGATATGTATGGACGCAAGTTAAACACATCTGACGTTGGTGTATCTTGCAATGGGACCGGTACTTTCTTTTCGAAAAGTCGCAAAGGGTAAATGAACATTCACACTAAACAAACTCTGTTTTACCACCTGATATTCTTATGGCTGTCTGTTTACAGGTCATTACATTATGGTAGGTCCCTGACTTCTGCTTCCTTTTCAGGTTTCTTGTTAAAGGACGACCATTCCTTATCGCCATTGAGGATCCACAGGTTACTTTGACACACTTGATTCTTTTGTATTAGATATCTTGCAGAGACTTGAACCACATCCTACTGTCCTTTGTTCCATCATGTAGTTATTGATTCCGTTCAGTTTTTGCTGATTTCTTTTTGGTTGGCTAAATGTATATCTCTAAACGACCCAGAAAACTAGCCAGTGAACATGTTCAAAAGAGCTAATGTTTAACGATACTGGTTGTTATGATTGGTCTGGAAGTTCATTTTTTTACTAATATAGAGAGATAGTCTCTGTGTAGTTGATTGTAATTGCGATAAAAATAATCATGGCATTTACTATCAAATAGGATCCGGGATCCCTGCATTTTGCATCTATTGATGTCAATTTATTTACATATATTTATTTTGTTTTTCTGATGATGACAGGCACCAGAAAATGACATAGGGAAGAGTTCTTTTAGCTACTTTCAGGTTCGTTATTGTTGATTTCCCTTGTTTTTTTTCCTTACAATCTGATCAGGAGAACGCTGGTTACATCTAATAGTATGCTGTCGTTTGTATAATTGGTCATTTAGAGGCATCCAGAAGCCCTTACCCTTTTTCACTGTGTGGTTATTAGCATTTCAGTTTCTGATTTGTATTGTTAGTATTTCATTAAGCAGTAGTGTCTTCAATTGTGTGAACGATTGTTCTTGGGACATATATACCATAATTAAAGCATCTGATCAAGAATATACGAAAGGTAGGACATACCAATAGAAAATACAACAAATAGGACATACCAAGAAAATGCAATTGTTCTTGGGAAATATATACCTTAATTAAAGCATCCGATCACTAAGCAGTACACTATTGTTTTTTTTTTTTTTTTTTTGGATACACTAACAAGTAATTTAAAACCACTCCCCTGGTACATGAACTCTCTCTATGTATTGCATTTATACACTAGGATACATCAGTAGTTCTTGAGTATATCTGACGGATAGGCTACACGAGTAGTTCTTGAGTACATATGATGGATCAGCCTTCATATATTGATGTAGAAGGATTTGCTTCGGAATTAAGAAATCCCGTTTGATATCTCCTCAACTGCCCAAATTCTTAATATTAAAACAGTGACAAAGGCCTAAATTTCTAATAGGAAAATTGTGATCCTTGCTGCCACACTAGATGTTCTATCATGTATGGTTGGGGTTATTTTAAGTCTGTTCACTATGACAGGGATGCATAAGTTTTGGATGAGCTATAATAGTGATGAATGCTAGTGTTTGTTCTTTAAATTTGGAATGTGCGGTTCTGATGCTTTTGTATTTGTTTTTGTACTTTTTTTTTTTCCTGTGGGAATCTAGAGGGCATAAATTATATATTTTTTCAAATAGAATGTAAAATTTGACAGAAAATCATGCAAATGGTCGAAAGGAAATTTGAATGTCTGGTATTGAATGCTACAAATCTACAATTGCCAGAATCTTCAGGGTTCCTTAGTCTTTACTCTTTACTCAGCTCAAATACATGTTTTTTTAATCATTATTGATTTTACACAATGTCGCAACTGACCTCTGCATGTATGGTTAAGACGATCCGAGCATCAATCTAACAAACTGTTACAGTTAATCATAACCTGTTGAACTTTCATACTAGTACAATTTAAATGTCATATGTCCATAGGAGTAAAGCAGCTATTTACTGCCTTCTTCCTTGTCATTGAAGTTTTCCGATGGCGAATCCAAAATGACATGCCGGATCAAACTTCTTTAATTTATGAACTCATTTGCCTCTTGTTATCTTTTCATTTGCATCCTGATGCTAAGTAGACATGCATCACTGAAGCAACTTTCTTGCTGTTGCTGCATCAGGTTAAATCAGCTTTCTCAATGGCTTTCTCAACACTGACAAATACCAAGACAATATTGGGTCTTGGGTCAGATAGGAGCATTCTTGGTACCATAATAAGACCAGACTCCTTACTGTCGGGAAGAAAAGGGGGATCCAATGGTGAAGTTACATTTGACAATTTGCTTCCTGGAGCAGGAGAGCCTTTGCCGATTGATTGTGGCGATGAGCAGGACATATCTTGTAATTGGCAGTTATATGATGAAGAAGAGCCGCTTCCCAGAGGTAATGATATCGCTGAAAATGGCGGTACATCATCTTCCGGTAAGAAAAGGAAAGCATACAAGGAGAAGAAGCATGGTAAGAAGAAAATTCGAGAAAATGGTGAGGCAGGGATGGTTGAGCATGAAGAAAGTGGCCAGAGTAAAAGGAGAGTCGGTAAGAAGCAACGATGGAGACATTATCGAGAAGAGAACAGAAAAAGTGGTCCCCGGGCCCATGCTGGAGGTTCCCCGTGGAGTCGGACATCTTAGTATTTTCATGTGTTCTCCAATATATACGGCATCACAATTTCAGGAATTGAAGTCTGATGCAGTATTATGGTCGGCTAACTCTGCTTGAGGTGCTGGTGACCTTGATATGGTGCGAGATTGTTAGAAGCAGTTGGAAGGGTTTTGGTTCTGCAGTGAAATCTTGTAACCATGCTGTTGTGACTATAGTTGTAGGAGACAGGGTTGTGACTTTGTTAATCGCTGAGGATGCAAGTGTAGCAAATGTATATCAATGGATGACCACTGAGTTTTTAGTTTTGGATTATGGGATGTTAATTTTCTTTTAGCCAAATTTTGCCTAGCAGAGTTTTTTTTGGTGGACGGAGTTGAAGTTGTTTCATTTCGTCACAGGCTGCATTTCATTTTAGTTTACTTGCCGGAGACAATTTACCATGTGAAAACGGTGTTCTTGTACTTAAATGAAAGCGTTCTTGTACTTTACTGAAATAAAATATGCTATCATTGTAAATTTCTTTTTAATTTCTCTTGAATAATGGTACAGAGAAAACCAGTTTGCTCGTATTTGTGACATTTGGATTCAAGGATTGCCTGACATGACAGGAGAGCATTGAACACTGCTTTGATGGCAGTTGGGACACCTTCAGTTTATAGATGGGGCTGGTACACTCAATTGGCAAGTTCGTTAGGTGTGGAGGATGATAGAGTTACATAACATGATGGACAGATAAATGACATGTGATTGGCCTTGGCTTTTGGTGCCTTGGCCTAACCTTGGCTCAGTGTCTTGGTTAACTGAGTTGCTTCGTATGCACGGATGATGATCGGTTGGGTCTGATTGTGCTTGGATACTTAGTGATTGCGTGGTCTAGCTGGTGTTTTGGCTCCTTGGTTTTTAAATTGGGCTTAATTGGTGCTTAGCCAGATTTGTGGATGACTGGTGCACGAGAGTTACAGGAGTGCTGTGGAGTCGAGAAGGCTGCAGATTCTTTGTCATCGAGTGCGATTTCCCAGTTCTATCGTGCACGCTTGCAATTCGGTTCAATAAAATGCCTGCTGCCCTGTCGGTTCATTGCTTGGTGCAGTGAAACGCCCCCGGGCTGTTTGATGACTTGATTGGTTTTGATTGAGTTTCATGGCATGGTGGTCAGATGTTGTTATTGGTAGTTGTAGTTAGTTATTTATGTAGGAGAGGTTTGTGTCTCATTTAAACGCTAGTAACTGTCTATAATTTCTGACTACAAAAGTCATTGCATAACCCTTGGTTGGGAAGGGTAGGATTGAACACTTTTATTATTGGATGTATCTTTGTAACCGGTGGGCGTATAAAAGGTTGGGACAATTCCCGTATGTCGTTCCCGTCGCTCAACTTCTTACTAACTCGGAAACATCACTAAATGTTGAGATGACGATTAATAAACGGCTACACCAAGATTGGTCCTTGGCGCCGCACGTGGTTGCCAAAAATTGGTTCCTAGTCTTTGACCTGGTGACAGCTGGTATCAGAGCATTGGTTTGCACTTTGTGGCTGCGTTGCCATGTGCATTCTTGCTCGCTAGATTATGCAATGTTGCGCGCTTTCTTATTTTTACCTTGTTGTGAGAAATTTTGCTCGCTGCAACGGCCGACGGAAACATGGACATTCAGAAACGGTTGGTGCGACTAAAGACAATCATTGGCATGCTTACTAATGACGACCCAACATAAACTCTCGTTCCAAGACTTGCATCTATAGAGAGCGGTCTCGAGGAACATACCAATTCTTTGGAGGTAGAGGCAAAATGTGATGTTGTTCGTCATTATTGTTGGATTTTCGGCAGTCAAAAGCATAGGATAAAACAATAATTTTGCCTAAAACTCACCAATGATTTTATCCGAATTAGCATAATCCGATGTTCAGAATACTCCCCCAGTCGAACTAACTGGTGACGATCACAAACAACGAAGGATACAACGCCTCTAAGGTATCCACACAAGCATATCAATCTGGTCTTCCTTTTCGCTGATGCTAGCCTGCTGCAGAAAGGGGACAAAGATCTTGTCTCACAAAATATTGGAAACCTGCGGACGACGTGAGGAAGATTAAGATCTCTTTGAAAACCCTCACATATGATACAAACAATGCGAAAACTCATAACCCTAACCACGGCTGAGTAGGATTTTTATAGATATGCGAGAAATATAATCGTCCCTTAATCCTAACAGTTAGGATCAAGTTTCACTTTGGTCATTGTCAAGTGTCACTCTTGTATATGCAATCTATATTTCTCAATTTCCTGAGTAGACTTAGACAGATAAATAACATTAATATCTTATATTGTTTCATTTAAGCACGACCATGCATTTTTCTAAGTAACACTCATCGAGTGGCCATAGATATTTACTCCTGGTATGTACCCCTCAGCATGTCTCATAATATGTCAAATTATCGACTTTATAATCACCTTGTTACAATGTGATGTTTGACAATGTTAAAACATGTCACTCATCATCTAGGGAATGTAGTGAATTCAAGTCATAGGATCACAACACCATTGTCACTATGAGAAGCACTTGTGACACATACTTAACATCCATGTAGTGTTCTTATGGCAGGTCAATCCGGTATACCATTACTCCTTATGTGTACCCATGTGTTAGACTTGATATATCATATTAATCTACCCACACACTAGTCTCGATGCTTTACATTCGTTCTAATTAACGATAATACTAAACTACAGATATTTAAGAATATAACATTTATTCGACGGACTTCATTATGCCAATATATCATCATAGAGATAACAAAATTAATAAAATGCCGTCATCGATAATATTGGTTGCTTCTAGGAAATACACCAACAATCTGCCACTTGTACTAGAGCCGATTTGGTGTATCTCATATGCCAATAGATCTAATGTAGCCATCATGCTTACGCAGAGCAAGGGGTTTGGTAAGTGGGTCCGCAAGATTTTCTGTTGGGTTTTGATGCAGGTTACGCAGCGGAAATAAAAAAAAATCTGCTCAAACCCTCCATGAATCGCAGGTGAAGCATCATAGCATGATAAAGGAAGAACGACTACCTTGTTAATCTGTCTGATCACTGCGTAGAATTGATGTCCACGCCTCTGCACATATCCATACCGTAGGATGAGAAAATAAGATCTTCCTCTACTGTTTGTGCTAGCAGTGTAGAGAAGGAAACTGTAAGTTCAACTTAGTTTCAAAGGCTTGAAATAGCTAGTCTATTTCAAGGCCTTGAAACAGTTTTCAAAGCCTTGAAACTGAATATACTTTATATGCATGAACTTAGGGGGAGTTTCTGATCTTGATTCAACTCCTAAACCCTTGTGCTTGTTTAGTTGTTACTTGATGATGAAAGACAAAGTATTTTGACACATTTAACAGTATCTAATCCATCTGTTTGACTTAGTTTTGCAGGGAAATTTTATTTCCTATTTTACAATATCTATTTCCTAACCGAAGTTTTGCAGGAAAGGAAACTTTGTGTTGATTTGATTCTGTGATCTGTTTGCTGTGTTTGGAAGTTTCCCAACATGTGTTTACACAATATCAAATCAGTATCATTAAAGATACTGAGCAACTATTTGTTGGAGAAGCTGTTAGAGAAGTCAAAGCTAGAGCTACAAAATAGGAAAGTTTGTTAAGAGGAGATCCTGAAGATCTTCAATTCAAACTGCTCTATAAAAGAGGGAATGAAATACCCCGTTTTGTAACTATGGGTATTTTTTGATATTATTATAAGTGTCGGGGAGTTTGATTTAAATGTTGAGAGTTAATTATAATGGTTGCTAGAGTTTGGGGGATCTTTGTGACTTTAATCAAAAGTGTTAGTGCCTTTAATTAAGTTGGGGGGAGGGGAGGTAGTTGTCTTTTTACCTAAACTTGTGGTGGGAAAGTGTCTTTACCCACAGATTGGTATTATTTTGACCCAATTTTTCTTCCTACGTAAAGTTTCCTATTCAAGAGGGTTTCCTTCCTTATGAGTTTGATTTTTTTTCCAACTCTCATAGAACCCTCAAATCCCTATTTCTCTCTTTTTCTCTCTATCTCTCACGTCTCTCTCCCTCACTCCCGAACCCTCTCTCTCTCTCACTCTATCGGTCTCGCTCTCTGCCCGACGCAACAGGAGCAGCAGCGGCTCTAACGCCGTCCCTCTCTCTCTCTCCGATCAGGTAATCTCTCTCTCTCCGATCAGGTAATCTCTCTCTCTCTCTCTCTCTCTCTCTCTCTCTCTCTCTCTTTTTCTTCTTCTCTTTTCCCTCTCTCTCCGTCTGACCCTCCATGGGCGGCGGGTTTGGTCTTGTTTTTCTCTTGATTTCTCTTGTTCTCTAGCTTACGATTCATGTACGTAGCATGTAACCCTTAATTTTCAGATTTATTATCATCCTTTACTTGGATTAGTTTCATGTTATTCGTCTTGTTTCATCAAAATCATTCACGTTCATGCTAACCCATAAACCCTAGTTTGTGTAGGAGGTAAAATCAAGCCAAAACAATAGGTTTAATTAGAAGTCATCACTTGTTTGATGTGTTGGGTTGGTTAGGTGAATGGTAATCACCGGTTAATTGAATTGGAGTCGGAATCGTGACCGTTGGACACTTAGCTTGATGTTCTAGGGTTAATATACAATCTGTCCGGTCGCTAAAAGGTTGGAATTTGTCGCTATAGGACTGTTTTTGGTCACTGAAAGTTGCTGAATTTGTCATTAATGCTGTTAGGATTATTAAATAGGGCTTAGACATGAAATTAGTTGGATTTTGGGAGTTTTAACACTTGTTTTGAAGTCTTGAACCTAAGTACAAGTGTTGGGTGAATTTGTGAGTTGTGACTAGTGTAATGTGTACCTAGTTAGTTAGTGATCTCTTTAGTTAGAATTAAAATGGCTTAAAGGGGATGTTCATCTTGAACAATGTTAGTAGAGTTGTGTGGTTAGTTTATGGCCAATTGTCCTAACCACTGGAGTATCGGGTTTAATTGGGAATGTTGGGTTGGTGTTAGAAACCTAAACCGTCGAGTGCCATATGCATGTAGATAGTATAGCAATTATATTGCTAGAGTATTATGTTTAATTAGGGTATTGTTACGTGTAGGTGACGAGTTCATCGACAACGAGTACATCGAGTACGTCGACTGATTTGTAGTAGTTGATTTGCTTTGAGGTAAGTAAACATGCCAGGCCTAGCAGAGGCGGAGCCATGTAGGGGCACCGGGGGGGGGGGGGGGGGCACACTAGAGAACTCTTAGTGTTTTTTTTTTTTTTTTTTTTTTTTTTTTTTTTTTTTTTAAAAAAAAATTAACCTTTCTTCTTAAAATAATTAAAGTTCCCCCCCCCCCCTTAAAATATATGTGCATCTGGCGCAATTGGTAAAGTACTCTGTTTCACACAAAGTTGGCGCAGGTTTGAATCTCCCTATGCCCAATTTTAATTTTTTCTCCAAAAAATTGAAAAACTCCGAAATAAAACGTCCCTGGGAGATTCGAACCCTTGTGCCCGAAGTGGATTAGGGCGTGTTTAACCAATTGAGCCAGAGAGCTGTTAATATCAGCTTCGATATTTAATTTTATTTATAGTTTAAATATTGGCTCAGCCTAATTGTGCCCCCCTTTGGGTCAAATTCTGGCTCCGCCACTGAGGCCTAGTGTGCCTAACTCCTTCGTTTCAAATGAATTCTTATATTTCTTTACGTCTCAAATGAGTTTATGTGTTATGTGACATGCAATATGTGATTTTTACTTGCTAAATGTCTTTCTTGAAAATATCCCCATGATAATAACAATGAACTATAACGTAAAGTGGAAGAGTTGTGTGGGGCCATTTCTTATTGGTTACCATTGGCATTGGGCGTGTTGATTTCGGTCTTCCGTTTAATTTTTTGTTTATTTAATCCGGTTGCAAGTCCCCGGATAGCTCCTTGTACTCACTCCTCTGGCCGCCATAAGTCTTTGGGGGGTGTCGACACTTAAGGTTCTGGGTGCTTGCGAGATGGTTGGTTTCCCCCGTCACAACAAATTATTAATGATAGATTTTGGTTTGAGTATATTAATGGAAAATGAAATTAATATGTGGATTTGGTTTTTCCCAAGTGGAAAGATTATGGAATTGGAAACTCACATGTTCCTTACAAGTGTCTACTATATTCCGCTGTGTTTTTGAAAAGAACTCTTACTCTCAAATTTATTACTGGCTTTATAACTTGTCTCATCATTTTACATGCTTGGGTATTTTCTTACCAGTATTTTTATGTTGATTTTGTACTGTGGTGTTTCTTTTTGATTCTGCACCATAGGTCTAGAGGATGGGAATCTGGCATAGAAGGGGAACGCGTTTCATCATTTAATTCATTAGTTTTTTTTATTTTATATTAGAACAGTCTTAAATACTTTAATACTTTAGTTTGATTTATGCCCGGTATGAGGCAAGAACAATTGGATTGTAATAACAGTTAGTTTTAATTGCTGGATGGATTGTTTGCTTGAGATCCGCTTTTAAACGTCCTTGTATCCGGGCTTAGTCTCGGGTACGGAGTGGCACCCCCCGGGTCTCCGGCTTGGTCATTTTGGGGGTACTACAGGGAAAGCTGAAGCAATACAACGGGAAAATTAACAGAGACACTCAAAGCACATTCATGGGACAAGAAACAAAGAAGCAGATTCATTTCTCTCAATCCAAGCATCTGAAGAACAATGCATACTCACTGCAGATTGAGTTCTAGTGTTCTTCTATTCTGAACTTCATTTGTATATCATTCTGATATTACTTCTAGTTCTTATTTTCAAGGATTTTTCAAGGTGAACAATAAAGAATTCTTAGTTAATCAGTCAAGCTGAACAGAGTAAGACATCTATCTGTGCTTGAGATCTAGGGCTTAGCTTTTGATTAATAATAATTGAGTTGAAAATCCTGCAGGGAGAAGATCCATGAGGTAAAGACGTAGGTTCAAGTGGACTGAACTCTATATGTCTTGTGTCTCTTGCATTTACTTTTCAGTTCCATACTTAGTTCGTTTGCAGCATACAAAACAGTTTCATTTCAAGGGTTTGAAACTCATTTCAAAGCCTTGAAATAGACTTATCTTTTTATACTTCAACTGTTTTCATTCCAAGGGCTTGACACTCATTTCAAGGCCTTGAATCACTCTTCACTCATTACAGCTCTTTTTAAAACCACTATTCTTGCAAGTTTAGCAAAAGTTTGCATACTTTATTCAACATCCCTTCTAGAGTATTGATCCTGTATCTCTACCTACTGTACACCCCTTCAATTGGTATCAGAGCTTGTATCACTGCATAGATTTAACCATCTTGTGATTATGAGTACTGTAGGTGATGGTGGTTTCTATCAGGGAAGAGCTGCTAACATACCTCCTCTCTTCCGTGGAGACAATTTTGTTCACTGGAAAGCCTTGATGAAAATTTTCATCATTGATCAAGATATAGAGCTTTGGAAAATCATTCAGAATGGTCCACACACTTTCTACACATAGAAAGATGAGATTAAAACTCCTCTCAGGACTCACTCTCTGCTTATAAGTTAGAACAATTTTCCAAAAATTATGAAGCTATAAATCTCTTATATTGTGCTTTGAGTGCAGATGAGTTCAACATGATCTCAGGTTGCATTACTGCCAAGGAGATCTGGGATAAGCTTGTGGTGACCTTTGAATGAACCAGCCAAGTCAAGCAAACTAAGATCAACATATATCTCAGGAAATATGAGCTATTCAAGATGAATGGAGATGAGTCAATCAGAGACATGTTGAAAAGATTCACTGACATTGTCAAAAATCTTGATTCATTGGGAAAACACATTTCCAATGAAGAAAAGGTTAGAAAGACTATGAGAAGTCTTCCAAAGGAAAAATGGGAACTAAAGACTACTGCTATTGAGGAAGCTCAAGATCTTTCATAACTTCAACTTGATGACGTACAAGGAAAGCTCCTTACAAATGAAATATCCATGAATGAAGTTCATGGAGAATTGGCAGAAGGTGTCAAGAACCTAGCTCTCAAGGGAAAGAAGAATGAGCCATCTCAAAGCCTTGAAACTGAAGATGATGATGAAGATCCTATTGCTTTAATTTCCAAAGCTTTGACCAGAATTCTCAAAATGAAAAAGAATTTTGGAAACAAGGACTTCAACAGAGCTAGACACAGATCCTCAAGTAGTAAAGACTCTGAAGGTAAATCTTCTTCACATGGTAATAAGCCTAAAGTTATGAATTTCTTTGAGTGTGGTGATGCATGACAATTGATCAGAGACTGTCCACACAAAAAGAGCAAAAAATTTCAGAAGAAAGATCATGATAGAAGAAAGAAAGCTATGATAGCTTCCTGGAGTGATTCAGAAACCTCAAGTGACTCTGAATCTGAAGAAGAACATGCCAACCTATGCTTTATGGCCAAGCATGATGAAATTTCTGAAAAGAACATTGAGGTAATGGTAAACTAATTGATTTCAAAACTAGCAGAAGCCCTCTTTGATTATCTTAGAACAATGCTTTTAAATGAAGAGGACTATCTGAAAGAGATTAGAATCTTGAAAGACAAAAGTTAGTGAGCAAGCAAAAGAGAACTTGCATCTTGTTAGTCTGAATCAGAACCTTGAAATTTCTCAGAAGAAAATTGACAGTGATTTAAAGGCCTTGAAAACCAGTTTCAAAGCCTTGAAAACACAAGTCAAGGAAGTAGTCACTGAGAACTCTCTTCTGAGTGACAATATTGTTAATATAAGATATCAAGTTTATGAATTGGATAAACAAAAGACTCTTCTAACTGAGAAACTTCAAGAATCAGAGTCAGTCAAGACAAAACTTTCAGGCTCAGAACACAACTTGAACTTTATTCTTGGAGGTAGCTTAAAGTCTGTTCACAAAACTGCTATTGGATACAATCCAAACTTTCCGAGAAAGAACAATACCAGATTTGTGAAAGATGGAAGCAGAACTTCCCCTAAATGCCATTACTGCAATAAGATTGGTCATGTTAGGATGACTTGTCCTTTTAGAAGAAGTGACCCTCACATAATGAGGAATACTTTTCCATTCCAACTCAAAGGACAAGTTAGACAGATTTGGGTTCCTAAAGGGGTTAGACCACCCAACATGGTTGACCCTGAATATGAATCTAAATTCCACAATTGGTCTAACAGCTGGGTAAGGCAGTGAATGGTGTTTGCAGGTTGTCACCAAGACCAAAGAATAGAAATGGTTTATGGACATTGGTTGCTCAAGACATATGAGTGGAAAGAGATCTTTGTTCTCAGAATTGAATGAGCAATCTGAAGGATCAATTAAACTTGGTGACAAAGGCAAATGCAACATTCTTGGTATTGGTAAAGTTGGTACAGATTCTGAAAATTCCTTTTCTGATGTATATCTAGTTGATGGTTTGAAATTTAACTTGATAAGTGTATCTCAGCTTTGCGATAATGGTAATAAGGTCATCTTTGACAAAGATAAATGTGTGGTGCAAGACGATAAATTTGGAAATTGAATCCTCACTGCCTCTAGGTCAAACAATGTCTATACTTTTCAAACTAACAAAGTTACATGAGAAAACTTGAAGTGTCTCAAGGCCTTGAAAGAAGATTCAAAGCTTTGGCACAGAAAGTGGGACACATTAGCTTGTATACTTTGAACAAGCTAGTTTCCAAGAACTTAGTAAGAGGTCTACCCTTTATCAAGTTCAAATATTAAGAAGTATGCAAGGCATGTGCACAAGGCAAGCAAACTAGAAGCTTAATGAAACCAAAGAACTTTGTAAGTACTACTAGACCCATTGAATTACTGCATATGGATCTCTGTGGTCCTATGAGAACTCCAACTCCAAAGGGTAAGAAGTACATGCTTATTATTGTAGATGATTTTTCTAGATATACTTGGGTTCTGTTTCTTAGAGAAAAATATGAAGCCCTCTCTGAATTTTCAAAGCTTTGAAAAAAATTTCAAACCTTGAAAAACCTACCTATTGCTTCAATTAGAAGTGACAATGGTATAGAGTTTGATCAACTTGAGTTTGATGTATTCTGTTCTAAGCATGGTATCTCTCACAATTTTTCTGCTCCTAGAACTCCTCAACAGAATGGAGTTGTTGAAAGAAAGAACAGGAATCTTGAAGACATGTCAAGAACAATGCTTCTGGAAAAAACAATTGCCAAAATACTATTGGGCAGAAGCTGTGAATACAGCAAACTACATTCTTAACAGGTGCTTGATCAGACCTATTCTGAAGAAGCGCCCTTATGAGCTGTTCAAAGGAAGAAAGCCAAACATTTCTTACTTTAAACCTTTTGGTTGTACCTTCTTTGTTCACAATATTGGTAAGGACAATCTTGGTAAGTTTGATGCAAGAAGTGATGAAGGTATTTTTCTTGGTTATTCACATAAAATCAAATCCTATAGAGTTTATAATAAGAGAACGAAGCTTGTTGAAGAAAGTATTCATGTCATATTTGATGAAAGCTATGTTGGTTCTTTGACTGATGGTTATGCAGATCTTAATCTGAACAAGCATGATTCAGATACTGAAGAAAAATCCTCAAAAGGTTCCAAGGAAATCTTACAGGAACAAAGAAGGCATTTTCAAGGCCTTGTAACTAAGGTTCAAAGCCTTGAAACAAAATCTCCAGAGAAGACATCAGATCAAGCTACTAGTTCAAGTTCTCAAAGACTTGAAAAACAAATTGGAGAGCCTGAACCTTGTACACCAACGAAGAGATTCAAATATATATCATCTCATCTTGCTGAACATTATTTGAGATCCAAATACTGGTACACAAACCAGATCACAGTTGATGAATCTTTGTGCTTTTAATGCATTTATCTCTCTTGTAGAACCTAAAACTGTGAAGGAAGCATTACAAGAAGCAGACGGGATTATAGCTATGAAAAGTGAACTCAATGAGTTTGAAAGGAACAAGGTTTGGAATCTAGTTCCTCCACCAAGAAATCAGTATGTCATTGGCACCAGACGGGTATTGAGAAACAAGTTAGATGAGAATGGAAAGGTAATATGAAAAAAAAATTGATTGGTAGCTCAAGGCTACAATCAAGAATAAGGTATTGACTATGAAGAAACTTTTGCTCCTGTTGCAAGGTTAGAAGCAATTAGAATTATACTTGCATTTGCATCTCACAAGAACATGAAACTCTTTCAAATGGATGTGAAGTGCGCATTTTTAAATGGATATTTGCAAGAATAAGTTTATGTTGCTCAACCTACAGGTTTTGAAAATGACAAGTTTCCAGATCATGTTTACAAAATTGAAAAAGCTCTTATGATTTGAAACAAGCTCCAAGGGCTTGGTATGAAAGATTCTCAAATTTTCTACTGGAAAATGATTTCAAAAGAGGATTAGTAGATAAGACCCTTTTCACAAAGACTCATTAGAAAGACATGCTCGTAGTTCAAATTTATGTTGATGATATTCTGTTTGGAGCTACTAATGATCTTCTTTGCAAGGAATTCTCAAGTCTTATGAGCAGAGAATTTAGAATGAGATTAATGGGATAATTGAATTTCTTTATTGGAATTCAAATTCATCAGATGAAGAAAGGCATATTCCTACATCAAAGCAAGTACACAAGAGATTTTCTAAACAAGTATAATATGTCTCAATCGAAAGAGATCAAGACCCCCATGAGATCTACATTGTCTGTAGACAAAGATGAATCTGGTAAGAGTGTGAATGTGAAAGAGTATAGACGTATGATTGGATCATTACTCTACCTCACAGCTAGCAGACCAGATATCATGTTCAGTTTTTGCATGTGTTCAAGATTTCAAGATGATCCTAAAGAATCACACTTGACTGCAGTTAAGAGAATATTTAGGTATCTCAATGGTACCAAAGACTTAGGGCTTAGGTATCCTGAACAATCTAACTCAGATGCTGACTTTGCAGGATATAAAGTTGATAGAAAGAGTACATCAGGATGCTGTCAATTTCTTGGATCATCTTTAATAAGCTGGCATTCAAAGAAGCAAAACTCAGTTGCACTATCAATAGAAGAAGCTGAATACATAGATGCTAGAGCTTGCTGTTCACAAGTGTTATGGATAGCACAACAAATGAGAGACCTTGGATTTGATTTCAGAGATATACCTATCAAGTGTGACAACACAAGTGCAATATCAATTACAAAGAATCCAGTTCAGGATTCAAGAACAAAGCATATTGATGTTAGACATCACTTCATCAGAGGTCATGCTGAAAAATGTGATATTGTTCTTGAATTTGTTTCTACTAACATGCAATTTGAAGATATATTCACTAAACTATGAAAGATTCTCAGCCTTATGATTGGAATTGGGCATGCTAGATAAATAAGCATTGGTTTAGGGGGAGAATCAGGTAAGTACAAGGTAAGTATTATGTGTTTCAAAGGTTTGAACTGATTTTCAAAACCTTGAAAATCTTTTCAACGCTTTGAGTATATGTGCTTTAACCATATAGTTTTTCAAGGCCTTGAAATTCATTCCAAAGCCTTTAACTGTATGCTAGTTAGTCAATAATTTGGATCCTTGAATGTTGGGTGTTATATTTGTAGATAATTGCTCACCTCAATTTCCAAATACCCCTTTTCAGCCAAAATAGTATTATATTATTCACTTCCAACGGCACACACACAATTTTGAATCTTCTTGATTCATCATATCTTCAAAGATTAGGAAGAATATTTAGTTTCCCTTTCAAACTGAAACTCTTTACTATTTATCTTCTTCTTTCTTTATTTCCTTCATATCTACCATACCTCTATCTTCTTCTCCCCAAACCTAATGAGCACTAGAAGAGGCTCTGACAGAATTAAGATGGCTCGTGGTTCCAAGGCTGGCACATAGAAGAAAAGAAAGGCCACTGTGGAAGAGGTTCAGACCATCAGTGGAGATTCAAGTTCAAAGACTCCTACTGCAGAAGGCATGGCACCTCCGCCTCCCAAGAAGAAGGCAAATAATGATCAGACACTAGTGTCTAGAAAAAAGAAGAAGACCGTGTAGTCTGCTCAAGAAAAAACAGAAAGGGATTCAGATTGGTAGCCCTAAGAAGGTGAAGAAGAAGGCTCACAAAGCAAACAAAGGAAAAGGAAAGATCTACATTCAAGACTCAGATTCAGATGCACTTTCAAGTTCACATGAAACCTCTCCTATATCAAGGAAGGGCAGAAATGAGAAAGAACTTCAAGAAGCTGAGTCAGAATCTATCATGGAATCTGGAAGAAAAGATCATAAGAAAAATTCTTCAGTGATTAAGAAAAGGACTTTTGTAAAGAAGAAACTGAAACAGGGAAGGAAGGCATTAGAAGGGTTAACCTTCCTGTTCAACAGTGTGATCAAGACCATAAGCTCAATCATTGAGGAAGTAGATGCGGCTCAACATGAAGAAGAACAAGTTGATGATGATGAGGGAAATAGTCAGGAAGAAGATGCAGAGCAGCAAGGAGATGAAGACCCAACCCCTTAACTCTTGCCTACTATTTCTTTTCTATTTCAAGGCATTGAAATCCTTTTCAAAGTCTTGAAAATTGTGATTTTCAAACAGTTTTTCAATTTTTTTCCAAAAAATCTGATCCAACATCTTTTCTCATTTTTTTTGATGATAGTCGAAAAGGGGGAGAAATTTAGGTTCATTTATTTGCTTACTAGGAGACCTGACATGGTTTTTGGTCAGTAGAACTATCTGAACTTTGATGTTATTTGCTGTTTCTCAGTAAGGTAATAAGTTGAATTTCTTTTGGATATCATGTGCTATAATTGACTGTACTATATGCTAATGAGTATTTTTTGCAGAAACATAGTATCAAACAGATTGTGGCTTTGTCTTTCATCAAGGGAGAGATTGTAAGTTCAAATAAGTTTCAAAGGCTTGAAATGGCTAGTCTATTTCAAGGCATTGACACAGTTTTCAAAGCCTTGAAACTGACTATACTTTAAATGCATGAACTTAGGGGGAGTTTCTGATCTTGATTAAACTCCTAAACCCCTGTGATTGATTAGTTGTTACTTGATGATTAAATACAAAGTATTTGACACATTTAACATTATCTAATCCATCTGTTTGACTTAGTTTTGCAGGGAAATTTTATTTCCTATTTTACAGGATCTATTTCCTATCCTGAGTTTTGCAGGAAAGGAAACTTTGTGTTGGTTTGATTCTGTGATCTTTTTGCTGTGTTTGGAAGTTTCCCAACATGTGTTTACACAATAGCAAATCAGTTTCACTGAAGATACTAAGCAACTATCCGTTGGAGAAACTGTTAGAGAAGTCAAAGCTGAAGCTATAAAATAGGGAAGTTTGTTAATAGGAGATCCTGAAGATCTGCAATTCAAACTGCTCTATAAAAGAGCGAAAGCTGAAGCAATACAACGGGACAATTAACAGAGTCACTCAAACACATTCATGGATTGACAAGAAACAAAGAAGCAGATTCATTTCTCTCAATCCAAGCATCTGAAGAACACTGCATACTCACTGCAGATTCAGTTCTAGTGTTCTTCTATTCTGAACTTCATTAGTATATCATTCTGATATTACTTCTAGTTCATATTCTCAAGGATTGTTCAAGGTGAACAATATATAATTCTTAGTTAATCAGTTAGCTATAGCAGGTACTAGATAGGTTAGTGAGAACCACAAGATGTAACAGAGTAAGGGATCTCTCTGTGCTTGAGATCTAGGGCTTAGCTTTTGATTAATAAGAATTGTGTTGAAAATCCTGCAGGGAGAAGATCCCTGAGGTAGAGACGTAGGTCCATGTGAACTGAACTTTATATATCATGTGTCTCTTGCAGTTACTTTTCAGCTCCATACTTTGTTCTTTTGCAGCTACAAAACAGTTTCATTTCAAGGGTTTGAAACTCATTTCAAGGCCTTGAAATATACTTATCTTTTTATACTTCAACTGTTTTCATTCCAAGGGCTTGAAACTCATATCAAGGCCTTGAATCAATGATAACTCTGTATTAGAGTTATAATTCATACACATTTTACTATCGATTTGCGTGATTTCTGGGTAAATATTGTGAGATATGCACAATGAACATGGAATAATGATGAAACTTGAGTTTTGTTGCATAATTGATAATCCGAGCGTTTGTTGCATTATTTTACGTCATTTTGTCACATTTGATCGCACAGGTTTATTTCGTGTTGTTTTCACAGGAAACTTAGCTTGGATATCAAGTGGAGAATAGAATACGATCTTCGGAAACATTGGAATACTCAAGAGATGCTTGGAATTGAAGACCAGAGAGGAAAGAGAAAGAAGAATGAAGAAAGGAGCTACAACATATTCAGCCACTCGTACGAGTGCACAGTGCAATCGTACGAGTGCAAAACGATAGCCAAAATCGAAGTTTTGAAGAATTGCAATTGTATGAACCCTCTCAGACAGTCGTACGAGTGGGATCGAACACTCATACGATTGGACCTGCACTCGTACGACTGCGACGTAGGATTGCGCAGTAACTTTTGTTTTAGACGTATGTTTAGAATCTTTTATTATGGAAACAGTTGGAGAACGTATGGGAGACTAAAATCCCATTATTAGGGCATGACTATATCATAATATAAATCATACACGTTGGGAGAAGGAGAGGAGGAGGACGACGAGGACGAAGACGGAGACGAAGAGAACACAAAAGCCACCATTGGAGAGCTAGGTTTTTGATTTCTTCTTCTTCTCTCTCAATCTTTGTATGGAGAAACTATTGCACCGTGTTTGGTTGATTCTTCTTAGCTAGACGTTTTGCTAGGCATCTCTATGAGAGCCTAGGGTTTTATGTAGGCGATTAATTTCCGGATTCAAGGCTTGTTTCATGCTTTATGATTTGATCTTTGGATAAATATTAGTTTCATGAACTTGTTATTGAATCTTGACTATTGAAATGGCTAGATTAGGATATTCACATTCATGAAAACTGGGGTTCTTCATGGATTAAATCTTGCTTAATGTTGATTTCACTCTTGTCAATTGTTCACGTGCTACACTTAACTCTTAGTGTTGAAGGAGTCATGACCCGGAAATACTACTCAGCTAGCGAATGCGCGACAGTGATTCTAACTAGATAGGATGAAACGTGAACAAAAATCCCCAATCACCGAGACCGAGAGGAGAAGTGTTAGGATTGGCCTTAGTGGGTAGATTCGGTGGGTGAGATTTGACTGTGTCGTGTGACACGCTCTAACCACAAGTGTATGGTTGTCGTGTGTAGTAATAAACCAGGAATCCGGGCTATCGAACCCAAGGTACTTTGTTTAAACTAATTGTTATTCTAAACCTTATGTGGGTACGTCGCAAGTTGTGTTTTGTTCTAGTTCTACTAAAATAAAAACGCAATATTCTCAATTAACCGAGTGAAGTAGGTCACGATTAATAAAGAAAGAATTTAAGGGTTTTTGTAATATAAGGGAAAATACCGGGAATTCTCTAGGTTCACTAGGTTGATCTAACTTATGTTTTGATTCGTAAAACAACCGCGTGTCTTTCACTATTAATCGAGCAATATTAAACTTACCGAGTTACCAAGCAAGTTCACTATACTTAAAACCAAAGCATACCGAGTTACCAAGTCTATTTTAGCTTTAAGTATGCATTAAAATCATAATTCTCCTCTAACGATCCTAGTTAACAATATCGAGTTACCAAACATTGATTCAACTAGGTGGATTATTCAATTTACCGACTAACTCTCACGGCGTTACCACGTGAAAAATAATTAAGTTTATCTCTACGTTAGCTACTCGCAAAGATAATGTGATTACAAACGTAAATAATCCATAACAATGAAAGAACACGCGAGATTAAGTTAAAAAATGAATCACAATCTCAAAACATGATATTTAGATCAAACCCTAGCTACACCAAACGAGAATTCCCAGCAAATAACGTTTAGCTACTACGATTCATACTCAAAACGACAAATTTCATGAGTTTTAACATAAAAATCAAGAAAAGAGAAGAGTTGAGAATCCAAACGGATGATCCAAAGCTCCTAAGCTCTCCCAATAGCTTCTTGATCTCCCAAAAGTGTTTCTAACGTTCGGAACTACTGAAAAGTCGACCTAGAACACTTAAATACGTTTCTAATGATATTACAAAGTTTCTGATAATTGCAAAAAGACCCCGGACGAATTTAACATTCCGGGCATTCTCTTCGTGCGAAGAGAAATTCTCTTCGTGCGAAGAGATTCTTCACTCTGTCTGAACTCTTCTTGCAAAATTCTTCCCACTTTGAGACAGCATCATACCACACGAAGACATTTGCAAATTTGGCTAAGTATTCTCTTCGTGCGAAGAACTTTTCTCTTCGTGCGAAGAGAATCTGCCTTTGCGACACCCCGCACCTCGCCGTGGGGAGAGATACGGGAATGCCGTCCCGCGCCCGAGATTTCTCCCGGGTGCAAGGGAACAAATGGTAAACAAAACAAACATAACATAATTATTTATTACAACCCAGAAGTCTTCAAAAGTGAAATTATACATACTAGTAAACAAGATGAAACATGTCTAGGTGTTTCAATTATTTAAATACTAGATAACTAGGTGAGTCCGCGATTCCCGTTAAGCCGAGCTCCCTTCACCTAGACCTGCGGGGGAAAGAAACAAGACAACAGTTTTTCCAAAGTCAGCACAAACGCTGAGCAAGTAAACACCCCAACATGTAAATCGGAAAGAGGCGTATTTTATTTTAATAAAAAGAGGAATAATAAAGAAGTAAACAACACATTATTTCAAGTGACCAATATAGATTATCCAACTCAGTATTTAATATTCCCAATCCATTTCCATAATTTCCAAAATAAACCAAGTCCATCCATCATCCATGAAAAATCCACATTTATTATTTAGTTGTGGCGGGGAACAAACCAATCCAAAAATATAGAACCAACCATCTCGCATGCAACCAAGACCTTAAGTGTCGACACCCCCTTAAGACTCTAGCGGCCAGAAGGGTGAGTACATGGTGCGACTCGGGGCAATGGCAACCGAGCCAAATATAATAATCACAATATATAGAAGAATTTGAATAGGGTTCCGCCGCACAACTGTTTCCACTTTACGTTATTACATATTATTAATTTCATGTGGCAGTTTCCAAAAGAATCAATAAACAAGTATTTGAAATACCAAGTCAAGCATTTAAATCACCAATCACATTTTGAGACGTAAAAATCATAAAAATAATTGGACACGAAAGAAGGACGGGCACACTAGGTTAGGCATATTTACTCACCTCAAGTAGCACGACAAATGTCACGATAGCTCCTATAGATACACGTAGCCCTCGTCTACGAATTCGTCACCTACAATTTATAATTCCTAAATTAATTACAAGTCTAACTATGCAAGTATGCAAAAATGCTATATCTCCTAATTTCTCATTTATTTATTTCCCTTAACCCCATTAATTAATATCACAAAACAATTATTTAAATTAACACTTATATTTTCCTCATAAAAATATTATAATTTATACAAATACAAGCTTGTAAAATTATTGAGTAATAAAACTAATATTAAGCTTATACACTCTTATTTTATAGAAAATAACGATTTATTAAATAAACTATTTATTCATAAGTGACTATAAAAGTTAAATTAAACTAGATCAATTATAACTATTTATTTATTAGAAAATATATATACTATATAATAATAAAATACTCAAATAAAATTTACAAAAATGCTTATTTCAATAAAAACAAGTCATACATATCTATAAACTTATGTCAAATAAATAATTTCTAATATCAAAAAAAATAATCATATAATATCAACAATACTAATAGGGACTTTATTTAAAAAGTCTACTTTATTTTAATTTCACAAACTAACTTCCAACTTATTTATTTTTAACAATATTAACAAAATAGTCTATTTTGCTCAAAATAACAATTTACAAACAATTAAAACTATTTAGTTAAACAACCCGAAATTATATAATCAAACCAAATCACACACTTTTAACTTGCTTACAAAACAACAATATTTCATATAAATATAACTCTATGTAATTTTTAACAACTTATTTACTTTTATTTAGTCAAAATAATATATATAATTATTAGCTTATATCATAAATCCAAAAATAGCATCTTAAAGTTCATATAAAAATAGGCAGTTTGATAATATACACACATCACCCCCAATATTTGAGAAACTAAACATGCAGTTAACATCTTGCCCTCAACTTTTCAGAAATAACATAAACTACCCCCTTTATGAACACAAGCATACAACTCAAACCCAACATACCCGATTCGTGTTAGAGCTAACAAGATGTGATTTTGATGATTGGAAATGAACCAGTGAGTGTTTTAGGACTCACCTACTCGAAAAATCGCGAGAAACGGTCAAGAATCGGAACGGGTCACGTCTCCGAAGGTGGCGGTCGGCGGTGATGAACACCAACGACGAATCGGACGTCCTAGGCTCTGTTCGAGGTTGCTAGAGTACTCCTCGGACCTCCAGGAGTATTTTGGTTCAAACGGGAGCAAGTGGGTCGCTTCGGTTAGCTCGGAAGAGCTTCTCGCCGGATTTAATGGTGGCGGCGGTGATGGTGGCGGCTCGGGGTGTTCTGCAGCCAACTGCTGCTGCTAAGGCTATGCCTTGGGACGAAACAGAGAGGGTGAGGGCTTGAGATGGTCGAAACAGTGAGAGAGTGAGAGAGACAGAGGTGGTGGCGGCGTTGTTGCCGTCGGGTTGGTTCGCCGGAGTTTGCAGGCGGCCTTCTCGGCGGTTGCTGCTACTACTACTGGTAGGGTGTAGCAGAGAGGAAGAGAGAGGGGTTTTAGATGTTTAAAATAGTGAGGGGAAGAGGGAGAGAGACGGGTGGCTGTGGTGTTCCCGTCGGGCTTCTCGCCGGAGGTGGCTGGTGGCTTGGCGGCAGCAGCTGCTGCTGGTGGTGGTGGTGAGTAGCAGAGAGGGAGGAGAGAGGGAAGAGAGGAGGTGGAGAGGGCTGCTGTGGTGGTGATGAAGGGTGCGGTGGTGGTGGTGATGGGTGTGAGGGTGGTGGCGGCCGTGGGTGTGCAAAGAAGAGAGAGAGAGATGTGAGTTGGGTGTTTTGTCTGGTGAAAAACAAATGAAGATGAGAAGTATTAAATAATACCTATGATACTTGGAGAGGTTTACTTCCTCCACCGCCCCAACATTTTTTTATTATATATATATATATATATATATATATATATATATATATATATATATATATATATATATATATATATATTTTTTGTTGTCAACTAGTTAGTTATGGTAGGGTGTTTTGGGAGTACTAAATTGATGTGTCAATCTAGTGGGTTGGGTACACATAATTGCTATAATCACATAAACCACATAAAACGCTAAATAAATACACAATAAAAATACCGATTTCTACAAAATTACTATATGAACTTCCCGATTGTATTTTCAACCCAAAATAATCTAACTCACCACTCGTAATAAAAGTTAAATTTTATATTTCCCAATTTACCCTTCTCAAATAGTCGGGGTATTACATCCTTCCCCCCTTAAAGAAAAGCTTCGTCCTCGAAGCTAAATCCACCCATACTTAATAATCATATCGTCTCTATAAAATGCAAGTATATGTCTATATAGTGATGCACAAATTATATCACGAAACGTACTAGGGTTAATATGTGATACTAAGATTTATTTTATAAACGTAAGGGTGTTAAAAGCGAAATGTTACATCCTCCCCTCCTTAGGGTGTGACGTCCCCGGAACTCAATTTACCTCATTAAATAGGTGGGGATACTTCTTTCTCATATCATCTTCTGCTTCCCAAGTAGCTTCTTCACTTCTGTTGGTTCGTCCATAGAACTTTCACCAGCTTAACGCTCTTCGTACGCGTGTCTCTCGTCTTAGTGTCCAGAATCTTGACAGGATGCTCCTCGTATGTCAGAGACGGGTCTAACTCGACTGGTTCATGGTCTAACACATGAGTCGGGTCTGGAACGTACTTCTTCAGTTGTGAAACGTGAAAGACATTGTGTACTCGTCCCAAATTCGAAGGTAAGTCTAGACGATAAGCAACTTCTCCAATTCTTTCCAAGATGTCGTAGGGTCCGATAAAATTTGGGCTCAATTTCCCTTTCTGGTTGAATCTCGTTACTCCCTTGGTAGGTGAAACCTTGAGAAATGCTTTTTCTCCAATCTGGAACTCCAATGGTCTTCTTTTCTGATCCGCATAAGACTTCTGCCTGTCCTGAGCTGCCTTCATTCTTTGCTGGATGAGTCGTACTTGATCCGTCATATCCTCGATAACTTGCGGGCCAATTACTATCGTCTCGCTAATGTCGTTCCAACAGAGTGGCGATCGGCACTTTCTTCCGTACAAAGCTTCATACGGTGCCATGCCAATGCTGGCGTGGTAGCTGTTGTTGTAGGAGAACTCTATCAAGGGTAGTTTGTCAACCCATGAGCCTTGGAAATCCATGACACAAGCTCTTAGCATGTCCTCCAATGTCTGAATGGTCCTTTCTGTTTGACCGTCAGTAGCTGGGTGAAACGCTGTACTGAACCTCAACTGAGTTCCCAATGCATCCTGAAGAGCTCGCCAAAAATGAGAGAGGAAATTAGGGTCCCTATCAGAAATTATCGAACTTGGAACCCCATGATACCTCACTATGTTTTTGACATATGCGTCTGCTCTTTGCTCCATGTTCCATGTGTCCTTCATCGGAATGAACCTAGCTGTCTTGGTCAGTCGATCCACTACTACCCATATCTGGTTGAGTCCATTCTTTGACGTCGGCAAAGCGGTCACGAAATCCATCGAAATGGAATCCCACTTCTAAACTGGTACGTCTAATGGCTGAACTAAGCCTCCCATCCTCTTGTGTTTGAACTTCACTTTCTGACACGTCAAACATCTGGCTACGAATTCAGCTACCTCCTTCTTCATGTTAGGCCACCAAAACATCTTCTTTAAGTCCTTGTAGAGCTTGTCGCCTCCGGGGTGTACTAAATAAGGTGTGTTGTGCGCTTCACGCATCAATCTCTCCTTAGTTTCTGTACACTTCTGTGGTACGCACCACCTTCCTTTGTAGCGGATGCTTCCATCCTCGTGAATCTTGAAGTCGATTGCTTTTCCTTCAGCGATTTTCTTTCTGATCCTTTCTAGCTTCACGTCTCCAGCTTGGTTACTCCTTATTTCCTCAAAGAAGTCTGGTACGGCTGTCATGCTGCTGAGTAGGTTCTGTATTCCTCCTTGATCCACGACTTCAATTTCGAGCTTTCTGAATTCATGGCATAACAATTCTGGTAAAACTATCATTGCGTTCAAGGCATGGCTCGCCTTTCCACTCAAGGCGTCAGCAACTACGTTCGCCTTCCCTTCATGGTACTGGATACGCAAGTCATAGTCCTTGATAATTTCTAGCCATCTTCGTTGTCTGTTGTTCAGTTCCTTCTGCGTGAAGATGTACTTTAGACTGCGGTGATCAGTGTCAAGCTTGCAAACTGCTCCATATAAATGGTGCCTCCATATCTTCAGCGCGAAAACTATTGCCGCTAACTCTAAGTCGTGAGTAGCATAGTTTTCCTCATGGGGTTTCAGCTGCCTTGATGCATAGGCAATTACCCTTCTATCCTGCATAAGTACACATCCTAGCCCTTTCTTCGATGCATCGCTGTACACTTCGAACTCGCCAGAGTCGTTTGGTAGGGCTAATACTGGTGCTGTAGTCAGTTTATCCTTCATGGTCTGAAATGCTTCTTCACATTTGTCGTCCCAATGATACTTCACAGTCTTCTTCGTCAGCGCAGTCAGTGGTCTGGCAATCTTGGAGAAATCCTTCACGAAACGCCGGTAGTAGCCTGCTAAGCCAAGGAAACTTCTTACCTCGGATACATTCTTCGGCGTGGGCCAATCTTTGACTGCTGAAATCTTTCCTGGATCCACTGATATTCCCTCCTTCGAGATGATGTGACCCAGAAATGGAACGCGATCCAGCCAAAACTCACATTTGGACAATTTGGCATACAACCGTTCTTGTCTCAGAGTCTGCAACACTTCTCTGAGATGTTCCTCGTGCTTCTCCTCGTCCTTTGAGTACACAAGGATGTCATCAATGAAGACGACTACAAAAGGTCTAGGAATGGCCTCATTACTCGGTTCATCAGGTCCATAAACACTGTAGGTGCATTGGTTAGACCGAAAGGCATAACTGTGAACTCGTAATGGCCATACCTCGTTCTAAAGGCTGTCTTCGGGATATCCTTCTCGGCTACCCGAAGTTGATGGTACCCTGACCTCAAGTCAATCTTCGAAAAGACACTAGCCCCTTGTAACTGATCGAACAAGTCGTCAATCCGGGGTAGAGGGTACTTATTCTTGATGGTTGCATTGTTCAACTCGCGGTAGTCAATGCATAGCCTTAAGCTTCCATCTTTCTTCTTCACGAAAAGCACTGGTGCTCCCCAAGGTGAAACACTTGGCCTTATGTATCCCTTCTGTAGGAGTTCCTGCAATTGGTCCTTCAGCTCCTTCAGTTCTGCTGGTGCCATCCGATACGGTGCTTTCGAGATCGGCGCGGTTCCGGGTGCTAAGTCCAGAGTAAACTCCACTTCTCTTTTGGGTGGCATACCTGGAATCTCGTCTGGAAATACGTCGGGAAATTCCTTCACGACAGGTATCTCTTCCAACACATTCTCCTTCTTGGACACATCCTGGATGTAGCACAAGTAGGCGGAGTTCCCTTTCTTCACTTGGTTGACTATGGTCATTGCTGACACTAGTCTAATACAGGGCTCCTTCTTGATGCCGCGATAAGAAATATTCTCACCGTCGGGTCCTCTTAGCCGAACCTTCTGATCATAACAATCAATGACGGCTCGATATTTGCTAAGCCAATCCATCCCTAGGATGACGTCTATGCCTTTGAGATCGAACTTAATCAGATCCGCAGGCAAGGTATAGGCTAGAATTTTGACTTCTACTCCTTCAAATACAGTGTCACAAATTGCTATGTGGCCAGTGGGTGTTGCTACTGGGATAGACTTTCTAGCAGACTTATTCAAACTCAATTTCTCAGCAAATGACGATGATATGAATGAGTATGATGCGCCAGAATCAAATAATATAAAGGCTGGGTGCTCATGGACAAGGAAAGTACCCGTGACAACTCCGTGAGCGGCTTCAGCCTCAGTCTTAGTCATGACTGCAATCCTTCCCACATTGGCATTCTGAGTTCCAGGTCCTCCTGCTCCAGCTCCAGTGTTCACATTCCCCCCATGACCAGCGTTGTTGTTGCGGTTCTGAGCTCCTTGCTGTCCTGCATTCCCCTGGTTGTAGTTCTGCTGCCTTCCATAGCCATCTCCCTGGTTGTTGCGGTTTCCAGGGTTCCTGTTCCCATATCCGATCTGCAGGATTGGTGGTTGCTGGTTCCCGTGCTGCTGGCGGTTTCCCAGATAGTTGTTCTGGTGTTGCCTTTGATAATTCCTTCCTTGGTTCACTTGTTGATTCCCGCCTGGTCGAGATCGACATTCATAAGCACGATGTCCCTTCTTGTTGCAGTTGTGGCAGATGACCAAGTTCCCCATACAGTCTCTTCCTGGGTGGTTTTGCTGACATCTCTTGCAGATGTAGCGACGAACTGGCTGAGCTACTTGCCACTGCTGGTTCTGATGGTTCCCTCCATTGTTTGGCTTCAACTTCTTGCTACTGCTGCTACCTCCTGCTTCAGCTGTCTTGCGTTTCCCGCGAAACTCATCCTGCACCTCCTGGACTTGCCACATATCAGCTGCTCGATCATATGCCTCGTGCAAAGTGTCGTAAGTCCTGCTACGCATGATCTTCTGTAACTGGAGGTGTAATCCCGAAATGAACTTGTTGATCTTATCATCCTCATCGGGTACAGTGTGGCCTGCAAACCTAAGTAGCTCTACGAACTTTTTGAAGTAGTCCGTAACTGAGCCGTTCCCTTGCCTCAGGTTGTTGAACTCATTGCACTTCAGTCTCTTAACATGTGCAGGGTAGAACCGAGTCCTAAGAGCAGTCTTAAAGGCTTCCCATTTGAAATTGGGTCGAGCCAACAAGACTTCTTGACTGGTTGTCCACCAATCAGCTGCGTCATGTGACAGATGGATGATGGCGCAGTTGATCTTCTCGTCATCAGGGCAATGCACAACCCTAAGCAGCTTCTCGAAATGTCTGATCCAGTTCTCCAATTCAACGGGATCTTCCTTCCCACTGAATTGGCGAGGATTCAGATCAGCTATCTGCTTGGCATAGCTTTGCCTTCCACGCTCTTCATTACTAACCACTCGGTCCATGATTTGCGTCATCTGGGCCATCTGTGCAGCTAGTTGTTCCAATGTGGGTTGGTTATTCCCTGCAGCTGCCATTTGTTCTTGGCTCACTCTCCTGGTGTGGTAGCGCAGGGGTCTATCAGTCATATTCCTACACTATCACCTATTTTATTATTGCTTATTTTACCAAGGATAAATATTTAAAACGAATTATTTTGTGAAATGCATGGTATCCTATTCATATAGCAAATATATCACATCCAATAAATCAAGCATACAATCCTTCTTCATATTATCATGTAAGCATATACCAACACATATATCTCATGCTTCAAACCAGCCAACTCATATATCACAAGTCTCAGAACGTCATTCCAAATTGGAAATGGACGTGGGTGGGTGGGACTTCAATAAGAATAATACTACCCATCCCCCAAGCGGCTTTTCAAATTTTAATTTCCTTATCCTATATTCATTTTAAGTTGCCCTACAGGTTTTAATTCATTTTTGGATTGCCTGCTCTGATACCACCTGCGACACCCCGCACCTCGCCGTGGGGAGAGATACGGGAATGCCGTCCCGCGCCCGAGATTGCTCCCGGGTGCAAGGGAACAAATGGTAAACAAAACAAACATAACATAATTATTTATTACAACCCAGAAGTCTTCAAAAGTGAAATTATACATACTAGTAAACAAGATGAAACATGTCTAGGTGTTTCAATTATTTAAATACTAGATAACTAGGTGAGTCCGCGATTCCCGTTAAGCCGAGCTCCCTTCACCTAGACCTGCGGGGGAAAGAAACAAGACCGCAGTTTTTCCAAAGTCAGCACAAACGCTGAGCAAGTAAACACCCCAACATGTAAATCGGAAAGAGGCGTATTTTATTTTAATAAAAAGAGGAATAATAAAGAAGTAAACAACACATTATTTCAAGTGACCAATATAAATTATCCAACTCATTATTTAATATTCCCAATCCATTTCCATAATTTCCAAAATAAACCAAGTCCATCCATCATCCATGAAAAATCCACATTTATTATTTAGTTGTGGCGGGGAACAAACCAATCCAAAAATATAGAACCAACCATCTCGCATGCAACCAAGACCTTAAGTGTCGACACCCCCTTAAGACTCTAGCGGCCAGAAGGGTGAGTACATGGTGCGACTCGGGGCAATGGCAACCGAGCCAAATATAATAATCACAATATATAGAAGAATTTGAATAGGGTTCCGCCGCACAACTGTTTCCACTTTACGTTATTACATATTATTAATTTCATGTGGCAGTTTCCAAAAGAATCAATAAACAAGTATTTGAAATACCAAGTCAAGCATTTAAATCACCAATCACATTTTGAGACGTAAAAATCATAGAAATAATTGGACACGAAAGAAGGACGGGCACACTAGGTTAGGCATATTTACTCACCTCAAGTAGCACGACAAATGTCACGATAGCTCCTATAGATACACGTAGCCCTCGTCTACGAATTCGTCACCTACAATTTATAATTCCTAAATTAATTACAAGTCTAACTATGCAAGTATGCAAAAATGCTATATCTCCTAATTTCTCATTTCTTTATCCCCCTTAACCCCATTAATTAATATCACAAAACAATTATTTAAATTAACACTTATATTTTCCTCATAAAAATATTATAATTTATACAAATTCAAGCTTGTAAAATTATTGAGTAATAAAACTAATATTAAGCTTATACACTCTTATTTTATAGAAAATAACGATTTATTAAATAAACTATTTATTCATAAGTGACTATAAAAGTTAAATCAAACTAGATCAATTATAACTATTTATTTATTAGAAAATATATATACTATATAATAATAAAATACTCAAATAAAATTTACAAAAATACTTATTTCAATAAAAACAAGTCATACATATCTATAAACTTATGTCAAATAAATAATTTCTAATATCAAAAAAAATAATCATATAATATCAACAATACTAATAGGGACTTTATTTAAAAAGTCTACTTTATTTTTATTTCACAAACTAACTTCCAACTTATTTATTTTTAACAATATTAACAAAATAGTCTATTTTGCTCAAAATAACAATTTGCAAACAATTAAAACTATTTAGTTAAACAACCCGAAATTATATAATCAAACCAAATCACACACTTTTAACTTGCTTACAAAACAACAATATTTCATATAAATACAACTCTATGTAATTTTTAACAACTTATTTACTTTTATTTAGTCAAAATAATATATATAATTATTAGCTTATATCATAAATCCAGAAATAGCATCTTAAAGTTCATATAAAAATAGGCAGTTTGATAATATACACACATCACCCCCAATCTTTGAGAAACTAAACATGCAGTTAACATCTTGCCCTCAACTTTTCAGAAATGACATAAACTACCCCCCTTTATGAACACAAGCATACAACTCAAACCCAACATACCCGATTCGTGTTAGAGCTAACAAGATGTGATTTTGATGATTGGAAATGAACCAGAGAGTGTTTTAGGACTCACCTACGCAAAAAATCGCGAGAAACGGTCAAGAATCGGAACGGGTCACGTCTCCGAAGGTGGCGGTCGGCGGTGATGAACACCAACGACGAATCGGACGTCCTAGGCTCTGTTCGAGGTTGCTAGAGTACTCCTCGGACCTCCAGGAGTATTTTGGTTCAAACGGGAGCAAGTGGGTCGCTTCGGTTAGCTCGGAAGAGCTTCTCGCCGGATTTAATGGTGGTGGCGGCTCGGGGTGTTCTGCAGCCAACTGCTGCTGCTAAGGCTCTGCCTTGGGACGAAAAAGAGAGGGTGAGGGCTTGAGATGGTCGAAACAGTGAGAGAGTGAGAGAGACAGAGGTGGTGGCGGCGTTGTTGCCGTCGGGTTGGTTCGCCGGAGTTTGCAGGCGGCCTTCTCGGCGGCTGCTGCTGCTACTACTACTGGTAGGGTGTAGCAGAGAGGAAGAGAGAGGGGTTTTAGATGTTTAAAATAGTGAGGGGAAGAGGGAGAGAGACGGGTGGCTGTGGTGTTCCCGTCGGGCTTCTCGCCGGAGGTGGCTGGTGGCTTGGCGGCAACAGCTGCTGCTGCTGGTGGTGGTGAGTAGTAGAGAGGGAGGAGAGAGGGAAGAGAGGAGGTGGAGAGGGCTGCTGTGGTGGTGATGAAGGGTGCGGCGGTGGTGGTGATGGGTGTGAGGGTGGTGGCGGCCGTGGGTGTGCAAAGAAGAGAGAGAGAGATGTGAGTTGGGTGTTTTGTCTGGTGAAAAACAAATGAAGATGAGAAGTATTAAATAATACCTATGATACTTGGAGAGGTTTACTTCCTCCACCGCCCCAACATTTTTTTTATTATATATTTTTTTTGTTGTCAACTAGTTAGTTATGGTAGGGTGTTTTGGGAGTACTAAATTGATGTGTCAATCTAGTGGGTTGGGTACACATAATTGCTATAATCACATAAACCACATAAAACGCTAAATAAATACACAATAAAAATACCGATTTCTACAAAATTACTATATGAACTTCCCGATTGTATTTTCAACCCAAAATAATCAAACTCACCACTCGTAATAAAAATTGAATTTTATATTTCCCAATTTACCCTTCTCAAATAGACGGGGTATTACAGCCTTAGCTTTTTTTCTGGCTTTTTTCCTTGAGTTTTCCTTGCTTTCTTTGTTTCCGAAGCTTGTTTCTTCACCACCTTTGATCCTCGCGTCCTATTTCCTGCCAACCACAACACGAAACACAAACCCGCGATCATATCACAATAAAAGCAAGAAAATATACGAGAAACGCCCGGATTTAACGATGAACGCTCAAAAACTCAAATTTCACAAGTTGAGCATAAAACGCTCAAAGACGATAAAATTCTCCATGATAAGCACGCAAAAAATAGCAAAAATAAGGAATAATATAACTCCAAAACGGAGTTATCAACTACCCCCACACTACATTTTGCTCGTCCCGAGCAAATCCTCAAGCCAATTCTCACAATCTCATCTCACTTCCTCAAACCTGTTCCAATATCCGAACTTTCTTTGCATACATACCACATTTGCCATTGCATACTTATCACAACATCACCTACGAGTCCGAGGTCAAGATCCAAACACAAACCACCTTTTACTAGCCGACACGACTCGATTATAAACAATGCAACTACATGCAAATGCAATATATACAATGCAAAAAATTAAAGAACAATCTTTTTCTTTCTTTTGCGAGATCGGGCAATCTCAATCAACTTAAACCGGATATCATGGATTGATGAGAAATGTAGGAACAAGGCGTGAATTGAAACTAAACTTGACAACACGACTTTCCCTTAGATCGTATAGAGAGCCTAGCTTTACTAAGTACAAGAATATCCTACCTCTTCGCGTGTGCCGATAAAAGTAAGAGGCTACGCTAGGCTAAACCACGTTCAAGTTCCGAGCTCCTAATCCCCTAACAGGTTTTAAAATGTTGAGGCTTAGGGACATAAGGATAATCACGATGAAGCACGTCCTAAAGCGTCACATTCTCACATTATACCCCACATCTCACACACCCTCACCACGATGATAGAACCCGCAACCCGAAACTCACAGTCTCCGGCCCTCGATTCCCTCAAACCCCGGTACAATTACGATCTCCGTGGCCACCATGGCGATACGTGCACGAAATGTAAACCATCGTCAACGAACTAGCAACTTTCCACCACTCAATTTCCAAAAAGCTCAAATTTCTTCCTTTATTCAATCTCTTTTTTTTCCTATTTCTTTTTTTTTTTTTTTTTTTTTTTTTTTTTCTGATTTTTTTTTTTTTTTTTTTTTTTCTGATTTTGTTTTGAACACCGTCTTCCAACATATCCCAAATTACACGAGTGGTTCTTCCAAGAGTAACAAATAACAAGGGGAAGGAAATCAAACAAACCGATGAAGAAGAATCACACGAAAAATCATCTCCCCCTATCTCGATGAAGTACATGGTGCCACAAAACAAGCCGAAATCAATATAAAAGCATGCATGGGGGTGGAGTCGTCAAAGCTCAATTTCCATGTACGTAGTCAATAGTCGACACCCCCACACTAGAACATCGTCTCGCCCCTGTCTCAAGTAGTCAAGTATACAAAAGTCTCATGCCTAATCCAACCGATCCTCCTACACCGTAACGAAGCAAAGAACCGATCCCTAGCATGATCCACCAATAAATATCAACCAACCCCATTTCCGTGCGTATTAGATATCACGCACTCACGGCTCTCCACACTTGTGTCCATGATGTAGTGACATGGAACACAGCCACACCGAAGTGCGCAAGCCTACTCACACTCACCCTCGCATCCCCTCGTAAATATAAACTATCGCGCATGCGATCATGTAGGACTGCACAAGTATATGCAAATAAGCTCTCCCTCATCGAACACCCTCAACTACAACCCCCTTGTGACGCACTAAAGTGGTGATTCTAAACGATTTGTGATGAAGGCCAAGACTCGTCACCCTAGGTCAAAAGGTTATCAAATAAACCAAGGTTCAACTCGGGTTTTCTAGTGGTCCTACAAGGTGAGTTCTATAAGCAGTGAGTGCTCTAATACACAACCCCGCACAGGTGTTTCGTGTGCCACTACGGGGCGGGTTGGCGACTACCTAAGACGTACACAAGAACGTTTGGCTTGTTTAGCTCACACCTAGCTCAACTCTTGTAAGAAAGCACGGCACACACTTTAGATTTGAAAATCAAGTACGTGTGTAAAATAGGTAGGCACTCCCGTAAAGGAAGTCCCTCTATACGTACTAAGGGGAACTCACGTTGTCGTTTTCGGTTTCAAGTCACGCCCTACGCCTAAATTCCTCACAACTCCTCGATTTTTCCAATTTAAAGCTTCTTTTCGATTGCCCTTTCTCAAATTTTTCAGTTTTTATGATTTTTTTTTTTAGACAACATGCATAGGCCAACTCGACTACGACTCAATACGGGTAGGGGACTCAATAATTTAACAAGAATGCAACTAAATGCAAAGATATACACATCTACCACAATACGACAATATTTTAAACACGACTTCAACCAAAAAAACTCACACAATACGACTACGACTATATGCAAACAAGACTATGCAGGACTCGACACTAGGCTAGTAAAAGGTACCACCACCCCCACACTAGGATGCATCGTTGTCCTCAACGAGAAACCGAGGACTCAACAATCCTAGCGCAAGGGCTCACTCTCCTCTACTCATCCTCTTCGGAGTACGGGGCATCCTCGCCTCCGTCTTCATCATCCCCAACTTCCTCGTCCTCATTCTCAGCAGGCGGGGCCTCATACGCGGCCCCTTGATACCATCTCTCAGTGGTAGGGACAGGTGGCACAAACTCCTCTCTAGGCACCTCAGTCGAGTAAAGCACCCATTCACCAACCATTTGAACCAAATTACCCAATTGGGATTGGTTACTTTGCAAGCACTCAAACTGACGCCTCCTCTCTTCCCTATCCACTGTCATCTCCTCTCGCAATTGGGATTGGTTACTTCTTACGAGTCAAAGTTCGACTCAGTCAGTCTCCTCACATTCACCTCCCCCTCTCTTCTTTGTCTCATCACAGGTCGGTTAGGAAACGAGTTTTTAGCAAATCATATTTGGGCGACTCGGGCGCCTCTATGGTAGGCGTTGCAGAACCGGACGCCTCCATAGACGACCCCTCACCCGTCTTTCTCTTTTTTGAGGCCATTTAGCAAATCAAGCAAATAAGATGAAAATTTAAATTGTGCACCGTGACAGGAAGTGTAACCGAAAGCAACTAACAAGTAGCAATTAAACAGATAATACCTAGGACTCTAATCAATCGCCCCCAAGGTTCGCAACTAAGCGAAAGAAATTAAAAATGGTCTTTTACTCAATCGTGCCTAGACTCGTAAAATTGAAATTGCTAGTTTAGATAGTACCTGAGACACCTGGAGTACCTTTCTTACAGGTGTCGTTTCCGCAAAAAATTCAAGGGCCAAACTGACCGGTGAAAATTTTTCCGAAAAAAGTGCAAAAATTTGTGCTTTCCTTACTCCCCTCGTAGTCCCCGTCGATGTTTTTTCTTGAACTTTTGACTGAATCCCCCTCCAAGTGCTTCAATTTTTCAATCTAGGAATGGAACCCTAGATTTTGTTCTTCCCCAAAACAGCTTGTTAGAGTAAGATTGAGCCAAAACCCCACGGTTTAATCTCCTTCTCCTTCTTCTCGCGAGCAAAACCCTTCCAATCTCTTCTGATTTGGTGAAGATTTGAAAATTTGAGGATTTGAAGGTTGAGAGAGAGGATGATTTTTTCAACGGGTTGATGAAGAATGAAGCTGCTGATGATTTTTGGGTGAACTGGGGTTTAATACCCTTTAGACGATTTGCCAGAAATACCCCTCCATAAATCAATCCCCCTCTTGCTTTGTCACAGGCGTTTTGGACTTTTCGCGCCTTCTGGGCATTCTCTTCGTGCGAAGAGAATTTCTCTTCGTGCAAAGAGAATCCCAGTTGGCCTTATTCCTCATCTTGTGACAGTCTTCTTATTTTGAGACAGAAGGCTGTCACAGGAAGAGAAATAAAATTTTTCTAAGTTAAAACTCTTCGTGCGAAGAGTTTTTCTCTTCGTGCGAAGAGGTCTGGGCACTGCTTAAAAATCCCTTTTTTTGCTTGATTTTTTTCGACTATTTACTCGTTTCTTCGAATCTTCATGAATATCCTCGTCCTCGAGATCCCGTGTAGATGATAAAAGATTCCCAAAGTCCGGGGAATATTTTATTCTTCAAATTCATGCTCTCGAAGGTTCGTTGAAAATTTCCGGATGTTTTAAGCCGCTCGAACATCCTTTGTTCGCCATTTTGCTCGTGCCTTTGCTTCTTCATGAATCTCCTCGACCTCAAGATTCCTTTTGCATTATAAAAGATTCCCAATGTCCGGGGAATCCTTTATTCTTCAATTTGATCCTTCCAAAGACCCGTTTGGCAATTCCGGATGCTTTTCGACGCCTTTTTGCCCGCTTAACATCCTTTTTGGCCTAACTTCTTCGTCCGGACTCCGATTTACGCGATCCACTTGTCCACAGAAATCTCTCGACTACCCCCACACAATGGCACTCTTCAATTCTGTTTTCAGCCCGTTCTTCAAAATATCACCTCATAATCCGTGCCAGTGAGCTAGCTTTCTCCGTTCATCAATCAAATCCTTGCGTATATCAAGATGGGGAGTCCGGGAACATGATCTTCCCCAGGTGCGTGTGTTGAATAAGCGCAGGAATGGCTTCATTCTCCAATTCCTTCACTTCAGATCCCGATGCGCGTTTTGGGCTGCAATTCTTCAATTTTCACTCTGTTTCGCACGCGCGCATCAAGACGGGGGATCCGAAATAGGCCTTTCACCTCGGAATCCTGCACATACTCATTGGAAATTTTAAATCCAATCTCTCGCACCTCTCAAGTATATCAAACAGAATAAATATTTACAAAACAGTATTAAAACCTAAACTACAGCAATAAATAGGTTGGGTTGCCTCCCAACAAGCGCTTTGTAATTTAAGGTCGACGGCCCGACCCAGTTACCTCATAGATTAATCAAATAGCGGGAGTTGCATGAAGCCATTCAATGACTCCAATGAAATTCCCATCCACATACGGTTTTGCTCTCTGGCCATTCACCTTGAACATGTTCCCATTTGCATCCTCCACCTCAAGAGATCCCCACGGATAAACTGCGGTAATTGTGTAGGGACCACTCCATCTAGATTTCAATTTCCCTGGAAACAGCTTTAGTCTGGCATTAAAAATCAGCACTCTCTGTCCAACCTTGAAGTCTCTCGGGATGATGTGCATGTCGTGCCACTGCTTTGTCCTTTCCTTGTAAATTCTCGCACTTTCATATGCCATCAATCGAAATTTCTAAAGTTCGAGCAGTGCTTGCTTCCGTAGCTCACCTGAGAGCTTAGCGTCCAAATTGATCTTCTTCAAGGCCTAGAATGCCTTGTGCTCAAGTTCCACCGGAAGATGACATGACTTCCCAAATACTAGCTGATAGGGAGACATGCCTAAAGGGGTCTTGTACGCTGTCCTATACGCCCATAAAGTGTCATCTAGATGCAGGGACCAATCTTTGCGTCCCGGATTGACTGTCTTCTCTAGAATCCCTTTTATCTCTCGGTTAGAAACTTCTGCTTGCCCATTCGACTGCGGATGATAAGCCAGTGATATCTTATGCGTCTTTACCCCATATTTGCTCAAGACATTGGCAAAGACTTTGTTCACGAAATGCGATCCTTCTTCACTGATAATGGCTCTGGGAGTCCCAAACCGTGTAAATATGCTCTTACGCACGAATCTCTCTACAGTAGCTCCATCATTCTTGGGGCAAGCCATTGCCTCTACCCACTTGGTCACATAATCCACAGCTAACAGTATATAAAGATTTCCAAGTGAAGACGGGAATGGTCCCATGAAATCAATGCCCCAAACATCAAAGGGCTCTACTTCCAACACGAAATTTTGAGGCATCTCGTTTCGGTTGGAGATACTGCCGGTTCTCTGACATCGGTCACACTGCTGTACAAACAAATGAGCATATTTATGTAAAGAAGGCCAATAAAATCCACTTTGTAATACCTTTGCCACAGTGCGCGTTTTGCCAAAATGTCCTCCGCAATTCAGTTCATGGCCATGTCTAAGAATGTCCAAAGTGTCTGGATCAGCTACGCATCTTCTCAACACATTGTCATCTCCCAACTTGAACAAATAAGGGTCCTCCCAGAAATAGTGTCGTGCATCTGCGAAAAATTTCTTTTTCTGATGGAAAGACATGTCTTTTGGGAAAATATTGAGCGCCTTGTAATTTTCCAAATCCGCAAACCAAGGCACATCTGCTACCACTACCATAAGTTGTTCATCTGGAAAATCTTCTCTAATTGGCATATCTTCTTGTTTTTCGTTCTCCAGTCGTGACAAATGGTCTGCAACAACGTTCTCTACTCCCTTTTTGTCCTTGATCACTATGTCAAACTCTTGCATTAGCAAGACCCATCGGATCAATCTAGGCTTCGCATCCTTCTTGGTCAGAAGATATTTGAGGGCTGCATGGTCCGTGAAAATGGTCACCTGAGAACCCACAAGGTATGGACGAAACTTGTCAAATGCGAAGATGATAGCCAACATCTCCTTCTCCGTGGTGGCATAATTAACCTGTGCAGTATTAAGAGTACGACTAGCATAGTAAATGACATGAGCTACCTTGTCTTTCCGCTGTCCCAGCACTGCTCCCACCGCATAATCGCTGGCATCACACATAAGCTCGAACGGCAAGGTCCAGTCTAGGGTGGCTATAATGGGAGAACTGATCAGCTTTTTCTTGAGCAAATCAAAAGCTATCTTGCACTCTTCATTGAAATTAAAGACGACATCTTTCTCAAGCAACCCAGATAAAGGCTTTGTGATCTTCGAAAAGTCTTTAATGAAGCGCCGATAGAAACCTGCATGTCCCAAGAAACTCCGTACCCCTTTGACAGATGTAGGATAAGGAAGCTTCTCAATCACCACAATTTTCGCCCGATCTACCTCTAAGCCTTTACTGGAGATCTTGTGCCCCAACACTATCCCCTCGGTCACCATAAAATGGCACTTCTCCCAGTTAAGCACTAGGTTGGTGTCAATACATCTGTCCAGTACTCGAGCTAGCTGCTGGAGACAGTCTTCGAACCCATCACCATAAAGTGAAAAATCATCCATGAAGACTTCGAAATTTTGCTCCATCATATCTGAGAAGATAGACATCATACACCTATGAAACGTGGCAGGGGCATTGCATAGCCCAAAGGGCATGCGTCTGAATGCAAAAGTCCCATAAGGACAAGTAAATGTCGTCTTCTCCTGGTCAGCTGGCTCAATCGCTATCTGATTATACCCAAAGTACCCATCCAAAAAGCAGTAATGCGAATGACGTGCCAACCTATCAAGCATCTGGTCCACAAATGGGAGGGGAAAATGATCCTTCAAAGTGGCATCATTGAGTTTGCGGTAATCCATGCAAACTCTCCACCCAGTAACTGTACGAGTGGCAATCTGATCACCTTTTTCCCCTTCCACCACAGTTATACCTCCCTTCTTAGGGACACACTGCACCGGGCTAGTTCACGTGCTGTCGGAAATCGGATAGATGATACCTGCTTCCAACCATTTAAGCACCTCTTTCTTCACCACCTCCTGCATGTGAGGGTTGAGGCGGTGCTGAAACGAAACTACCGGCTTCTTGTCTTCCATGATCCGAATCTTGTGCTGGCAAACTGTGGGGCTGATCCCCTTGATATCCGCTATGGTCCATCCCATAGCTGCTTTCCTCTCCTGCAATACCTTGAGAAGCTGCTCCTCCTATTCCCTGTCCAAACACGCAGAAACAATCACAGGTAAAGTCTCATCAAATCCCAAGTATAAATATTTTAAATGAGCAGGTAACGGTTTCAATTCTAAATCAGGAGCAGTAATAAGAGAAGGAGTAAGAATCTTCCTGCTTCCCTCATTAAAGAGGGGGAGGGGTGAACGCCAGTTGGCTTCCATAGCTTGTTCTTTTTCACTCGAATCAAGTAAGGCAAGTTCCTCATATAGCTGCTCCAATAAGATATCGTCCTCCTCATCCGGTGTGTATGCCTCCACACCAAAGCACTGCTCACTTACCGCATATGCAGGAAATTTTATAGCTTCAAAGACATTGAATGCACCTTCTCATCGTTAATACGCATAGTCAATTCTCCATTGGCAACATCAATAATCGTCTTTCCCGTAGCAAGGAATAGCCGTCCCAATACGAGTGGGACATCATCGTTAGCATCCATATCTAGGATCACAAAATCTGCGGGAAAGATGAGTCCTTCGACTCTCACAAGCACATCCTCCAAAACACCCCGTGGTCGTTTTATAGTACGGTCAGCCATCTGTAAACACATACGAGTAGGTTTTGGATCTCCTACACCAAGTTGCTCAAATACTGATGTAGGCATCAAATTTATGCTTGCGCCAAAATCACATAATGCTCTACCATGGAACGCATCCCCCAATGTCACATGAATAATGAATCCACCCGAATCTTTCATCTTTTTGGGTAGCACTTTTTGCACTACGGCGCTACACTCCTCATTCAGGGTCACGGTCTCAAAATCATCCATGCGTCTTCTATTAGAGAGTAGGTCCTTGAGAAATTTTGCGTATTTAGGCATTTGTGAAATTGCTTCAGCAAAGGGGATATTGATGTGTAACTTCTTGAAGATATCAACAAATTTCTTGAAGTGCTTGGCATCCTCTTGGCTCTTCAATCTATGCGGGTAGGGAACACGAACACTATACTCTTCCTTTGGTTTAGGCTTTTCCTCCGACTTCCTACTCGTGTCCTTTGATTGGGGAATCACGGTAGGCACGGGAATTTCTTTATCTAGTGCTTTTTCTGTGGCCTTAGTTGCCTCGGATCGCGCGTGTGTAGGATATGGAGGATCCTTAGTGGTGGTCCCACTGCGAGTAGTGATAGCCTTCAATTGCTCAGGTGGAGTGATTGTGTTAGAAGGTAGTATACCTGGTGGAAGTCGAGTATTCTGATAATCTATTTGGCCAATCTGTGTCTCATGGCTTTTTATCGAGGCTTCTATCGCGACAATATTGCTCTCAATCTTATCATTGCTAGCTAACAGTTTCCTCAACAACGCGTTTGTGTCCTGTTCTTATGAGGGTGGAGGTGGAGCCTGTTGCTGTGGAGCCTGTCTCTGAGCTTGATAAAGAACATTTGGCCTTTGACCTGGCGCGTATAGTCCACTATTCGGATTGGCATAACTGAAGTTGGGGTGATTGCGGTTGTTGGGATGATAGGTGTTTGGCCATTGCTGCTGTCTTGGTTGACCCATGTAGTTCACGTCTTCAATACCATCCCCATATCCCTGATTTTGCATCTGCTACCATCTCTCCCACTGACTTCACTTGTGCCGATGGATTCAAATTACTGAAAGCCGAAGTCATCACTGCCATCTGATGTTCAAATTTCTGTTCCACCATGGACTCAATCTTACTAACCAATGCCCTATCTGATTTCGTGTTTCTACGAGTTTCAGACCTCGTAGATTCACGTTTTGCCACATTATCTAGCAGATCACGGCATCTCTGTAATCCCATTCCCATAAAATTTCCTTGAGCCATCATGTCCAGTTCACTAGCAGTCTCTCTATCCAAAGCATTATAAAATTAGTGGAGAAGTTTATACCATGGCTCTCCGTGAGTAGGGCCTCTGCGAAGGAGCTGGTTGAACTTTCTCCACGTGTCTCCCAGAGAGTCATCTTCCTGCTGTGTAAATTTGGTTATATCAGCCATCCGTTGAGCAACCTTGGATGGTGGAAGATACTTTCTGAGAAACTCTCCGCTACAATCTGCCCATGTAACTATGCTGCCTGCTGGAAGTTCCATAAGCCATGTCTTTGCCTTTCCCGATAAAGAGAAGGGGAAAAGCATGAGATTTATCGTCTCGAGTGGAACTCTCTGATCATACATGGTAGAAGTAATCTGCTCGAAATTGAGCAAGTGCTGATGTGGATCATCACTCGGGGCTCTAGTGAATAAGCATTCATCCCTAACTATATTGATCAACGATTGGCGAATCTCGAAATGTGCGGCATTAATCTGAGGTCTTACAATGGTTGGTTGATATCCCTCCGGTGTAGTCCTGAAGTAGTCCACCAAAGCATGCTCATCCTCCTCAGCATTGTTGACTTGCTCTACCGCATTCCGACCGTTATTGTTCCGATTATTGCCCCCATTATTCCCATTGCCACCGTTATTTCTGCCAACTACTTCCGCACCAGGAAGTTGTTGTGGATTTGGAGGATTCATGCAATCAATCATCGCCTGCATCTCAGCCATTTGAGCCCTAAGTTGCTCAGATTCCGCGGCTCTGTTTGCAGCCTCCTCTACAGCAGCTGCTCTAGCTGCTTCCGCATCTTGCACATTTTTGCGGATTCTCTCAAACTCAGCTCTCGTTTCTTCCTCCATGGTGACTGAGCTTGAATTCCTCTTGTCTCTACGCTGTGCTTTCAATAAGGATTCCGGGTTTTCAAACGTTGGATACAGAGGCTCGTCTCTAGAACGGGTCATGCACCGTGTAAATCAACCTGAAATCACAAAACACGCAAAACGTAGGTGATTAACGGATATAAACAATAAATTAAATCCCTAAGGCTAGGGATTATAACTAATTTAGCCGAAGTCCCCGGCAACGGCGCCAAAAACTTGACACACTCTAACCACAAGTGTATGGTTGTCGTGTGCAGTAATAAACCGGAAATCCGGGCTATCAAACCCAAGGGACTTTGTTTAAACTAATTATTATTCTAAACCTTATGTGGGTACGTCGCAAGTTGTGTTTTGTTCTAATTCTACTAAAAAAAGGAATATTCTCAATTAACCGAGTGAAGTAGGTCACGATTAATAAAGAATGAATTTTAGGGTTTTTGTAATATAAGGGAAAATACCGGAAATTCTCTAGGTTCACTAGGTTGATCTAAACTTATGTTTTGATTCGTAAAACAACCGCGTGTCTTTCACTATTAATCGAGCAATATTAAACTTACCGACTTACCAAGCAAGTTCACTATACTTAAAACCAAAGCATACCGAGTTACCAAGTCTATTTTAGCTTTAAGTATGCATTAAAATCATAATTCTACTCTAACGATCCTAGTTAACAATAACGAGTTACCAAACATTGATTCAACTAGGTGGATTATTCAATTTACCGACTAACTCTCACGGAGTTACCACGTGAAAACTAATTAAGTTTATCTCTACGTTAGCTACTCGCAAAGATAATGTGATTACAAACGTAAATAATCCATAACAATGAAAGAACACGCCAGATTAAGTTTAAACATGAATCACAATCTCGAAACATGATATTTAGATCAAACCCTAGCTACACCAAACGCGAATTCCCAGCAAATAACGTTTAGCTACTACGATTCATACTCAAAACGACAAGTTTCATGAGTTTTAACATAAAAATCAAGAAAAGAGAAGAGTTGAGAATCCAAACGGATGATCCAAAGCTCCTAAGCTCTCACAATAGCTTCTTGATCTCCCAAAAGTGTTTCTAACGTTCGGAACTACTGAAAAAGTCGACCTAGAACACTTAAATACGTTTCTATAATGATATTACAAAGTTTCTGATAATTGTAAAAAGACCCGGACGAATTTAACATTCTGGGCATTCTCTTCGTGCGAAGAGAAATTCTCTTCGTGCGAAGAGATTCTTCACTCTTTCTAAACTCTTCTTGCAAAAGTCTTCCCACTTTGAGACAGCATCATACCACACGAAGACATTTGAAAATTTGGCTAAGTATTCTCTTCGTGCGAAGAACTTTTCTCTTCGTGCGAAGAGAATCTGCCTTACCTTATTTTTTCTGGCTCTTTTCCTTGAGTTTTCCTTGCTTTCTTTGTTTCCGAAGCTCGTTTCTTCACCAACTTTGATCCTCGCGTCCTATTTCTTGCCAACCACAACACGAAACACGAACCCGCAATCATATCACAATAAAAGCAACATAATATACGAGAAACGCCCGGATTTAACGATGAACGCTCAAAAACTCAAATTTCAAAGTTTAGCATAAAACGCTCAAAGACGATAAAATTATCCATGATAAGGACGCAAAACATAGCAAAAAAAGGAATAATATAACTCCAAAACGGAGTTATCACGTGCAACGGTGGACCGACAGGACCCATTTTTGTGCATGTCATTAGCCTACTAGAATGGATCGGTAGACACATGAGACCGACATGAGATTGTAGTCAACCGAGACGTAGGATGACATGAGACCGATAGGAGATTGTCAGTACAATTACCCGGCTGAACTAGAATAGGATTGACGTGTTACATAGCTGAATCAGAAATCGTCTACAGCCCTAGGTGATGTAGAGATTGCCTAGTTTCTCCATATCTGTTTTCTTAAATAAAAAATTACAAAAACATTAATTAGTTTGTTATTTCAATTTCTAGTCACTTGTTTGTGGGTGACAACTATCCAAAATCACAATTCTTACTCCTGTTACCGGATTCTACACTAAATAACTACTTAAATAATCTAAAGTCTGTCCTCGTGGGACCGATAACTCGGGGTTGAAATACCACCTCCATATTACTTGACCGTGCACTTGCGTTTAAACGCGTTTGTAAATCGCGTCAATTTTTTGGCGCCGTTGCCGGGGAAAACAGTAGATTATTTAGTTAGGAGTTAGTTTAGAGTACTTTTATTTTAGTTTTAGTTTTATTCTTTTTATTCTATATCTCTGTGCTTCACGGGTGTCTTGTGAGTCTGTTTTTCAGGAACGCAGGAAGCAAGAGACAATATAAGCATGTGGAGCGAAGACTATTATTCGGGTCCCCCTACTGTTTCCACTGCAGGGGTAACCATGAAGAAGAGGACGCATGCATAACTTGGTGCTATGTATGCGGCATTTGGCACGACCGTAGAGACTCATGTCGAGTACATGCACCCCAGCTTCATCAACACCAGGAAGACTCAGCAGCGAGTATGGAAGAAAGACGTAGTATTATGGAGGACATCCAAGTGTGCTCCAATTTTTTGTCCATAGCTGCACAATTACCACAAGAGGATTCAGCCACAGGTAGGGAATACGTGAGGGAGATAATGGAGAGGATAAAGAAATGAGTAGAAAAACTGTTAATAGCAGGGGAATCTAGTATTCATGAACCACAAGAGGAGCCCTTTCCACATGACAGTGAGCCTCATATTGAACCTTCATCATCACCGCCACAAGTGGAAGAAGAGATACCTGAGCTGAGCGAAGACTGCAGTATCCATGAACCATTGGTGGACTCTGGCATTTATGAGGACTCAGACTCGGATTCCGACTGGGGTGGACCTGTGTGCCCAAGATGGGAGGACCTGCCGTATTGCGACCCAAAACCGCAGGCGCCCTCACTTCCTTGGCATGAATGGGAAGAAACTGACATTGGAAGCCTGTGGTGTGCCGACGATGAAGCTGGTGAAACACTTTTGCTCCATGCTATTGAGGTAAAAGCCCAAACTTTGATTAACGATGAATGCTCCAAATCTTATGTCACACAAGTCTGCGACGAGATGGAACAATTACTGTATGGGGATTCTTATGGGGAAGAACGTGATGAGCAACTTCCAATTTCTTTTTCTATCGGGTATTCTATTAATGATCCACAAGCCATAGTCAAGGAGTTGGAAGTCAGCAAGTGTGGGGGTGTGGATGAATTGCATGGGTCATTTGATGAGCATCTAACACCAAGGAGGTACTACTGGGATGAATTTATGGAAAAGGATGCATGTGAGGCCAGTGGTATTTTGTGGAAGTTGATCAAGAAGATAAATTGCAAGATGAAAAAAGTCAGCTTCTACAACTCTCTACCATCTGCACAGCACAGGGGTGCACTTGAAGTTACCGAGAAGAGATGGTGGAAGAAGAAGAAGTGGAGGGATAAAGCAGTCTCCACCATCCTTTTCGGTTGAGTTAACCGGGTCAAGCTGTCGACCTTAAATTACAAGCGCTGCTTGGGAGGCAACCCAATGTAGAGTAGGATGCTATTTATTTATTTTTTTCTTTTAGTTCTCCATAATTAATTTTGAGGGGTGAGAGAGATTTGTGTTAATTCTTCCAATCAGTGTGCAGGGACACAGGTAAGGAAGACGCTCCAGGTTCCCCTTCGTGATGCGTGCGATAGGGAATCTTGAGCAGGCGCATCGAAATTCGGTGCGAGGTAAGACTTTTCCGGAAACTGTCAACGGTACACAAGACCCGTTCTTGTTGCAGTTTCGCGGTAACGGTGCCCATATAGGTCCGGGCACCACATGTATCTCGATCTCGGCTTCTACGTTCTGAGTGATAATTGTGGAGATCCACTACCTACACATTTAAGCGAGGAAACCTCCTACTTGATCTCTGAATTCGTTGAGGACAATGAAACGCTTAAGTGTGTGTGTGTGTGGGGGGGGGGGGTTGTGTATAGGTTTGCTAGCCATGTCGGTCCTTGCATAGCCTTGTTTCATGTAGGTTGTGTTAGTATTGTGAGTTATGTGGTTAGTGTAGAGTTTTTAATACATTGTCGTATTGTTCTAGTTTTAAATTTTCGCATTGTTAGCACTTTTACTTTATTGAGTCCCTTACCCAACTTGTGGTTAGCCGTGTTGGCCAGTCGCATATAAGTTTAGGAAAATATGAAAAAATACAAAAAAAAAACACATAAATAATAGAAAAACAGAAAATCCATAAAGATTTATTTTTTTTGAGTTGGGCGATTGATGAAGCTTGAAACCAGAGAGAGTTCAGTGAAAAAGTCTCAATGAATAGGGAGAAACGTTGTGGGGAAAACCTTAATTTTTAGTATCTGGCGCACGTGGTTCATGAAAGGAAGTCTCGGGTATTCAGGAAAAAGCGGAATGTAGATTTTTGGGCATACCTTTAGTTCCTATATTTTGCTAGGAGGATTTAGTTCTAAGGAGTTGAATAGTGTGTTTTCTGTGGAAACTTATGGCCTCTTGAAAATCTGGGGTGGACCTTCGTGTAGAGTTGGTTTCATGTGGTATGCTTCTCTAGCCTAAGTGAAGTTAGGGAGTGTACACCACCATCCCTTATGGTGGTTTCAAGAGCTAACCGAAAAAGCCCACACTTAGTTGCTCTATATGCACGGTTGAAAAAATTAGAAGAGAACGATAAACAAAATGAATCAAAAATCTTCATTTGGACTAGATACGGTGAACAACCTAATGTGCCACCGTTCGCGCGGGGAATTTGGATTCAAACCAATTAGAGCGTCTAAGGAAAATTAAAGTCAAGCCGTATTACACGGAGTTGTATCTCCCGTCATTGGGAAAATTTTCATTCAATGCAATAACGACTAAGAGGGTCTGAAAACCTCATATGACTTGGCGACGAAAGACTACCATAAGGACTAAGGATGCCTAGACCCTCTGAGCTATAGGACGTGCCCGAATCTTGGTTGATTTTGGTGGATGTTTGGGGACCCCTTGGTGAGCTTGTGCATAGGGTCATTGTATCTTCAATTTCTTGCTACGGTTGTGTGAATTGCAAAAGAGATTTGTGAGAACTTGATGATTTTGGTTAGTGATAGCGAGATTGCCCATCTCATATAAAATAGAAATAAAAGTTGTGATGTTTAATTCTTGAATTGCTTATAATCGAGTTGCATTGTATAGTTCATGTATATTTGCATAGTCGTGTGTGTGTGTGTTGTTTGTGTCACATGGCTAGTGACGTTGTATGCAATTCGGTGGATTGAGAATTGTAGTGTGAGGATTGTATTGATTTTTCTCGGGACGCGCAAAAAGGTAGTGTGGGGGATTTGATAACTCTATATTAGAGTTATAATTCATACACATTTTACTATCGTTTTGCGTGATTTCTGGGTACATATTGTGATATATGCACTATGAACATGATGAAACTTGAGTTTTGTTGCATAATTGATAATCCGGGCGTTTCTCGCATTATTTTACATTATTTTGTCACATTTGATCGCACGGGTTTGTTTCGTGTTGTTCTGACAGGAAACTTAGCTTGGAGATCAAGTGGAGAGGAGAATACGATATTCTGAAACATTGGAAGACTCAAGAGATGCTTGGAATTGAAGACGAGAGAGGAAAGAGCAAGAAGAATGAAGAAAAGGAGCTACAACATATTCAGCCACTCGTACTGTAACACCCCGTATTTTCTGAATATTTTTGACGTATTTTTCGTAAATTTAAATAGCTATTTTTGAATTATATGACGAGTAGGGGAGGTAATTGTAATTTCGGATAATATTATATAGTTGTTGTAGGGGGGTATATTTTGTCTTTTATAAACTTTAGTATTTTATACTTGTATTTTTGTATTTATACTATACGTAGTGTATACCATATATATACTTATACCTATACGTATTAATACCGTATTTTATACCCACATATTTTATATTATATTTTATAATACTTTAATAATAATAATAATAAAAATAGTGTTTCCCAATCCCCCACAAATTCTCCACCCCCAACATTCCTTCCCAAACTCCAACTCATCTGACATTTCTCAACTCCCTAAACTCTCCCTCCCTCCTCTCTCTCTCACCCGTCTCTCTCTCTCTCCCTCTTCCTCTCTATTTAATTCTCCCTCCTTCTCCACCTCCTTCGGCCACCACACCCGAGACCACCCCATCTCCCAACACCAACACCACCCCCAACGCCACCTCCCTCTCTGCTCTCACTCTCTCCCGACGCATCTCCCTCTTACTGCATCTCTCTCTCTCTCTTCTGGTTTTGCCGAGAGAAACCCGCAGCCACCACCAACATCAGCCACCACCTCCACCACAACCAACTCCCTCACCACCTCCTCTCCTCCCTCTCTGCCTCTCTGTTTTGCCCGGCGAGAAACCCAGACGAAGCACCGCAGCAGCAGCGGCGTCGAGCCGCTGCCATCTCCGACGAACGCCACCTCCGGCGACACACCACCACCGAGAATGCCATCAGCTCACCCTCTGCCCACCTCCAGCTAGATCTCTCTCCCTCTCTCCCTCTTTCTGCTATGCCCGACGAAGATGAAGAAGCAGCACAAGCAGCGGCAGCAATGGCCGCTGCAACGCCGGAATCCATGGCCGCCAACACCACTGCCACCCATCCACCTCTCTCTCCACTACGATCTCTCTCTCTCTCTCTCCCATTATCTGCGCGACCAGAAGAAGAGGAAGAAGGAGGAAACAACAACAGCAGCAGCCCCTAAACAGCCGGCGACCACCATTGTTTCCGGCGAAGAACTCGCCGGAGTTCAACCAAGACAAACCAGACCCTTCCAACCACACCCTTAGCCTCCTGGAGGTCCGACTAAGATGATGGAGGCCTCAACCGAGGCCAAGAACCACCGGAGAAGCCCCGGCGAAAGCTCCACCTCCGGCGACCCGACGACGATCTTGACCCGTGCGAATTCTTGACCGTTTCTTGCGAAATTTTATATGGGCATGCTCGAAATCTTCCCCTGAGTAGTTTTTAGTAATCAAAATCAAGTTTTAAGGCCTCGAATCCACGTTTTAATCGGTTAGTTTGAATGTTCATGTTTAGGGGGTGAAAGTGTCATTTTCAGAAAGTTTTCAGGGGGGTTATAATGTCGTTTCAGAAACTTTGGGGGAGGCAGTTGACTTTTCAGAAACTTTTTGCAGTTTCTAATTTCAGATTTATTTATAAAATTAGTTTTTATTGATTATTATTTATAAATTATTTTTGGGGGTAAATAATATTGAAGAAAATATGTTTTTGGGTTTATAAATAAGTTAAAATTAATATTGTCTTGAGAAAAATAAGAGGAGCTAGAAATAAATATAGGTTGTATATTTGTTGAGATTGTATTAAGTTAGAAGCTCCGATTTGTAGGTGACGATTCCGTAGACGAGAACAAATTATAGGACGTGCTTGGATTATTGGTAAGTTAATATGCCTAGCCTCGCGTGCCTTTCCTTCATTTCGCGTATCGCGTGAGTTATTTGTGAAATTACTGCCGTACTTGATTTATTTGAGTTGTTTATTTGTTTTGAAATACTCCTCTTTGTAGTCTCGTTTGAAATTGGTATCCAAATCTAAATGACAATCCGAAAGTGAAACATCTAAATGATATTGTGAAATACTTGTAAAAGTGATACCCCAAGACGGACCACGTCATTGGGTTGGAAGTACGAAATTCGAAATCGTTGCCTCGGTTACCAAGAGTAGCACACCGCTCACTTTTTGGTCGAATCTGAATATCTCTCAATCATACATCGATTATTATTTTATTTTTGCCACACCGGCTTTTTTTTTGTTTGGAGCTCCTTACACGATTCTACACTTTGAATGAAAATTGGTAATTATGTAAAGTGGAAAGCTGTTGTGCGTGGGTTTGTGCCATATCCCTGATACGATACATTTCTGACATATTGTGTTGGTTACTGATTATGAGATTATGAGATTATGAGGCTCTGACCTCCTTGATTAGTTATGGTTATGAGGCGCTGTGATGCGAACCTCCTGTGATTGAGTTATGATTGTTGTAGTGCTTTTGCACATATGAGAAAGAGGTTGTGGATTGGATATGGTCACGCCCCGTATCAACTAGTCACTAAAATGGATTTTCGGGACTCGATTCCTATCGATGAGAAATTATTATCTTGAGATTAAAGCAATATTGTGAGTTGCTATTAACAGTGAGTTTCTCGAGATGGACCACATCTTCGGGACGGAACACGAAATTTGAGATGGCTACGAGGTTTGTCACACCAAATCAGTTGTGAACGCTTTTCCCGCGAGTTTTGATATTTATTTACTAGCGAATTGGTTATTCCTGTCATATGTCTCATCATCTGTTTACGTGCTATGGGTGTTAGCTTACTCAGCCGTTTGCTGACTATTTTCTGTAAAAACTGCGTCGGCTTTTGCTATTTTAAAACCGCAGGTTGGCTATCGAGGTGGGGGAACGTTCACGACACAGCAGGATAGAGAAGCTTGATGCTTAGATCATCGGTCACGTAGTAATTTGTTTCATATCACTAAAAGTGTATTCTTGACTTTTCAAATGTCATTGTTGTATTGGAATTGTAATAAATTGTATTTTGAGTTATCGATGGTTGTACTAGATGTGAACCGACGATCCTTATCCGTTCCCAATGAGGCTCATCACCTCGGGCGGAGACATCTCTTCCGAACGTGGGGCCCGACCGGCCTTGGGATTCGGTGGGGTGTTGCAGTATGGTATCAGAGCCGACGGTTCTAAGTTAGTACGACCCTTCGGTTTCAACTAAAAAGATTTTTCAAAATTAAAATGAATATAGGAGAACTGAAACCGGTAATAAAATTGAACAAGCCGGGGTTGCAGGATAGCTTAAGTCCTTAGATGCCAGGAGTGCTGATATGTGATTCTTGTTAGCTTGAGTTTCTAATTGCTGTTATGTGGTCATTTGCTTTGTGTGTTATTTAGTTTCGTGTGCTGACACGATAAGTGATACGAATGACTTTAGAACCTTTCCGAGACTTAGCGACCTTAGCTTCGAGGACGAAGCTCTCTTTAAGGGGGGAAGGATGTAACACCCCGTATTTTCTGAATATTTTTGACGTATTTTTCGTAAATTTAAATAGCTATTTTTGAATTATATGACGAGTAGGGGAGGTAATTGTAATTTCGGATAATATTATATAGTTGTTGTAGGGGGGTATATTTTGTCTTTTATAAAACTTTTAGTATTTTATACTTGTATTATTGTATTTATACTATACGTAGTGTATACCGTATATATACTTATACCTATACGTATTAATACCGTATTTTATACCCACATATTTTATATTATATTTTATAATACTTTAATAATAATAATAATAATAAAAATAGTGTTTCCCAATCCCCCACAAATTCTCCACCCCCAACATTCCTTCCCAAACTCCAACTCATCTGACATTTCTCAACTCCCTAAACTCTCCCTCCCTCCTCTCTCTCTCACCCGTCTCTCTCTCTCTCTCCCTCTTCCTCTCTATTTAATTCTCCCTCCTTCTCCACCTCCTTCGGCCACCACACCCGAGACCACCCCATCTCCCAACACCAACACCACCCCCAACGCCACCTCCCTCTCTGCTCTCACTCTCTCCCGACGCATCTCCCTCTTACTGCATCTCTCTCTCTCTCTTCTGGTTTTGCCGAGAGAAACCCGCAGCCACCACCAACATCAGCCACCACCTCCACCACAACCAACTCCCTCACCACCTCCTCTCCTCCCTCTCTGCCTCTCTGTTTTGCCCGGCGAGAAACCCAGACGAAGCACCGCAGCAGCAGCGGCGTCGAGCCGCTGCCATCTCCGACGAACGCCACCTCCGGCGACCCACCACCACCGAGAACGCCATCAGCTCACCCTCTTCCCACCTCCAGCTAGCTCTCTCTCCCTCTCTCCCTCTTTCTGCTCTGCCCGACGAAGATGAAGAAGCAGCACAAGCAGCGGCAGCAATGGCCGCTGCAACGCCGGAATCCATGGCCGCCAACACCACTGCGACCCATCCACCTCTCTCTCCACTACGATCTCTCTCTCTCTCCCATTATCTGCGCGACCAGAAGAAGAGGAAGAAGGAGGAAATAACAACAGCAGCAGCCCCTAAACAGCCGGCGACCACCATTGTTTCCGGCGAAGAACTCGCCGGAGTTCAACCAAGACGAACCAGACCCTTCCAACCACACCCTTAGCCTCCTGGAGGTCCGACTAAGATGATGGAGGCCTCAACCGAGGCCAAGAACCACCAGAGAAGCCCCGGCGAAAGCTCCACCTCCGGCGACCCGACGGCGATCTTGACCCGTGCGAATTCTTGACCGTTTCTTGGGAAATTTTATATGGGCATGCTCGAAATCTTCCCCTGAGTAGTTTTTAGTAATCAAAATCAAGTTTTAAGGCCTCGAATCCACGTTTTAATCGGTTAGTTTGAATGTTCATGTTTAGGGGGTTAAAGTGTCATTTTCAGAAAGTTTTCAGGGGGGTTATAATGTCGTTTCAGAAACTTTGGGGGAGGCAGTTGACTTTTCAGAAACTTTTTGCAGTTTCTAATTTCAGATTTATTTATAAAATTAGTTTTTATTGATTATTATTTATAAATTATTTTTGGGGGTAAATAATATTGAAGAAAATATGTTTTTGGGTTTATAAATAAGTTAAAATTAATATTGTCTTGAGAAAAATAAGAGGAGCTAGAAATAAATATAGGTTGTATATTTGTTGAGATTGTATTAAGTTAGAAGCTCCGATTTGTAGGTGACGATTCCGTAGACGAGAACAAATTATAGGACGTGCTTGGATTATTGGTAAGTTAATATGCCTAGCCTCGCGTGCCTTTCCTTCATTTCGCGTATCGCGTGAGTTATTTGTGAAATTACTGCCGTACTTGATTTATTTGAGTTGTTTATTTGTTTTGAAATACTCCTCTTTGTAGTCTCGTTTGAAATTGGTATCCAAATCTAAATGACAATCCGAAAGTGAAACATCTAAATGATATTGTGAAATACTTGTAAAAGTGATACCCCAAGACGGACCACGTCATTGGGTTGGAAGTACGAAATTCGAAATCGTTGCCTCGGTTACCAAGAGTAGCACACCGCTCACTTTTTGGTCGAATCTGAATATCTCTCAATCATACATCGATTATTATTTTATTTTTGCCACACCGGCTTTTTTTTTGTTTGGAGCTCCTTACACGATTCTACACTTTGAATGAAAATTGGTAATTATGTAAAGTGGAAAGCCGTTGTGCGTGGGTTTGTGCCATATCCCTGATACGATACATTTCTGACATATTGTGCTGGTTACTGATTATGAGATTATGAGATTATGAGGCTCTGACCTCCTTGATTAGTTATGGTTATGAGGCGCTGTGATGCGAACCTCCTGTGATTGAGTTATGATTGTTGTAGTGCTTTTGCACATATGAGAAAGAGGTTGTGGATTGGATATGGTCACGCCCCGTATCAACTAGTCACTAAAATGGATTTTCGGGACTCGATTCCTATCGATGAGAAATTATTATCTTGAGATTAAAGCAATATTGTGAGTTGCTATTAACAGTGAGTTTCTCGAGATGGACCACATCTTCGGGACGGAACACGAAATTTGAGATGGCTACGAGGTTTGTCACACCAAATCAGTTGTGAACGCTTTTCCCGCGAGTTTTGATATTTATTTACTAGCGAATTGGTTATTCCTGTCATATGTCTCATCATCTGTTTACGTGCTATGGGTGTTAGCTTACTCAGCCGTTTGCTGACTATTTTCTGTAAAAACTGCGTCGGCTTTTGCTATTTTAAAACCGCAGGTTGGCTATCGAGGTGGGGGAACGTTCACGACACAGCAGGATAGAGAAGCTTGATGCTTAGATCATCGGTCACGTAGTAATTTGTTTCATATCACTAAAAGTGTATTCTTGACTTTTCAAATGTCATTGTTGTATTGGAATTGTAATAAATTGTATTTTGAGTTATCGATGGTTGTACTAGATGTGAACCGACGATCCTTATCCGTTCCCAATGAGGCTCATCACCTCGGGCGGAGACATCTCTTCCGAACGTGGGGCCCGACCGGCCTTGGGATTCGGTGGGGTGTTGCAGTATGGTATCAGAGCCGACGGTTCTAAGTTAGTACGACCCTTCGGTTTCAACTAAAAAGATTTTTCAAAATTAAAATGAATATAGGAGAACTGAAACCGGTAATAAAATTGAACAAGCCGGGGTTGCAGGATAGCTTAAGTCCTTAGATGCCAGGAGTGCTGATATGTGATTCTTGTTAGCTTGAGTTTCTAATTGCTGTTATGTGGTCATTTGCTTTGTGTGTTATTTAGTTTCGTGTGCTGACACGATAAGTGATACGAATGACTTTAGAACCTTTCCGAGACTTAGCGACCTTAGCTTCGAGGACGAAGCTCTCTTTAAGGGGGGAAGGATGTAACACCCCGTATTTTCTGAATATTTTTGACGTATTTTTCGTAAATTTAAATAGCTATTTTTGAATTATATGACGAGTAGGGGAGGTAATTGTAATTTCGGATAATATTATATAGTTGTTGTAGGGGGGTATATTTTGTCTTTTATAAAACTTTTAGTATTTTATACTTGTATTATTGTATTTATACTATACGTAGTGTATACCGTATATATACTTATACCTATACGTATTAATACCGTATTTTATACCCACATATTTTATATTATATTTTATAATACTTTAATAATAATAATAATAATAAAAATAGTGTTTCCCAATCCCCCACAAATTCTCCACCCCCAACATTCCTTCCCAAACTCCAACTCATCTGACATTTCTCAACTCCCTAAACTCTCCCTCCCTCCTCTCTCTCTCACCCGTCTCTCTCTCTCTCTCCCTCTTCCTCTCTATTTAATTCTCCCTCCTTCTCCACCTCCTTCGGCCACCACACCCGAGACCACCCCATCTCCCAACACCAACACCACCCCCAACGCCACCTCCCTCTCTGCTCTCACTCTCTCCCGACGCATCTCCCTCTTACTGCATCTCTCTCTCTCTCTTCTGGTTTTGCCGAGAGAAACCCGCAGCCACCACCAACATCAGCCACCACCTCCACCACAACCAACTCCCTCACCACCTCCTCTCCTCCCTCTCTGCCTCTCTGTTTTGCCCGGCGAGAAACCCAGACGAAGCACCGCAGCAGCAGCGGCGTCGAGCCGCTGCCATCTCCGACGAACGCCACCTCCGGCGACCCACCACCACCGAGAACGCCATCAGCTCACCCTCTTCCCACCTCCAGCTAGCTCTCTCTCCCTCTCTCCCTCTTTCTGCTCTGCCCGACGAAGATGAAGAAGCAGCACAAGCAGCGGCAGCAATGGCCGCTGCAACGCCGGAATCCATGGCCGCCAACACCACTGCGACCCATCCACCTCTCTCTCCACTACGATCTCTCTCTCTCTCTCCCATTATCTGCGCGACCAGAAGAAGAGGAAGAAGGAGGAAATAACAACAGCAGCAGCCCCTAAACAGCCGGCGACCACCATTGTTTCCGGCGAAGAACTCGCCGGAGTTCAACCAAGACGAACCAGACCCTTCCAACCACACCCTTAGCCTCCTGGAGGTCCGACTAAGATGATGGAGGCCTCAACCGAGGCCAAGAACCACCAGAGAAGCCCCGGCGAAAGCTCCACCTCCGGCGACCCGACGGCGATCTTGACCCGTGCGAATTCTTGACCGTTTCTTGGGAAATTTTATATGGGCATGCTCGAAATCTTCCCCTGAGTAGTTTTTAGTAATCAAAATCAAGTTTTAAGGCCTCGAATCCACTTTTTAATCGGTTAGTTTGAATGTTCATGTTTAGGGGGTTAAAGTGTCATTTTCAGAAAGTTTTCAGGGGGGTTATAATGTCGTTTCAGAAACTTTGGGGGAGGCAGTTGACATTTCAGAAACTTTTTGCAGTTTTTAATTTCAGATTTATTTATAAAATTAGTTTTTATTGATTATTATTTATAAATTATTTTTGGGGGTAAAAAATATTGAAGAAAATATGTTTTTGGGTTTATAAATAAGTTAAAATTAATATTGTCTTGAGAAAAATAAGAGGAGCTAGAAATAAATATAGGTTGTATATTTGTTGAGATTGTATTAAGTTAGAAGCTCCGATTTGTAGGTGACGATTCCGTAGACGAGAACAAATTATAGGACGTGCTTGGATTATTGGTAAGTTAATATGCCTAGCCTCGCGTGCCTTTTCTTCATTTCGCGTATCGCGTGAGTTATTTGTGAAATTACTGCCGTACTTGATTTATTTGAGTTGTTTATTTGTTTTGAAATACTCCTCTTTGTAGTCTCGTTTGAAATTGGTATCCAAATCTAAATGACAATCCGAAAGTGAAACATCTAAATGATATTGTGAAATACTTGTAAAAGTGATACCCCAAGACGGACCACGTCATTGGGTTGGAAGTACGAAATTCGAAATCGTTGCCTCGGTTACCAAGAGTAGCACACCGCTCACTTTTTGGTCGAATCTGAATATCTCTCAATCATACATCGATTATTATTTTATTTTTGCCACACCGGCTTTTTTTTTGTTTGGAGCTCCTTACACGATTCTACACTTTGAATGAAAATTGGTAATTATGTAAAGTGGAAAGCCGTTGTGCGTGGGTTTGTGCCATATCCCTGATACGATACATTTATGACATATTGTGTTGGTTACTGATTATGAGATTATGAGATTATGAGGCTCTGACCTCCTTGATTAGTTATGGTTATGAGGCGCTGTGATGCGAACCTCCTGTGATTGAGTTATGATTGTTGTAGTGCTTTTGCACATATGAGAAAGAGGTTGTGGATTGGATATGGTCACGCCCCGTATCAACTAGTCACTAAAATGGATTTTCGGGACTCGATTCCTATCGATGAGAAATTATTATCTTGAGATTAAAGCAATATTGTGAGTTGCTATTAACAGTGAGTTTCTCGAGATGGACCACATCTTCGGGACGGAACACGAAATTTGAGATGGCTACGAGGTTTGTCACACCAAATCAGTTGTGAACGCTTTTCCCGCGAGTTTTGATATTTATTTACTAGCGAATTGGTTATTCCTGTCATATGTCTCATCATCTGTTTACGTGCTATGGGTGTTAGCTTACTCAGCCGTTTGCTGACTATTTTCTGTAAAAACTGCGTCGGCTTTTGCTATTTTAAAACCGCAGGTTGGCTATCGAGGTGGGGGAACGTTCACGACACAGCAGGATAGAGAAGCTTGATGCTTAGATCATCGGTCACGTAGTAATTTGTTTCATATCACTAAAAGTGTATTCTTGACTTTTCAAATGTCATTGTTGTATTGGAATTGTAATAAATTGTATTTTGAGTTATCGATGGTTGTACTAGATGTGAACCGACGATCCGTATCCGTTCCCAATGAGGCTCATCACCTCGGGCGGAGACATCTCTTCCGAACGTGGGGCCCGGCCGGCCTTGGGATTCGGTGGGGTGTTGCAGTATGGTATCAGAGCCGACGGTTCTAAGTTAGTACGACCCTTCGGTTTCAACTAAAAAGATTTTTCAAAATTAAAATGAATATAGGAGAACTGAAACCGGTAATAAAATTGAACAAGCCGGGGTTGCAGGATAGCTTAAGTCCTTAGATGCCAGGAGTGCTGATATGTGATTCTTGTTAGCTTGAGTTTCTAATTTCTGTTATGTGGTCATTTGCTTTGTGTGTTATTTAGTTTCGTGTGCTGACACGATAAGTGATACGAATGACTTTAGAACCTTTCCGAGACTTAGCGACCTTAGCTTCGAGGACGAAGCTCTCTTTAAGGGGGGAAGGATGTAACACCCCGTATTTTCTGAATATTTTTGACGTATTTTTCGTAAATTTAAATAGCTATTTTTGAATTATATGACGAGTAGGGGAGGTAATTGTAATTTCGGATAATATTATATAGTTGTTGTAGGGGGGTATATTTTGTCTTTTATAAAACTTTTAGTATTTTATACTTGTATTATTGTATTTATACTATACGTAGTGTATACCGTATATATACTTATACCTATACGTATTAATACCGTATTTTATACCCACATATTTTATATTATATTTTGTAATACTTTAATAATAATAATAATAATAAAAATAGTGTTTCCCAATCCCCCACAAATTCTCCACCCCCAACATTCCTTCCCAAACTCCAACTCATCTGACATTTCTCAACTCCCTAAACTCTCCCTCCCTCCTCTCTCTCTCACCCGTCTCTCTCTCTCTCCCTCTTCCTCTCTATTTAATTCTCCCTCCTTCTCCACCTCCTTCGGCCACCACACCCGAGACCACCCCATCTCCCAACACCAACACCACCCCCAACGCCACCTCCCTCTCTGCTCTCACTCTCTCCCGACGCATCTCCCTCTTACTGCATCTCTCTATCTCTCTCTCTCTCTCTTCTGGTTTTGCCGAGAGAAACCCGCAGCCACCACCAACATCAGCCACCACCTCCACCACAACCAACTCCCTCACCACCTCCTCTCCTCCCTCTCTGCCTCTCTGTTTTGCCCGGCGAGAAACCCAGACGAAGCACCGCAGCAGCAGCGGCGTCGAGCCGCTGCCATCTCCGACGAACGCCACCTCCGGCGACCCACCACCACCGAGAACGCCATCAGCTCACCCTCTGCCCACCTCCAGCTAGCTCTCTCTCCCTCTCTCCCTCTTTCTGCTATGCCCGACGAAGATGAAGAAGCAGCACAAGCAGCGGCAGCAATGGCCGCTGCAACGCCGGAATCCATGGCCGCCAACACCACTGCGACCCATCCACCTCTCTCTCCACTACGATCTCTCTCTCTCTCTCCCATTCTCTGCGCGACCAGAAGAAGAGGAAGAAGGAGGAAACAACAACAGCAGCAGCCCCTAAACAGCCGGCGACCACCATTGTTTCCGGCGAAGAACTCGCCGGAGTTCAACCAAGACGAACCAGACCCTTCCAACCACACCCTTAGCCTCCTGGAGGTCCGACTAAGATGATGGAGGCCTCAACCGAGGCCAAGAACCACCGGAGAAGCCCCGGCGAAAGCTCCACCTCCGGCGACCCGACGGCGATCTTGACCCGTGCGAATTCTTGACCGTTTCTTGCGAAATTTGATATGGGTATGCTCGAAATCTTCCCCTGAGTAGTTTTTAGTAATCAAAATCAAGTTTTAAGGCCTCGAATCCACGTTTTAATCGGTTAGTTTGAATGTTCATGTTTAGGGGGTTAAAGTGTCATTTTCAGAAAGTTTTCAGGGGGGTTATAATGTCGTTTCAGAAACTTTGGGGGGGCAGTTGACATTTCAGAAACTTTTTGCAGTTTTTAATTTCAGATTTATTTATAAAATTAGTTTTTATTGATTATTATTTATAAATTGTTTTTGGGGGTAAATAATATTGAAGAAAATATGTTTTTGGGTTTATAAATAAGTTAAAATTAATATTTTCTTGAGAAAAATAAGAGGAGCTAGAAATAAATATAGGTTGTATATTTGTTGAGATTGTATTAAGTTAGAAGCTCCGATTTGTAGGTGACGATTCCGTAGACGAGAACGAATTATAGGACGTGCTTGGATTATTGGTAAGTTAATATGCCTAGTGTAGATAGTGCTTTCTGAGCTGACAGATCTTGGCCACGTGGCAACCATCCAGCACACCATATTGTGCTCCACACACACTGGATCACCAGCCGAGCTGATCCATGTGGGGGCTGCGAGACAGAGCCCTCGCATACCACCGCACGGGACTTGTAGGGACTTAGTGGTTTGGAGGCTAGAGTAAGCCCTGTCGCGTGCGAGCCAAGCCCGCGCGGGACTTTAGTAACTATTTTGAGAGATTTATGGCACGAGCTCCATAAACCTGGTCAATCCGGTCAAACCCGGTCAACCTCGTAACGGTTCCGGTATTTGCGCACCACGTGCTGTAACGGTCCCTATATACTCGGACGAACGTGCCGTTATGGTTAAGCCAATTAAGCCGCCATCAATGGGCGCATTAACCACACTACAACGGTCACGGTCTCTGCTATATATAGGACGTTACCCTTTCCATACAAAGGAGAACACACTTGCCATACGCGGAAGCTCTGCCAAACCTCTGTCTCTCTCTCTGACATTACTACTGCCTTACTCTCTCCCTACACACAACCCCACTCTTCCTGTGCGATCCTTGATCCTCTACATACGGTGTACACGGAGGTCTCCCCGCCGGAATCTCTTGTGCACATTTTGGTGAACCTGACGTGAACTTACCGGCAAAAGCAACCATGTCTCAGGAGGATGATATCAGCAACAGATCGCCTTCCACCAAAACCGCCTCAGGAGAGGAAACCCGTCGTACTCCTTGACACGCTCCAACTGCAAGTGCACAGTTGTCGGTGCAGTAATAATCGGAAAAGTCCGGATTGTCGAACCCAAGGTGTGTTCTGATGTTGAATGACGTTCCCCAATGTTTCCTAAGTCTTTTGTGGCTTCAAACTCCCAAAACTATGCCAAAATAGCGAAAACAGCCCAAAATTTCAGTTCTGGCCGCAGAGGTAATCGTACGATTACCTTGATGTAATCGTACGATTACTTGCCTCATAGGTAATCGTACGTTTACATCTAAGTAATCGTACGATTACTTCTGGATGAAGGTAACCGTACGATTACCTTGAGGTAAACGTACGATTACTTTTCATCTTCCACCTTCCAAACTCCATCTTCTTGCTCTTTTTCCTTTCGTCTTCACTTCCCGAGCATCCTTCGAGCCTCCAATTTTTCCGAAGTTCACTTTTGCTCCAACGTCACGTCCCGAGCTCCCGGTTCCTGAAAACCACAACACGAGAAACATACCGGAAGATCAAACGTGATAAAATATAGTCAAAATCAATGCAAAAAGTGCCCGGACTCATCATTAACGTGCAAAGACTCAACATGCTCAAATTTAGCAAGAAATGATCCAAAATCTATCAAAACGCATCGGAATATACGCAAAACGGTAAGGAAACATATAAGAATATAACTCCAAATATGGAGTTATCAAATATCCCCACACTTACCCGTTGCGCGTCCCGAGCAACAATTCAAGTCTCAAACTATCTCAAATCATCCGAACCTTCCTCCTCTCACCTCACCTCTCAAGTCAACTATTCCAACCAAGACCATTGCATACTTTTCAACTTACCAATTGCATACTAACCTCAATTAGCCGACTCAACACACGACGACTCAATACAAGACTCAACGATGCACCAATATGATGCAATGCAAATATATGACTCGATCCTACACAACACATATATACACAAAACGTCTTTTTAGGCGAGATCGGGCAATCTCAATTAGCTCAAATCGGTTCTCATGGAGTGATGAAGAATCTAGGAACGAGGTATGAATTGCAACTAAAATTGACAACAAGAATTTCCCTTAGTTAGTATAGAAAGCCTAGCTTTACTACGTGTAAGAATAACCTACCTCTTTGCGTGTGCCGATAAATAAGAGGCTACGCTAGGCTAAGCCACATTCAAGGTCCGAGCTCCTATTCCGCTAACGGGTTAAAATGTAGAGGCTTAGGGACAAAAGGATAATCATGTAGTAACAAGTCCTAAGCGTCACATTCTCACGTTAAAACCCACATCTCACACTCCCTCACCACGATGATAGGAACCGCAACCCGAAACTCACCATCTCCGGCCCTCGATCCCCTCAAACCCCGGTACAATAACGAATTCCGTGGCCACCGTCGTGAAACATGCACAAGATGAACATCGCCGTCAATGAAATAGTTGCTTCCACCACTCGGTCTTCATTAAGCTCAAACTTTATTCCTTTATTTCATCTCTCCTTTTTTTTTCTCTCTTTTTTTTTTCAGTTTTTTTTTTTTTTTTTTTTTTTTTTTTTTCTGTTTTTTTTTTTTTTTTTTTTTTTTTTTTTTTTTTTTTTTCAAATCTCTCAATATCCAAAACACAATGTCACAACGTATATCTCGAGTGGTCTTCCAAGTGTCAAGCCATACAAAACCCGTTAAGGGGAGGAAGTAAACAATCCAATGAATATATATCACAAGTAAAATCCATCTCCCCCTAACTCAATGAAATACACGGTGCCACCAAACAAAGCCGCAAACAAATCCAAGTACAAGTATGGGGATGGAGTCGTCACAAGCTCAATCTCTATGTCCGTAGTCAAAAGTCGACATCCCCACACTAGAATATATCCATGTCCCCTCTCAAGTAATCAAAGCAATATAAGTCTCGTGCTTAATCCAACCGATCCTCCTACACCAAGATGATGAAAAGAAACGATCCCTAGCACGATCCACCAATTAAATCACCCAACCCAATTTGTGCGCATTAGATGCCACACACTCACGGCTCTCCACAACTGTGTCCATGGTGTAATGACATGGAACACCGCCACACCGAAGTGCGCAAGCCTACTCTCACTCACCCTCGCATTCCCCTCGATAATCAGAAATGAAGCATATGCGATACGTAAGACTCACACAAATATATCGTGAAGCACTCCCTCATCGAACCCCCTCAACTACAAACACCCTCGTGACGCACTAAAGCGGTGATTCTAACCAATCGATGATGAAGGCCAAGAATCGTCACCCTAAGTTCAGAGGTTATCAAAGAATCCAAGGTTCGAAATAGGGTTCACTAGTGGTCCTACAAGGTAAGTTCTATAAGCAGTGAGTGCTCTAATACACACCTCGCACAGCTGTTTCGTGTGCCACTACGAGGCGGGTTGGCGACTACCTAAGACGTACACATGAATGTTCGGCTTGTTTAGCTCACACCTAGCTCAACTCTTGTAAGAAAACAAGGTACACACTTTAGATTTTGAAAATCATTTAAGTGTTTTAAAAAAAAATAGGCAGGTATTCCCGTAAAGAAAGTCTCTCTATACATACTAAGGGGAACTCAAATTGTCATTCTCGGTCACATCTCATACCCTATGCCTAAAGTTCTCACACTCCTCGATTTTCCAATTTCAAGCTTCTCTTGATTGCCCTTTCTCAATTTTCAATTTGTTTTCAATTTTTTTTTTTTTTTTTTTTTTTTTAGATTTTTGTTTTTGTTTGTTTTTTTTTTTTTTTATAATATTCCCTACTCTATATGCATGGGCCGACTCGAAAGAAGACTCGAAACTGACTCGATTTGGGTAGGTGGACTCAATTAAATAAAACGTGCACTAAACATAAACTACTCACAATACGACACAAACGACACGGACACAATATATATAAACACGACACGGACTACAAGACTGACACAAACAACCTAAACAACCTATATGTAACTGGTGAATGCAGACAGACACGGACTTGGCTAATGAAAGGCTGAGAAACCCCCCCACACTTGAACGCGTCGTTGTCCTCAACGAATGCATAGGCAAGCGAAAAGACTCAGCATTCAAATGCAGGGAGTGGTAAGTCTACTCGGACGAATCCTCGTCGTCCTGGTCCTGGTCTCCGGAGTAAGCATCCGAATGGTACTCGTAGGCACCAGGGTAGGACTCTTGGCCACTAGGCCACTGATCTCTCGGGAATCCCACATGAGTGGCCAACGCCTCTAACCACTGGTCCTGACTGTGCTGATGCAAACTCACCTGACGTAGGCCCTGACCGAGGTTACGCAAGCTACTGCGATGATGCTCAAACTGCCTAGCACTCATGTCAGCCACATAATCACGGGACCGACCATTTGAGTTAAGGGTCATAGTCCTAGTCAGTCGCAACTCGGACATCAAGTCCGCTAAGGTCACACTCGGCTGGCCAGGGTCAACGACAGGGGGTGGTACAGGCGGAGGTGGAACGGGAGTAGGAGCTGGAGGAATAGGAGCTGGAGGAGTAGGAGCCGCTCGTGAGGAAGAGGCTTTTTTCTTAGCCTTTCCCGTAGGGGGTCTAGAGCTAGATCCCTCCTCCATCACCACTACATCCTTGAACGGGTCCGGGATTTTGTCAAACATTCTCGGAGCCTTGGGTGTGAGGTCTAGCTCTCCATCAGGCACGTCAGCCCCGCAATCCTTAGCTAAGTGCATAAGTAAGAAACTATGGCCCACAGACTTCCTATTTTTCTCTACAAATCTCCCATGCAAATACAGGAAAATCCGCCTAGGGATGTCTATCCGATGCCCCCTCGATAGACACAGAGCCATGACACACACCTCAAAATCAACGTAATTGGGAGCCGAAACTCCCAACACCCATGACGCCAACAACTCAATGAGCCACCGTGGCTTAGGTAGCAAGTATCCGACTGGGAGCTTCCAATGCCTGATATTGGTTTTAGACCTGTCCCAGTCGGCCCCTGGCACTCCCGCAAAACAAAACGCTGACACCTCATTAATGAGCGTCTGCTGGTCTTTCCGCAGATAAACATGAAATTGACAGGGTGCTGTCAACGGGGGCCACTTAAGCGCTGCGGCGATGTTCTCAGAGGACAAAACTAGCCAGTGCCGACGACAATAAATGACACGAGGGTCCTTGAGCCTAGACGTCTCACCCTCATCAGTGTGTCTCGCATTTGCATATATTTCACGAGTCAGCACAGAACTGGCTTTCTCTTTCACTAATTCCATCCATCCCGCAAAATTTTCGGCCTTCGCGACCTTTTGTAGGTCATCAGGCAACCCCTCTAGTGGAAACAGTTTCTCAACCTGGACACCTCTATTAATCCTAGGGTTTGACCTGTAAAAACCTTGGGCACTTGCCGAAATAAACCTAAAGTCGCAAAAGACCCCGCCCCGATCAATTGCCAACTTGTCGTCGTCCGGCGCATGACCACGACCCTTTCGAATCGGGGGCAAGGAGGATGGTACGGGTGTGGTAAAAACCCTAAGCTCGGGGGATAACGGGATGACCAATTGGGCACCCGAGTCACCCCCTTCAGCAGCAGACTCATTTTCCGACACGTTCACCCCACTTCCCCCAGGTAATGTGTAATCGGGGTCGTTGTCACGACTCGTTCTCGCACGTTTGCTCATTTTAATCAAGTAAAACAAGATAAATCAAGTAACGTAACAAAAGCAAGCACGTGCACAGTGACAAGTTGTGTACAAATATACGGCAATTAAACACGTAAGCACACAATCCTAGGACTTTAATCAATCGCCCCCAAGCACGCTTCTAAGCGCAACAAAAAGTAAATTGGGCTTTTACTCAATTGTGCCTAGACTCGAGTATTGAAATTGTGCGAGAGATTAGGACGTACCTACGTGCCCGGAGCAAGTCTTACGGGCACGAATTTGCAGAATTTCGACAACCCGGGCTGTTTTAGGGTCGCCGAAATTTTTGTTCCGAATTGTTCAATTGACGTGTGCCTTTTGCTCCTTGCGGTGTCCCCGTCGAAACCCTAGAATAGCTCCTTCGAATTCGACCTCAATCGCCCCCAATTTCAGATTCCCCCTCAAGAACCCTAGCCTTGTCTTCTTCTTCGATTTCACCACCAATCTCCTTCTAGCGCCAGAGTTGTGGTCGCGGTGGTGATGGCTCTGTGATGGTGATGGTGGTGGTCGTGGCGGAGAGAGAGATAGTTGGCGGAGGCGATGGTGAGAGGGAGAAGACTTGCGGGTCTGTGCTGTGTGCTTGGTCGGCGGGTGAGAGAGAGAGGTAGCAGCAAGGGGCAGCGGCGTAGTGACGACGGTGGTGGCGTTGATGAAGCGGTGGACGTGGTGGTAGCTGAAGATGGTGGTGGTGGTTGCAGAGGGTTGAAGAGGAAGGAGAGCCGACGGGATGAAGATAGAGGTAATAGTAGACAAAGTTTTGTTTTAAACCCCATTGACTGCCCGTAAGAAAGTAATCGTACGATTACTTTCAGGTAATCGTACGATTACTTGAAAGTAATCGTGCGATTACTTGTGCTACGAATGGGCAGTAACTTTTTATAAGAATTCACCTTCAAAATTTTTCTAAGTAAGAAGTAACCGTACGATTGCTTCTAAGTGATCGTACGATTACTTTTAAAGTAACCGTACGGTTACTTTGAAGTAATCGTGCGATTACTTTTAAGGTAACCGTACGATTACTTTAAGGTAATCGTACGATTACTTTAAAGTAATCGTGCGATTACTTTCGTACGAATGGGCAGTGAGTTTTCTCCAAAATTCCACCCAAAAATTTTTCTAAGGCAAAAGTAAACGTACGATTACCCTAAGGTAATCGTACGATTACTTTTGGGCAGGAGAAAAAATTTTAATAGCCAAAATATAACCTTTACCTCGTATTTTGATCCCGAACTCCGATGAGTGTGATTTTTGCACCTTTGGACCCCTTTTCCGACGTATGTCTTGCTCATAAAAATAACGTCCCGTTTCCGGATCGTTTTCCCGTCTTTCCTCAATTATCGCTTAATTACGCGAAAAATATCCAAATTGTGCCTAATTTGCTGCTTTCTTCAAAATTTTGCAATCACCTTCATCAAGATGGGGAGTGCGGGACCTCTTCTCATGTAGAAAAATTCCCAAAGTCCGGGGAACCTTTCATTCTTCAATTTTACGCTTCCAAAGGCTTGTTTTGCATTTCCGGATGCTTTTGGACGCCTTTTAGCATCCTTTTTCGTCGTTTTTGCTCGTTTCTTTGATTTGTCATGGATCTCCTCGACCTCGAGACTCCATTTATGGTATAAAAGATTCCCAAATTCTGGGGAACCTTTCATCCTTCAATTTGCTCATTCCAAAGACCCGTTTGGCAATTCCGGATGCTTTTTGGCTCCCTTTTCCTCTTCGCAACATCCTTTTTGGCATAACTTCTTCGTCCGGACTCCGATATACGCGATCCACCCATCCACAGAAAGCTCTCGAGCACCCCCACACTATGGCACTGTTCAAATCAGCTCACAATGCTGTCTTCAAAAATTTACCTCGTAATCCGTGCCATTGTGTCAGCTTTCTCATTCTCTTTACGTCTTCTTCGCGTATATCAAGAAGGGGAGTCCGGAAACTTGATCTCTCCCAGGTGCGTGTGTTGAGTACGTGTAGGAATGGCGTCAATCATCCATTTCTTCATTCCGGGTCCCGATACGCGTTTTGGCTTGCTTTTTCTCGTTTTTCGTGCAATTCTTCACTCGCGTATCAAGAAGGGGGATCCGGAATAGGCCTTCCACCTAGAATTCCTGCACATACTCATTGAAAATATTAAATCCACTCTCTCGCACCTCTCAAATAGTTAGAACAAAATCAAATAACAAAACAGTATTGAAATCTACACTATGCAGTAAATAGGTTGGGTTGCCTCCCAACAAGCGCTTTGTAATTTAAGGTCGACGGCCCGACCAAGTTACCTCAAATGAGCTCAGATATCGGGAATTGGTTTGAGGCTCTCGATAACCCCAATGAAATTCCCGTCCACGTATGGTTTTGCTCGCTGTCCATTTACCTTGAACCTGTTCCCATTCTCAGCTTCTACCTCGAGCGATCCCCATGGGTAAACCTCTGTAATTGTAAATGGACCACTCCACCTTGATTTCAGCTTGCCCGGAAACAATTTCAGTCGGGCGTTGAATATCAATACCTTCTGGCCCACTCTGAAATCTCGTGGAATGATATGCTTGTCATGCCATTGCTTGGTCCTCTCTTTGTATATCTTGGCACTCTGATATGCCATCAACCTGTGTTCTTCTAACTCAAGCAATGCCTGCTTCCTTTGCTCACCAGAGAGCTTAGCATCCAAGTTCAATTTCTTGAGCGCCCAAAACGCTTTGTGCTCAAGTTCTACCGGCAGATGACATGATTTCCCGAAAACTAGTTGGTAGGGAGACATGCCTAGGGGAGTCTTGTATGCAGTCCGGTATGCCCATAAACTATCATCCAAGTGTAGAGCCCAGTCTTTGCGCCCTGGATTGACAGTTTTCTCTAGAATCCCCTTTATCTCACGGTTAGACACTTCAGCTTGTCCATTGGATTGTGGATGGTAGGCCAATGAGATTTTGTGTGTTTTTACCCCATACTTGCTCAAGGTATTGGCAAAAACCTTGTTCACAAAGTGTGATCCCTCGTCGCTAATAATGGCTCTGGGAGTTCCAAATCTTGTGAAGATATTTTTGCGTAAGAATCTCTCGACTGTAGCACTATCATTCTTTGGACAAGCCAGAGCCTCCACCCATTTGGTGACATAATCAACAGCCAACAAAATATACAGATTACCAAGCGACGATGGGAATGGCCCCATAAAATCAATCCCCCACACATCAAATGGTTCTACTTCTAACACGAAATTTTGAGGCATTTCATTTCGGTTAGAGATATTACCTGTTCTTTGGCATCGGTCACACTGTTGTACAAATAGATGGGCGTCTTTATGCAAGGTTGGCCAATAGAAACCACTCTGAAGTACCTTCGCAACTGTGCGTGATTTGCCGAAATGTCCCCCACAGTTCAACTCGTGGCAGTGTCTAAGGATCTCCAACGTGTCCGGTTCCGCAACACATCTCCGCAATACATTGTCCGCCCCCAACTTGAACAAATAAGGATCATCCCAGAAATACTGTCGCGCGTCTGCAAAGAACTTCTTCCTCTGGTGATAATTCAGGTCCTTGGGCACAATGTTGAGTGCCTTGAAATTTGCCAAGTCAGCAAACCAAGGCACAGCTGCAACCACAACCATGAGCTGCTCGTCTGGAAAATCCTCTCGAATCGGCAAATCTTCCTGCTTATCGTTCTCCAGTCTCGACAAATGATCTGCAACCACATTTTCTACCCCCTTTTTATCTTTGATCACCACATCGAACTCTTGCATCAACAACACCCACCGGATCAATCTTGGCTTGGCGTCCTTCTTGGTGAGAAGGTACTTGAGGGCTGAATGGTCCGTGAAGATCGTCACCTGAGAACCCACAAGATATGGACGAAACTTGTCCAACGCAAATATGATTGCCAACATCTCTTTCTCCATGGTAGCATAATTAACCTGTGCATCATTAAGAGTACGACTGGCATAATAAATGACGTGAGCTACCTTATCTTTCCGCTGGCCTAGAACTGCTCCCACCGCATAGTCACTAGCATCACACATGAGCTCAAATGGTAGGGACCAGTCTGGTGTGGTGATGATAGGCGCGCTAATCAGCTTTTCCTTGAGCAAATCAAAAGCCGACTTGCACTCCGCATTAAAATCAAAAACCGCGTCCTTCTCAAGCAATCCACACAAAGGTTTCGTGATCTTCGAGAAATCTTTAATGAAGCGCCGATAGATCCCTGCATGTCCCAAGAAACTCCTTACCCCTTTAACAGAGGTAGGGTAAGGAAGCTTCTCAATAACCTCAATCTTGGCTCTATCCACCTCTAATCCTTTGCTGGAGATCTTGTGGCCCAAGACAATACCCTCGGTAACCATGAAGTGACACTTCTCCCAGTTGAGCACTAGGTTGGTGTCAATGCATCTATCAAGAACCCGGGCCAACTGCTGCAGGCAGTCTTCGAATCCATCACCATAGAGCGAGAAGTCGTCCATGAACACTTCAAAGTTCTGCTCCATCATATCAGAGAAGATCGACATCATACACCTCTGAAACGTAGCAGGTGCGTTGCATAACCCGAAAGGCATGCGTCTAAAAGCAAAAGTCCCATAAGGACAAGTGAATGTCGTCTTCTCCTGGTCAGCTGGCTCAATTGCTATCTGGTTGTACCCGGAGTACCCATCCAAAAAGCAATAATGAGAGTGATGTGCCAGCCTATCAAGCATCTGATCAACGAATGGAAGGGGAAAATGATCCTTCAAAGTGGCATCATTGAGCTTGCGGTAATCCATGCAAACTCTCCACCCAGTAACAGTCCGCGTAGCAATTTGATCACCTTTTTCCCCTTCTACCACAGTTATACCCCCCTTCTTAGGGACACATTGTACCGGGCTAGTCCATGTGCTGTCGGAAATCGGATAAATGATGCCCGCCTCCAACCATTTAAGCACCTCTTTCTTCACCACCTCCTGCATGTGAGGATTGAGGCGGCGTTGAAACTGAACTACAGGCTTCTTATCTTCCATGAGCCGAATCTTGTGCTGGCAAACTGTGGGGCTGATCCCCTTGATATCCGCTATGGTCCATCCCATAGCTGCCTTTCTCTCCTGTAGTACCTTGAGAAGCTGCTCCTCCTGTTCCCTGTCCAAACATGCAGACACAATCACAGGTAAAGACTCATTAGATCCCAAGTATAGATATTTCAAATGTACAGGTAAAGGCTTTAATTCTAAAATAGGAGCAGTAATAAGAGAAGGAGTAAGAATCTTCCTGCTTCGCTCATTAAAGAGGGGTAGGGGCTGACGCCAATGAACATCAAATGCTTGCTCTTTCTCGCTGGAATCAAGTAGAACAAGCTCCTCATATAGCTGCTCCAATAAAATATCATCCTCTTCGTCCGGCGTGTAGGCCTCCACCCCGAAGCACTGCTCACTTACCGCATATGCGGGAAACTTCATAGCCTCAAATACATTGAAGGCCACCTTCTCATCGTTGATCTGCATAGTCAGCTCTCCATTGGCCACATCAATGATAGTCCTCCCAGTAGCTAGGAATGGGCGACCCAAAATAAGAGGAACATCATCGTCAGCCTCCATGTCTAAGATCACAAAATCCGCTGGGAAGATGAGTCCTTCAACTCTCACTAATACGTCCTCCAAAACACCCCTGGGGCGTTTTATAGTGCGATCAGCCATCTGCAAACACATCCTGGTAGGCTTAGGATCTCCCACACCAAGTTGCTCAAAAACCGATGTGGGCATCAAATTAATACTTGCACCCAGATCACATAATGCCCTCCCATGAAATGCATCACCCAATGTAACAGGAATGATGAAGCCGCCCGGATCTTTCATCTTCTTTGGTAGCGCCTTTTGCACAACTGCGCTACACTCCTCATTCAGGGTCACGGTTTCAAAGTCATCCATGCGCCTCCTATTAGAAAGGAGGTCCTTGAGAAACTTGGCATATTTCGGCATTTGTGAAATGGCCTCCGCAAAAGGTATATTAATGTGCAGTTTCTTGAAGATATCCACAAACTTCTTGAAATGCTTGGCATCTTCTTGACTCTTCAATCTCTGCGGGTATGGCACTCGCACACTGTATTCCTCCCTTGGCTTCTGTTTCTCATCCGACTTCCTCACCGTGTCCTTTGATTGGGGAATCACGGTAGGCACGGGAATCTCTTCATCTAAGGCTTTTTCAGTGGCCTTAGTCGCCTCAGCTCGCGCATGGGTAGGATATGGGGGATCCTGGGTTGTGGTCCCACTGCGAGTAGTGATAGCCTTCAATTGCTCAGTTGGAGTAATAGTGTTAGACGGGAGTATACCTGGCGGAAGTCGAGGATTCTGATTAGCTATTTGGCCAATTTGTGTCTCATGATTCTTTAACGAGGCTTCCATTGCAACAATTTTACTCTCAATCTTGTCGTTGCTAGCTAACAGTTTCCTCAACATCGCATTTGTATCCTGTTCTTCTGAGGGTGGGGCTGAAGCCTGTTGTTGTGGAGCCTGTCTCTGAGCTTGGTATGGAACATTTGGCCTATGACCTGGCGCATATAAACCACTATTCGGATTGGCATAGCTAAAGTTGGGGTGATTGCGATTGTTAGGATGATAGGTGTTTGGCCATTGCTGCTGTCTTTGTTGACCCATGTAATTCACGTCTTCAATGCCATCCCCATATCCCTGATTTGCATATGCTACCATCTCTCCCACTGACTTCACCTGTGCCGATGGATTCAAATGACTGAAAGCCGATGTCATAACTGCCATCTGATGTTCAAATTTCTGTTCCACCATAGACTCAATCTGACTAACCAATGCTCCATCTGACTTCGTGCTTCTACGAGTTTCAGACCTCGTGGATTCACGTTTTGCTACATTATCTAGCAAATCACGACATCTCTGTAGTCCCATCCCCATAAAATTGCCTTGAGCCATCATGTCTAGTTCACTAGCAGTCTCCCTGTCCAAAGCATTATAAAAATAGTGAAGAAGTTTATACCATGGCTCCCCATGAGTAGGGCATCTGCGAAGGAGCTGGTTGAACTTTCTCCACGTGTCACCCAGAGAATCATCTTCCTGCTGTTTAAATGTGGTTATGTCAGCCATCCGTTGAGAAACCTTAGATGGTGGAAGATACTTCCTGAGAAACTCTCTGCTACAGTCTGCCCATGTAACTATGCTGCCTGCTGGAAGTTCCATAAGCCATGTCTTTGCCTTTCCCGATAAAGAGAAGGGGAAAAGCATGAGCTTTATAGTCTCGATTGGCACTCTCTGGTCATACATGGTAGAAGTAATCTGCTCGAAGTTGAGCAAGTGCTGATGTGGATCATCACTCGGGGCTCCCGTGAATAGGCACTCATCCCTTACCATATTGATCAACGGTTGGCGAATCTCGAAATGCGCGGCATTAATCTGCGGCCTGACAATGGTAGGCTGATATCCATCCGGTGTAGTTCTGAAGTAGTCCACCAAAGGACGGTCATCCTCCTCAGCATTGTTGACTTGCTCTACCACATTCCGGCAGTTATTGTTCCGATTATTACCCCCATTGTTCCCATTGCCACCGTTGTTTCCACCATTAACTCCTCCATTGTTCCCATTAACTATTTCTGCACCAGGGAGTTGTTGTGGATTCTGGGGATTCATGCGATCAATCATGGCTTGCATCGCAGCCATTTGAGCCCTAAGCTCCTCAGTTTCCCTTGCTCGATTTGCTGCATCCTCCACAGCTGCAGCTCTAGCTGCTTCCGCATCTTCGAGGCCCTTGCGGAACCTCTCAAACTCAGCTCTAGTTTGCTCGTCCATTTGAACTGAATTTGCTTTCCTCTTGTCTCTATTCTGTGCTCGCAATAAGGATTCCGGGTCTTCAAGTGTTGGATGCAAAGGCTCGTCTCTAGAACGTGACATGCACCAAATGAATCAGACCTGAAACGCGAATCACACACACAAAACAGGTGAGTAACAAATATAAACTGAAAAGTAAATCCCTAAAGAGACAACTAATAGCTAATTTAACCGAAGTCCCCGGCAACGGCGCCAAAAACTTGACACGCTCCAACTGCAAGTGCACAGTTTTCGGTGCAGTAATAATCGGAAAAGTCCGGATTGTCGAACCCAAGGTGTGTTCTGATGTTGAATGACGTTCCCCAATGTTTCCTAAGTCTTTTGTGGCTTCAAACTCCCAAAACTATGCCAAAATAGCGAAAACAGCCCAAAATTTCAGTTCTGGCCGCAGAGGTAATCGTACGATTACCTTGATGTAATCGTACGATTACTTGCCTCATAGGTAATCGTACGTTTACATCTAAGTAATCGTACGATTACTTCTGGATGAAGGTAACCGTACGATTACCTTGAGGTAAACGTACGATTACTTTTCATCTTCCACCTTCCAAACTCCATCTTCTTGCTCTTTTTCCTTTCGTCTTCACTTCCCGAGCATCCTTCGAGCCTCCAATTTTTCCGAAGTTCACTTTTGCTCCAACGTCACGTCCCGAGCTCTCGGTTCCTGAAAACCACAACACGAGAAACATACCGGAAGATCAAACGTGATAAAATATAGTCAAAATCAATGCAAAAAGTGCCCGGACTCATCATTAACGTGCAAAGACTCAACATGCTCAAATTTAGCAAGAAATGATCCAAAATCTATCAAAACGCATCGGAATATACGCAAAACGGTAAGGAAACATATAAGAATATAACTCCAAATATGGAGTTATCACTCCTACCACTCCCGGCGAGACACCGACGCTAGAGTCTTTGGATGCCACTGTCCAAAGTCAGGCGAAAGCTCTCAAGGCTCAATCTGCGCAATTGGAACGGATCTTGGCCGTTCTGGGCACCCTTGCGCCAAATCCTTCATCATCCGCCGCCGTCTCTCATGGAGGAGGAGCTCCTACCGCTCCGGGACTGGGAGTGTCAACCACACCTCCCAACCCCAATCTGCAGACTCCACCGGCGACCACGCAGCTGTCTTCGATTCAGGGGTCAACAACTCAGATGTTGCCTCTCGCTGCTCACACTCCTCAGCCCTCGGCTTTGGCGTCTAACCCAACTCTGCAGTACCCTTTGCCTCCTCCAACGGCGATCTGGGGGAATGCGAGTAGTCAGTATGCTCCCAATCCTTCGACGGCGTACGTGTCGCCCCCGCCTGCGGCAACCCCTCCGTCAACTACCGAGGGGAGCATTCCAGAATGCATGACGTCTCTGCAGAAGCGCATGGACACTATTCTGGCTCATCAGTCATTCGCGGATACCATTATCCCGAAGTTAGACAACGATCCACCCATTCCACGAGAGATCTATCTCATTCCTAACCCGGCGGGGTACAAGGCTCCTAAATGGGACAAGTTCGAGGATGTCAACGGAAACGCCCATGAGCATGTCATGCGTTTCATCGATGTCATGGGACCATACGGAGCTGATCCCAAACTGCTGATGCGAGAGTTCCCGAAATCTCTAGGGAACGTAGCGTACAAATGGTACCGGACATTGGAAGCCGGATCCGTGAAGACTTGGGACGACATGGTCCAGAAGTTCTATACCAAGTTCTTCCAGATGGAAGAAAAGGTGACGATGATCCATCTCTCGCGGATGTATCAGAAGCGCGAGGAGGACGGGATCACTTTCATCAAGAAATTCAGGGCGAAGTCCTTGGAATGCAAAGATCCGATGCTCGAAAGCCGGCTCGTAGAGATATGCCTGCAGTGCATGCGAGATGAATACAAATGTATGCTCATCAATTTGCAAACACCTACGTTTTCAAAGCTAATCGAATGCACGAAGAACATCGAGCCTATAGTCGAGAGACAGAAAAAGAAGAACGCTCCGGAGCGATCTTCGAGCGGCGCCACCTACAAGATCGGGAGATTCAGTTACAAGAGGGGACGCGAAGCTGAGGTTAATACAGTTTCACCCCAGAAGCAAGCGAAGGTTGTAAACTTCGACGCACCACCCCTACCATGCTCAGTAGAGGAGGCAAGCGACCTCTGCAGGCAGTGGCGTAAGGACGGTGTCCTACCGCCGCTCGAGAAGATACCCTCCAAGGAGATGGTAAGGGACCCTAAGTAATGCGAATACCACGGCAAGGTCATGCACCCCACGGCTGAATGTAAAAAGCTCAGGTTCGCATTCGACCAGAAGATGAAGAACGGCGAGCTGATTGTCAGCGATCACAGAAAGGATGTGCGCAACAACCCACTTCCTGCTCATGCGGAGCAGGGCTCGAAAGGCAAAGAGGTCGCCATGATCTCGATCGTTGACTTGGAAGAAGTCGCAGAGGATGGTCTACCCATCGTTGCCGAGGTCCATGATGACGAAGACTACAGCATGGACACGGAGGATGAACGTGCCGACCGGATGAAAGGGTCGCACGGCTTCAGCAGATTCTTTGACGAGATGAATTTCTCGGAGAAATGCCGGACAGATATGACGAAAGCGATCTTGAGAATAGCGGAGGACTACGAGGAGGATCTTGTAGTGTCCAACGGGAAAGTCATCAGGGCGTCTCGCTCTACAGAAAAGATTATGACCTTTTCTGCCAGCGATAAGAAGACAGATGCGAGCCACCAGAGGCCTCTATACGTGACGGACATCATCAATGGCGTCGAGTTCAAAAGAGCATTCGTCGATGGAGGAGCAGCGGTCAATGTCGTTTCGCTCCATACACTGAAGCTAGCAGGGATCCCCGAGCACAAGATCGTCAGGCGTCCATCTCCGCTGATGGGATTCGGAAGCGACTCTAGAATGACGATCGGATGGATCCGCCTGGGCGTTCAGATCGGCAGAATCAAGTGCTCAGCAAAGTTCTATGTCATAGACGCGAACACCACGTACCACATGATCATAGGTCGAGCCTGGATTCACCGCTTCGACGCAGTTCCTTCAACGGCTCACCAGGTTATGAAAGCTATCTGGACGAAGCACATCTCAGCGAGGCAGTGTGGTTCACCGAAATGGCGGACGAGCAAACACCGGGACCATTCAACCCTACTCCTTTGCCTCTATGGGAGGACATCAAGGACCAGTCACCTGCGGGCGTAATGGTGACAAGGGAAGATGCCAAGGAAAAGCCGCCTACACGCGAAGAGGCGCCGCGTATCGCATACCATCGAAAGAATGTGTATACTTTGAAAAGAATCGCAAAGCATGATACCGAAGGCAAGGATATAGAGAGCTTCTACGCCAATGGGAAGAAGTGCTATCGCATATGAAGGTGCGCGGGGATGTCCTCACACGGGCATGGGGATATCCCTGAGCAAATCAATCAAATCGAGCAAATCGCGCTGACGTAAAAGCCAATACAGGGCGCTCCAGACGAGAAACTCAAAGAAGCACCTGAATGCATGGAAGACAGGCCCAGACCACAAAAGCAAGAGCTAAAGGAAGTGTTCCTCAGCCCGAACGAGGAAAAGAAAAGGCCAGTCTTTCTAAGTGCGGACCTCACAAGCGAAGAGGAGCAAGGGCTGCTACAACTCCTAACTGAATACAAGGATGTGTTCGCATGGGAGTATGATGAGATGCCAGGTCTGGATACAAGCATCACCATGCACCGTTTAGACATCATCCCAGGGTCTAAACCGGTAAAGCAGAGCACAAGGAGCTTCAGGCCGGAGCTTAACGTGAAAATCAAGCAGGAGATCGTCAAACTCCTGGATGCCAAATTCATAGAGCCGAATCATCATCCCACATGGCTGGCCAACATCGTGCCAGTGGTGAAAAAGAACGGACAGCTCCGCATCTGCGTGGACTTCCGAGATCTCAATCGCTTCTGCCCCAAGGACGATTTCCCACTGCCCAACATCGATTTGCTTATCGATTCAACAGCGGGCCATCGCACGTTCAGTTTCATGGACGGCTTCAGCGGGTACAACCAGATCAAGATGGATCCCGAAGATGCTCGGAAAACTGCGTTCATCACTCCAGTAGGGGTGTTCAACTACACAGTGATGCCGTTTGGTCTTAAAAACGCGGGTGCAACCTATCAGCGGGCCATGATGGCTCTGTTCCACGACATGATGCATAAAGAAGTGGAATTCTATGTGGATGACCTGGTGGTTAAATCCAAGCACGAAGCAGGTCACCTCGCGGATCTACGAAAGGTGTTCAATAGATGCAGGCGCTTTCAACTAAAGATGAATCCCATGAAATGCGCATTTGGGGTAACATCAGGGAAGTTCCTGGAATGCGTAGTTCATCGCCAAGGGATCGAGCCTGACCCTGCGAAAGTATCAGCCATAACCAGCATGACGCCGCCCCATAACCAGAGTGCATTGAAGACATTTTTAGGAAAGCTATCCTATCTGCGAAGATTCATCCTAGCGATTGCCGAAATCACATGCTGTTTTAGCAGTCTTCTCAAGAAGGACGCCGTGTACAACTGGGCTCCGGAGCACGAAGGCGCATTCGAAAAGTTGAAGGATTTGCTGACATCCTCAAAAATAATGATCGCACCTCAATTGGGATCACCGCTTCTGCTATATCTGACATCAACAAGGAGATCCATAGGAGCACTCTTGGCTCAGGAGTACGAAGGTCAGGAAAGGCCTATCTACTACATCTCTCGCATCGTGCAGCCTGCTGAATCAAGGTACACGAACATCGAACGTCATTGCCTTGCCCTATTCTTTGTGATAGAGAAGTTAAAACACTATTTTGCATCACACAAAGTAGTAGTGGTCACCAAGAGCGACCCCATACGATATTTGCTAACTCACACTACTCCCGGCGGGAGATTGGCGAAATGGTACATGACCATCTCTCAATATGATGTCACATGCGTGCGACCGCGAGCGATCAAGTCGCAGGCGGTAGCGGATCTGTTGGCACAGTTCCCCGATAACAGCCACGAGCCCGTGATCGAGGAAGAGCTCGAAGGCCCTGAGATCTATGCAATCGACGTGCCCTATTGGACGCTCCACTTCGACGGCTCGTCCACAAGGAAAGGTGGAGGCATTGGGATAGTCTTGACCCAACCAGATGGGGAGGTCATACAGATGTCCGCAAAGCTCAACTTCGCAGTCACAAACAATGAAGCGGAATACGAGGCTCTCATCGCAGGGCTCCGTGCGGCGAAAGCCTTGGAAGTAAGCAATCTAACGGTCATGGGATACTCCAAGTTAATCGTCAAGCAAGCCTCAGGCGAGTACGGTTTGAAGGAGATCAACCTTCTGTCTTACCGCACCTTAGTGAAAAAGCTGGTACAGCAGTTTTGTGATGTGAGGTACGAGCACAAGCCCCGAGTAGACAACAGGCATGCAGATGCTTTGGCAACCTTGGGATCCAAGGTCAGTACAGACAAATGTCCCGCGAAGATCTCTATCGAAGTGCGAGCATCGTCGGCGTTGACAGAAGATGCGTGCGATGACGAACTCGTGGATGACACGGATTGGAGAAAAGCAATCCTACAAGCTATTGCGGAAGGCACAAGCAGTGAAAGCTGGGCACTAACAAAAGGGTACTGTATACATGACAACACCCTTTACTACAAGGGTCCTGGCGGAATACTCATGCGATGCGTCTCCGAGCGAGAGGGACAACTGCTGTTAGAAAAGATTCACCAACATGCTTGTGGAGAAAGCGAGGTGTCAATCTACATGAAGGCTCAAAGATATGGCATTCATTGGCCAGACATGTCAACAGCCGCAGCCCTGATACAAGGGAAGTGCGAGAGTTGCGCACTAATCAAAGATTCTCTACTCATCGCCCTAACCGATGACGACACGGACTGGAGGAAGCCACTCTTTGATTTCCTCACCCAGGGCACCGTGCCCGAATCAAGAAAAGAAGCCGAGAAATTGAAAAGGAAAGCATCTCGATATGTAGTACAGGAAAACCTGCTTTGGCGAAGAGGTCACGAGGGCAACTTGCTGCGATGTCTAGACGCCAGAGAAGCACAAGAAGTCATGGAACTTTCTCATCAGGTGGAGCACCAAGGAGGTGCGAAATTATGCAGGCAGCTCCTCTCAATTGGATATTTCTGGCCCACAATGGAGGTCGATTGCCGCACCAAAGTACGACGCTGCCAGGAGTGTCAATTCAAAGGAAACCTGGTGCACGCTCCCGCTATGGATCTACATGCATTAGGGACGCCATGGCCATTTCACACATGGGCTCTAGACTTCATCGGTCCCATCCGACCAGCGTCACGCGGGAATCAGTTTATTCTCACTGCAACTGAGCTATTCACCAAATGGGTGGAAGCCTTACCACTGAAAACGGCAAATGCGCTAAGTGTGGTCAACTTCATCCAGGAAAACATCATATGCAGGTTCGGAATCCCAAACACCATTCTTTCAGATAACGGTACTCCCTTTGTTAATCGCCAGGTAGCTGCGAAATTAGCGGAGTACAATATCAGGCATATATGTTCTACCCCTTATTACCCGAAGGGAAATGGACAAGCCGAAGCGACTAACAAAACGCTGTTGAGAATTCTGAGCAAGATGGTCGCAGATGACCACAAGAAGTGGGCCGAATCTCTAAGCATAGCTCTGTGGGCCTACCGAACCTCTCCAAGGACACCCACGGGGGCCTCACCATTCCTACTATGCTATGGGGCCGAGGCCGTGGTACCTGCGGAAGTGAGAGTCAATTCGGCAAGGCTAGCCTTCCACGCACTCTACGAGAATCAACGTGATCATGACTTAGTCTTGCTGGAGGAAAAGCGAGAACAAGCCAAAAGAACCAACAAGCGATATCAAGAAAGGATTGCTCGCGCTTACAATAAGACGGTCCAGCGAAGAGATTTCGCAGTCGGAGACTTGGTCCTGCGCGCATCTGACCACTGCATGCGAGAAGCGGCCCACCCAAAGTTCGCAGCCAATTGGGAAGGACCCTTCGAAGTCACAGAAGTCTTCGACAGTGGCTAATGCAGCATACGAAGGTTGCACGGCACAACATCAACCCCGAGTTCAGTCAACATGCGCTGGATAAAGAAGTACTACCCCTAACTTCTCTCATTTCGTGCGTTTTATTATAACGTCGCTTAATCTCTTGTATGATTATGATTTACACAATATCCTCTCCCATATGAGAGGATTGTAATCTCATCTCTCCCATATGAGAGCGTTATAATAAAAAATTCTCCCAAATGAGAAACTTCGTATTTCTGGATGTCAATTCTGCTTCATTTTAGTTTGGTATAACTGTTAACAATGGGTTATCCGCTACAATAGCAGTCTATGCAAATGCGATCTTAATTGATCATCTAAGCCTATCTGTTACGATAGCAGCCTATGCAAATGCGATCTTAATTGATCATCTAAGCCTATCTGTTACGATAGCAGCCTACGCAAATGCGATCTTAATCGATCATCTAAGCCTATCTGTTACGATAGCAGCCTATGCAAATGCAATCTTAATTGATCATCTAAGCCTATCTGTTACGATAGCAGCCTATGCAAATGCGATCTTAAATGATCATCTAAGCCTAACTGTTACAATAGCAACCTATACAAATGCGATCTTAATTGATCATCTAAGCCTATCTGTTACGATAGCAACACATACAAATGCGATCTTAATTGATCTTCTAAAGCCTATCTGTTATGATAGCAACACATGCAGAAAATGATCTTAATTGATCTAGTAAAGCCTATCTGCCACGATAGCAACTCATGCGGAAAATGATCTTAATTGATCTAGAAAAGCCTATCTGCTACGATGGCAACTTACGTGCAAAGTAAGCTTGATTGATCTTCCAAACCTATCTGCCGTGATGGAAGCATTCTACGAATACGATAGCAATATTGTGAAAATGATCTTAAGTGATCTACAAAGGTCTATCTGATATGATAGCACGTGCACCAAAGGCTAATCACAAGCCCATCTGCCAAGATGGCACAGCTGCGAAAATATGATCTCGAACGATCTAGTGAAACATCTGCGAATTCATATGGCATATAGCAAATGTGAAACCATTACATAGCATTATGCAAAGCGAAATATGCCGAAACGCATGCGAAGTTGTACTTTGTTGCAAAGAGACAGCAGATAACACAAAAGGCTATTTATCATTATGAGTCGAAAAGACTTACAATTTATCTGTCTAGATAACAGCTTACAAGCGGAAAAGCTCAAATCTAACTACACAGCCAACATGGCTTACAATACATTCGAAAAGTAGCTGACAAGTCAGCAGAAACACACTACGGGAATCCTAACTGAAAAGGATAAACCCAACGGTCCTAACACCGTCAATGCGATAGCCAGGTCTGCGACTGAACATCTGTCGCAAGTGGGATCTTGCTCCAAAGAGCCACATGAAGCCATACGTTCAAGATCCCAGTATTTGACAAGGCCCTTGTCAGATCTGCACCCCATAACATTTGCCCAAGGAGCCACCGGTTCCAGCGATCAACAGGCAAGCAGAAGCTCCAAAGGGCAAGGGCTCCTTATAGACGGGGATGAACGCAGCGGTCAGCCACCCTGAGCTCACGAACGTGGGGGCAATAAGTCCTTCTCCAGGGAGGCTGGAGAAGAATTCCTCCGTTCATTACGAGACGGTAGCACGGTCACTTCGGCGCTGCACCTCACCGGGAGGCGGCCGGAAACATGACCTGCACACATAATACACGAAGAAATTTCTTCGAACACACATGAGATATCATCTCCATCTTCTTTATGATGGTTATCAAGAACAATATTCCTCATAAAGTGGATCTTGGAAACTATTTCTATAGCACAAAGCGCAAACTCTGGATTCACAACTTGAAGTTGCCATGAATCAACGAAAAACAAGCGTTGAAGCCAGCAGTCGTAAGGACTCACGGCAAAGCACATTTTTGGGTTGAAGAACCCAAATGGCAAACACAGGGTTTATATAGACCTTGCAGAGACTCTTCAGTTGCCAAAGATGAGTCAGCAGAATTTGAAAAGAGGGTAAGGCCAATCACTTACGCCTTGAAAAGCGGTAACCATCAATTACCCTACTAAAGGCTACGACGATTCAGTTGCGTATCCTAATAAATGACGGATAGCCATGATTCGGATGGACTTCCCAACGAAAGCGTGTTTATCTGCCGAGAAATTAGCGCGAAAATCAAGAAAAGTATAAATTGCTGATGTCATGATTGGATATGCACAGAGATATCCTATCAAATCTCGGGAAGGGCAAAACGGGCAAGTAGATTCTTGTTGTTAAAAAAAAAGGGGGGAGAAACCCTAGCAACATTACATTAATGTTTCAAACATTACATTAATGTTTCAGCCATTTCTTTGCTATTTTCAAAATTCAAAAAGTCAAAAGCAAATTCTTGATCAAGGAGTCATGGGGCGCGAACTGATGGCTCAGCTTCTCTACCTGCTCCACTTCTCGCTTCAATTGCTCGCACTTGGCATTCATCTCATGATAGAGCTTCGTAGCTTCTTCAGCCTTTTGCTTCTGCTGCTCCACCTTATGCTTTTCAGCTGCGAGGTTCTGGTGGCCGAGCTGCAAAGTTACGACTGCGCGAATCAGAGTGACTCTTTTCATAAGAAATCTGAAACCCAGTCTGTCTTGAACTTTGGTAAGAAGATTTTGGCACATGCCACAAAGAAATTCGGCGCTCTGGACAGAGATGGTCTCAGGCGTGGCCGCAGACAGCTGCTCCAAAATCCAAATGGCTTCGGTGAGAAACAGCCTCCTGTCGAAGGGCCCTATCTCCAGAGATCTTGCAAACGATCGGGGGTAGGTGAGGCGCATCCGGACTAGCCAGTCCACATCAGTTTGCTTCAAACCTGAAGCAATGTCAAAGCTAAGTTATGCTATCAAACTCGCAAATGCACCATGCGAAATGCAAACAGTGAATCACTACATACCAGTTCCTTCGAGAATTTCACGAAGAGAAGGAATGCGCATTGATGGGGTCGTTGAAGACTGCCCTTGCTCCATGGCTCTCCTGTCAGCTGCGAGCTCTAACTCCTCATAGTTAGAAGGAAGAGTGTAGGCCGCACCAGCTGCGACCGCATTCCCAACCTGCGAGCCCCAAAAGCCCCACGCAGGAACAGGTGCCGCCGACTCAGTCATCGCCGGAGGCAAAGTGACAGCCGAGGTCGCTTGGCGAGGAACATTCTCAGATGCGGAAGCATCGGCAGTACTTGTCCTTACTTCCTCAGCGCCAGCATGGGCATCTTCATCCATTAGCACGGCACCAGCTTCAGCATCGTCGGAAAGTTCGATGATGTCCTCGAAAGGCTCGCCTGCATGATCAGTAGCTGCGACGGGCTTCTCAGTATGGGGGCTCGGAATCGGAACATGGGATGCAGAAGACTGACTTCTTTGCTCCGGCGCATGTTCTTCAACATTGCCTGCGATACAAAATGCGATGGTATGAGGTAACTCGCATTGAATAATATTTTGCTATCTTTACTTAAGCTAAGAGCAAGCACCTCCACGCGAAGGTGGGATTGAGGTGTCTTCATCATACACTAAGGACGTGGAACCATGTCCTATTAGTGTCTCCTCACTAAGCAAGTCTTTAAAAGGAGCGTGACCTGGGATGCGAAGAAACCAGTCATGATCCTGTTTCAAGTTGCTCGGGTCTAGCACATGCATATCGCTCAAATATTTACCTGAAGGTTCTCCGCACTTGTCTACTAGCCAACGGCGAATGTCAGTCTTTGACACACCATGCTTTAACGCACCCACAATAACATCTCTATAAGTTACTGCGAGATTGAAGATCTCACCTTTATCGCCGCCTGCGATTTCCTCAAAGTCCGCTTGGACTTGCTCCAGGGCTGCTGCATCCTCTTCTGGAACCGCATCCTCCTCCTCCGCCTGGGGAGCCACTTCTTCGGGAAGCTCATCTTCCTCGTCAACTGGACGCACTAAGTCGTCAACATGCTGCTCATCGAGGCTCCGCTGTCTCACACGCTCGAGCTCCTCCTCTTCTCGCTGCCTTCTTCTTTCAGCAGCCTCCGCGTCTGTCTTCCTGGACTCAGCAAGAATGTCCTCGCTTATGGGGTCATCTGGAATGCCAGAATGGGCATCTCTCTTTTGTCTCTTGGCCACAAGGCTGCCGATGATCTCATCATCATCATCATCTGTGAAGAAGTGATTGGTTCAAGAAAGAAGTGCAAAAGAATTACGATAAAGGAAATGCGACGGAGGTACCTCCTGATTCTTCCTCATGCATCACAACTGTTCTTTCTTCTTCTTCTTCATCACTTTCTCTGGGCTCCTGCCTCTCTCCTTCTTCCTTTTGGTTGAATGGATTGAAAGTCTCAACTGCGAGCTCTTTCCGCACTTTGCTGGGCATGCGACCTTTGCCTTTGTCCTTGACAGAAAGGGACCTCACCGGAGGAGAAGTTGGAGCACTTCTAGGGGAAGAAATTGTAATTCCCTTTTGCCTAGGTCTTTTCACTCTCGGCGCCGCAGTCGCTGGAAGGGACGGATCATCTCCGGGAGGAGACGAGGCCGGAGCATTGTCTATCAGCGAGTCAGCAAAAGAATTCATGACTGCGCGAATCTTGGTCTCGACCTCAGGGTCCATCCTCCATTCTAGCCGAAACGACTGCTTTTGTCTTCGGGTGGCAACAATGGTGTTAATCAATGACTTGGAGCGATCACCAGATGCGAATCGCCGCACATGACACTACAGCAAACAGTACAGAATAAAGGCGTCAGCATAAGGATATCAAGAAGCTTAACGCACGCAAAGAAATTGTTTACCTCAGCAAATGCCTTGCTGTACCTGACGGCATGCGTGTCGCCCTTCTTAACTGCGGCGACCTTCTCCTTCAGAATGATGTCAGGGCACAAATGGTTCTCACGATCCAACAGTGAGTAGCAACCATATTCAGACTCGCTCAGACTGCAATTGGGGCGAAACGGAAAAGAATTTCTCTTGATCAAGGGGGCTCTGCTTGGCTGTGCGGCCGACTGCGTCTCAATCCTCGTTTGCTGGGCGATCCAGTATGCGAGCCAGTTCTGAGAACAACCACCCTCACGGGTCCCTGCAGGCTGCTCAAAGGGAAGATTGTTCATGAAGACTGTCTTGCACTCCTTTGTTAGCAAGCGCTTATAGCAACCTCTGATAATGGACTGGGGCCAGATTGATGGTGCCACCGCGTCAAAACCGAACTGGGGCGAAACTCGAGTGGGGTCAACGTCCACGGTAATCCTTTCATACCTTGGTGCGAGCTCACGAATATGCTCTGCGAGGGCAGGAAGAGAACCTCGTAGACACCAGCAAAAGAACTCGCGATAGCGCTCATGGAAATGCGATCCCTCTTCGAAGAGCAACTCTTTTGAGAAGACAACACCCTTAGAAGGGTACAGCTTTGGAAACCATCGCACGTTCTCGACACGTGTAGCATAGGGCCTGGCAGTAAACTCTTTCCGTTTGTCGCATATCAAGCTCCAAACGCACTTGGTATTGTTCGCTCCGAATCACCTCGCAGCTCTGCCGCTGTTGCGTTCCTCCGTCTCGCCTGGGGGACACCACTTGTCGGGTTTGAGAGCAGTTGGGGCATAGGATGGCCACCGCTCGAAGACCCACATTGTCAAAAAGGAGATGTTGACGAAAGTCAGTACATCGAGGCGGCCACGCGACTCTTTCATGGCCAAAACCAACTGATCAAGCCTGTAATACAGAGTGCCCAAGACCAAGGGTCCGAGTGCGACTCTCTGGCGAAGGGCGAGCCTCACAGCAAGTGGCAAAACATGGTAAAAGACCCCATCATGGGGGTGACCGTCGATCAAGTACCTCGACAACCAAGCACAGAGGAAAGCACAGAGGGTCAAGTGATAGCCTTTACCCTCCACATAATTCTCGGCGTCTGGGTTCTCACTCAGAAGCTTCTTAGTGATGCTGCTGATTCGCATAGTCTCGAAAGAAGTACTGCAACCATTTGTTCCAAGTGTTCTTCGCAGACGTATCAACCAATTGCCAGTTTGGAAGGGCTTTTGTAGTAGTCCACCGAGTGGAGATTTTCTTTACCTCTGCCAGGCATTCCTCCATCTGCGTGTACAAGGCAATCTCCGCAGCTGTCCTCAAAGGACTCAAAGGGTCCACTTCACCCATGGGGGAAAGATCGTACAGCATCTGCACGTCCTCGAGTGTAGGAGCAGCCTCGAACTCAGCAAAGTGGAACGTGTGAGTCGCAGGCGAGTAGCGGGACAGAAGGTCTAGAAGCATGGACTGGTCCAGCTTCACGGCAGCACCCTTCATAGCACGGATAGCAAAGTATATGCCGGCTTCATCGAGAGTCGCGGCATGATTGTCCAACACGTGGTCAATCCACTCATCCATATAGTCCAATTTCTGGACGAAAGCCTGGGTAGAAATCGCAGTGCAGGGGAAGTACCCGTTCTCGATCCCCAATCGAACCACATCCTCGGAACCAATCAACTCGAGCAAGGCTGAGTTAACTGGGCGAGTCAGTGTCAGCAATCCCTCAACCGGGACAGGATCAGGCATCCTCTTTGCCTTAACCCTCGCATGGTAGAAGTCTTTGCCACCTAAATAGGGGGCTTTTCGCCACAAGGCCTGCGGAAGGTCGGGTATCTCTTCATCTTCCTTGACAGGCCTGGTTCCTTTTGTCTTGGCCATTCTTGCGGAAGAGCAAGAAAAAAAGGGGGGAGAAAGGTGCTACACTTCAGTTTGAATTTCGAAATCCAAGATCTATTATGAAAAGAAAGATGAACAGTTTCTGGTATCAATTTCAGAAATTAAGGGTTGCATTATCAGTGATTTCAAGATCTCACATCCGAAGCCCTTATTATTGAAGGATTAAAACAAAAGTGGGTTCAAAGATCAAAGCTTCTTCACAAGTTTCAACAGATTATATGTTCTGGGCTTACAGATTCAACGCAGTTCAAGGCAAACACTGGTATCTTAAATCAAAATTGGACAAGGCCGACCTTGTTTTCTTGAAGCCTGCTTGGATATGCACAACTGTAGAACACGATTTGCAGTTCTGAACTGGTGATTGATTATCTGAATCTGCTCTCGAAGATCTCCGGGTACCATTCACTTTAAGAGAAAGAAGTGATGCTTTGCAACAATGAAGGATACAAAGTATTTATCCAAAAACAATGAAGGGTTGCGTCCTTTCAGTAGTCGAATCGCAACCGTCACCGTCAAATCGCGCAATCACAGGACAAGCTGACGTCACGCCTAAAACCCTAGAAGCCAGACGGCACGACTCTAGGGGTTTTAGGTCATAATGGCACGCACGGGGGGCTGAACTTACCCGTATTTGAATTGGTGCGTGGCGGCAACGCGTATGTTGGTTTCCGCGCATGGAAGTCTATGCAGCTATGAGTCTTCACGCGCAGAAAGGGGGCTAATGTAGATAGTGCTTTCTGAGCTGACAGATCTTGGCCACGTGGCAACCATCCAGCACACCATATTGTGCTCCACACACACTGGATCACCAGCCGAGCTGATCCATGTGGGGGCTGCGAGACAGAGCCCTCGCATACCACCGCACGGGACTTGTAGGGACTTAGTGGTTTGGAGGCTAGAGTAAGCCCTGTCGCGTGCGAGCCAAGCCCGCGCGCGACCTTTAGTAACTGTTTTGAGAGATTTATGGCACGAGCTCCATAAACCCGGTCAATCCGGTCAAACCCGGTCAACCTCGTAACGGTTCCGGTATTCGCGCACCACGTGCTGTAACGGTCCCTATATACTCGGACGAACGTGCCGTTATGGTTAAGCCAATTAAGCCGCCATCAATGGGCGCATTAACCACACTACAACGGTCACGGTCTCTGCTATATATAGGACGTTACCCTTTCCATACAAAGGAGAACACACTTGCCATACGCGGAAGCTCTGCCAAACCTCTGTCTCTCTCTCTGACATTACTACTGCCTTACTCTCTCCCTACACACAACCCCACTCTTCCTGTGCGATCCTTGATCCTCTACATACGGTGTACACGGAGGTCTCCCCGCCGGAATCTCTTGTGCACACCTAGCCTCGCGTGCCTTTCCTTCATTTCGCGTATCTCGTGAGTTATTTGTGAAATTACTGCCGTACTTGATTTATTTGAGTTGTTTATTTGTTTTGAAATACTCCTCTTTGTAGTCTCGTTTGAAATTGGTATCCAAATCTAAATAACAATCCGAAAGTGAAACATCTAAATGATATTGTGAAATACTTGTAAAAGTGATACCCCAAGACGGACCACGTCATTGGGTTGGAAGTACGAAATTCGAAATCGTTGCCTCGGTTACCAAGAGTAGCACACCGCTCACTTTTTGGTCGAATCTGAATATCTCTCAATCATACATCGATTATTATTTTATTTTTGCCACACCGGCTTTTTTTTTGTTTGGAGCTCCTTACACGATTCTACACTTTGAATGAAAATTGGTAATTATGTAAAGTGGAAAGCCGTTGTGCGTGGGTTTGTGCCATATCCCTGATACGATACATTTCTGACATATTGTGTTGGTTACTGATTATGAGATTATGAGATTATGAGGCTCTGACCTCCTTGATTAGTTATGGTTATGAGGCGCTGTGATGCGAACCTCCTGTGATTGAGTTATGATTGTGGTAGTGCTTTTGCACATATGAGAAAGAGGTTGTGGATTGGATATGGTCACGCCCCGTATCAACTAGTCACTAAAATGGATTTTCGGGACTCGATTCCTATCGATGAGAAATTATTATCTTGAGATTAAAGCAATATTGTGAGTTGCTATTAACAGTGAGTTTCTCGAGATGGACCACATCTTCGGGACGGAACACGAAATTTGAGATGGCTACGAGGTTTGTCACACCAAATCAGTTGTGAACGCTTTTCCCGCGAGTTTTGATATTTATTTACTAGCGAATTGGTTATTCCTGTCATATGTCTCATCATCTGTTTACGTGCTATGGGTGTTAGCTTACTCAGCCGTTTGCTGACTATTTTCTGTAAAAACTGCGTTGGCTTTTGCTATTTTAAAACCGCAGGTTGGCTATCGAGGTGGGGGAACGTTCACGACACAGCAGGATAGAGAAGCTTGATGCTTAGATCATCGGTCACGTAGTAATTTGTTTCATATCACTAAAAGTGTATTCTTGACTTTTCAAATGTCATTGTTGTATTGGAATTGTAATAAATTGTATTTTGAGTTATCGATGGTTGTACTAGCTGTGAACCAACGATCCTTATCCGTTCCCAATGAGGCTCATCACCTCGGGCGGAGACATCTCTTCTGAACGTGGGGCCCGGCCGGCCTTGCGATTCGGTGGGGTGTTGCACGTACGAGTGCAAAAAGATAGGGCTGGCAATATTCGACACGACACGACAACACGACTCGAAAACGACACGAAGTTAGCGGGTTTGGGTCGACACGAACCCGCAACGGGTCGCTAACGGGTCGACCTGAAATCAACACGAAAATAAATGGGTCGGGTTAGGGTCAACCCATACAACTCGAATCTGACCCGCTACAACCCGCTTAAGGTGCTATTATTATTTTTTCTTATTTTGAGGTGCTTTGAAATAAGGTGCTATCATCATTTAATTTGACTAAATTTTGAAAAAAACAAAAATGAAAACAAACAACCTAGCCTCACCCAACCCAACCCAAGGTTAATGTTTATACCAGGGATATATAAACTTCTTTTTCACTCTCAAGCCCCATTTCATAACCCTCAATCAAACCACGCCGCACATGAGTACAATACAGAAGCCTCGAAGCTTCAAACCCTACTACCGGAAGCGACGAGATCTGTTCGGCTTTGCGTTTTTGGGTCTCTGATACTCCGTCTCTCTGGTCTATCTCCAGACTCGGCCTTCTCCCATCTCCCTCTCACAGACGACGAATGGTCAAATCAGCCACGCCGTGTGAGGACGACATCGATCTCTAATCGATTGACCCTATATCGTTGTTCTTGCCATCGCCGCCGGTCTGTCATCCGTTGTGCCAACCAACGCCTCGATCTATTGAACCAGTGAAGGCTCGGTCTCTCTCTCTCTCCCCCCTTCGTCCTGTTATTTCCAGCGGATCGAGTTGTTTTTCTTGCTTCTGAATGTAAATATGAAAACAAGCTACTGTAATTTATGGAATTGTAAGTATTTTGAATGGATTTCCAACCATGTGTCTTCAATTTGAAGATTCAGTAACCTCTTCCACCCCCTTTTCTGCCTGGGTTTTCTTCATTTTCCGGTTATTTGGGGCAAAACAGGTCATTATTTGGGTTGAATTCAGGTGACCCGACCCGAACCATTTGTTAAACGAGTTACTCGGGTCGTGTCGGGTTACCCGTTTAATAAACAGGTCGGGTTCGGGTTAGGTTAACTAACACGATAAAGGACCCGAGTCAGCAACGGGTCAACCCGGTAGGGACCCGTCACGGGTTGACACGACCCGTAACCCGGCGGGTTGACCCGGATTGCAATCCCTACAAAAAGATAGCTAAAATCGAAGTTTTGAAGAATTGCACTCGTATGAACCCTCTCAGACACTCGTACGAGTGGGATCAGACACTCGTACGATTGGACATGCACTCGTACGACTGCGACGTAGGATTGCGCAGTAACTTTTGTTTTAGACGTATTTTTAGAATCTTTTCTTATGGAAACAATTGGAGAACGTATGGGGAGACTATAACCGCATTATTAGGGCATGAATCTATCATAAGATAGATCATACACGTCGGGAGAAGGAGAGGAGGAGGACGACGAGGACGAAGACGGAGACGAAGAGAACACCAAAGCCACCATTGGAGAGCTAGGTTTTTGATTTCTTCTTCTTCTCTCTCAATCTTTGTATGGAGAAACTATTGCACCGTGTTTGGTTGATTCTTCTTAGCTAGACGTTTTGCTAGGCATCTCTATGAGAGCCTAGGGTTTTATGTAGATGATTAATTTCCGGATTCAAGGCTTGTTTCATCCTTTATGATTTGATCTTTGGATAAATATTAGTTTCATGAACTTGTTATTGAATCTTGACTATTGAAATGGCTAGATTAGGATATTGACATTCATGAAAACTAGGGTTCTTCATGGATTAAATCTTGCTTAATGTTGATTTCATTCTTGTCAACTGTTCACGTGCTACACTTAATTCTTAGTGCTGAAGGAGTCATGACCGGGAAATACTACTTAGCTAGCGAATGCGCGACAATGATTCTAAATAGCTAGGATGAGACGTGAACAACAATCCCCAATCACAGAGACCAAGAGGAGAAGTGTTAGGATTGGCCTTAGTGGGTAGATTCGGTGGGTGACATTTTTCTGTGTCGTGCAACGGTGGACCGACAGGACCCATTTTCGTGCATGTCATTAGCCTACTAGAGTGGATCGGTAGACACATGAGACCGACAGGATATTGTAGTCAACTGAGACGTAGGATGACATGAGACCGATAGGAGATTGTCAGTACAATTACCCGACTGAACTAGAATAGGATTGACGTGTTACATAGCTGAATCAGAAATCGCCTACTTCCCTAGGTGATCTCGAGATTGCCTAGTTTCTCCATATCTGTTTTCTTAAATAAAAAATTACAAAAATATTAGATTAGTTTGTTATTTCAATTTCCAGTCACTTGTTTGTGGGTGACAACTATCCAAATCACAGTTCTTACACCTGTTACCGTATTCTACACTAAATAATTAAATAATCTAAAGTCTGTCCTCATGGGATCGATAACTCGGGGTTGAAATACCACCCCTATATTACTTGACCGTGCACTTGTGTTTAAACGCGTTAGTAAATCGGGTCAATCACTCTTCACTCGTTACAATTCTTTTTGAAACCACTCTTTTTGCAAGTTTAGCAAAATTTTACATACTCTATTCAATCTCCCTTCTCGAGTATTGATCCTGTATCTCTACCTACTGTACATCCCTTCAGAAACAATAAGAGCTTGATCCAATCAAGCAGCGCAGAACGATGGAGCAGGAGAATGGGGGAGGGGGGTGGTCTGGCCGAGCCTCCTTGCAGTGGGGTAGGGGGGGGGGGGGTTGTTCGGCCCTCTCTTTCTTTTCCTTCTCTTGCTCTAATTATTTTATCTAATGAAAATTAGGATTGGACTAGCCTTTTATAATTAATAACTATTTATTAATTACAAAACTGGCCCACTACTAATCCGATCCATACTTATATTAATTAATAGTTTAGTCTACTTTTTGATTTAGTCCAACTTAATATGGGCGTTGTTTCACTTTGATCCCTAATTCTTCTAACTGTTAATTAGTCCAACTAATTAACATCTATATACAGTCAAATCATTTGGTGTGTGACCCTGCATTTTCCTATTATGTTGGCAGTTATAATTACAAACATTAAGCTGTGTCTAGCAACACCTTAATGCTACCCAACAAATAGGAATAGTCAGTGATATAACAAACCTCTGTGACCAATGTTACCGTAATATATTGTCCCTTTGTCTCAATATCCAGATTGGACACAAGACACATATGTCACACTCGTATATCCAATCCACAGTTTCTTTAACATGGGAATAGACTTATTTGATCAGATAACAACAATATCATATATTGATTTACTTGAGCCTTGCCAGGATTTGTAAGTGCTACTCATCGAGTGGACGTGGATACATACTCCTGTTATGTGGAAGGGAAAAATCCTCTCTACATAACTACCATCTCTCAGCTTGCTTCCTATCATGGGCGATTATCACCTTCATAGTTACCCAGTTACGGCGTAACGTTTGACGTTATGAAAACATGATAATTCACAACTAGAGTATCTAGTGACTTCAAGTCAAAGGACCACAACACTTGTCACTACGAGAAGCACTTGTGACATTCACATAACTCCCATATAGCCGTGTTAAACTTGATATCTCCATATCAATCTACCCACATGCTAGTCTCTATGCATAGTGATAGTCCTACTAACCATTATACTTGACTAGGGAAATTTTAAGATAACAAAAATTGCAATTTAAGGAATTCATTATATTAATATCTCCATAACTAATAAAATTAATAGTTTAGCCAAAACAATGTTTTCACTAAAATAGATTGCCTCTAGGGCATACACCAACATTTTCATATGTTGGTACTTTGCATATCTTCACATCTCCTCCGTGGATGATCTTTTGAATGAGATGAAATACCCTCAGTATGTGTTTAGATTTCTGGTGAGATCGGAGTTCCTTAGCTTGTGCGATCGCACCATTGGTTTCACAATATATTGTTATAGGATCAACAATACTACAGAAAACTCCTAGTTCAGTAATGAACTTCATGAATCAAAAAACATCCTTTGATGTATCTAATTTAGCAATATACTCAGCCTATGTGGTAAAATCAGCAACTGTATCTTGCTTCAAACTTTTCTATCGCACAACACCTCCATTAAGGCAAAACAAAAAACTTGATTGTGCTCTGAAATCATCTTTGTTGTTTTGGAAGCTTGCATCAGTGTAACCATTTACAGTGATGTCTTCCCCTCCTCCGTATATTGAGAATTCTTCCTTATTCATTCTTAAGTACTTAAGGATATTCTTGACAACTATCCAGTGACTCTCACCGAGATCTGACCGGTACATATTTTTCATGCTCAAAGATATGATACATCTGGCCTAGTACATAACATGGAGTACAATTTAGATCCTGAAAGACAGCAATGTAGGTAGTAATACCGGATCAATACTCTAGAAGGGGGGGGGGTGGATAGAGTATGGCAACTTTTGCTAAAAGAGTGGTTTCAAAGAAGTTTGTGGAGATAATTGATTATTTCAAGGCTTTGAAATGAATTTCAAGTCCTTGGAATCAAAACACATAGGAGTAAGAGTGCTGATAGTTTTCACGGCCTTGAAATGACTTCAAGTCCTTGAACAGAAGCTAAGTATAGAACAGAAAGATAAATGCAAGAGACACAGAGATTTATATAGTTCAGTCCACTTAGACCTACGTCTATACCTCAGGGACTTGATCCCTGCAGGATTCTCAACTCAATTCTTATTAATTAAAAGCTAAGCCCTATATCTCAAGCACATAGAGTTCCCTTTCTCTGTTACAGCTTGTGGTTCTCACTAACCTATCTAGTACCTGCTCTAGCTAACTGATTAAATATGAATTCTCTATTGTTCACTTGAACAACTCACGAGAATAAGATAGAAAAGTATTATCTAAATGATATACACATTAAAATTAGAAAGAAAAACACTGAGAACTGATGAATCAATTGAGTATGCAGTGATCTTCATATGAATGGTTTGGTGAAATGAATCTCCTTCTGTGTGGCTTGTCAATCCTAAGAATGTCTTCGTGTTTCTCTGTGTGTTCTCTTCGAATTCTTCAGTCATTCATTCTCTTATGCAGATGGCTTGAGTTGCAGATCTTCAGGATCTTCTCAAAACAAACTTTCCTAAAACTCAACAGCATATCTTGACTACTTTAACAGCTATTCCCAACTGCTAGTTGCTCAGTGTCTTCAAAGATACTGACTTGATCTTGTAGCTGAGTATGTTAGGAAGGTCCAGATGTTTTAGCACAGTTACATAATCAATTTGTCAATCCAATTTCCCTTTCTACGAAACATACTGATAAGGAAACAATTCCTGCAAAATAGGTAACTATTTATACCTACAAAAACTAGTCAAACAAATAGATTAGCCACATTTTAGAGTATCAAAATGGTTTTTCATTCATCATCAATAAGATAGAATCAAGCATAGGAGACCAGGAATCAGATTTGAATCAAAAGCTCCCCCTAAGTTCTTGCTGTATATTGCAGTGTATATTTCAAACATTTGAAGACTGTTTCAAGGCCTTGAAATAGAGGAGTTGTTTCAAGCCTTTGAAACTAGCTGAACTTACAATCTCCACCTTGATGAAAGACAAAACCATAATTATTTTATGAACCAGGTCTCTGCAAAAAATAGTCTTTAGAGCATATCAGACTAACCATGATAATCTCTGATAATAAACTGAAGCACAAAATATCCAAACATCCAACTTATTAAACAATCAAGCAGCAAATCCTACTGATCTAAACCAGATCTCTAAACCAGCAAAAGTACCAAACTAAACACCTAAATTTCTCCTCCTTTTTGACTTTCATAAAAAAAGAATGTGAAAAATGTTGGATCAAAGTTTTTGAAAGCTTAAAAGAAGATAGAAAATTTTCAAGACTTTGAAGAGGGATTCAAGGCCTTGAAAAGAAAGAAAGAAGAGGCAAGAATTAGGGGGTTGGTTCTCCATCTCCCTTCGGCTCAACATACTCTTCACCCCTTTCTTCTTCAGCATCCTCATAATCTTGTTGTTCTTCTTCTTGAGTAGCTTCTTCACCAGCATCAGCAGCCACTTCTTCCTCCAAAAGTTCTGCCTCAGTTACTATCTCTGAAATGTTTGATTTCTTTTTCTTTTTCTTAAGATCCTTGATCAACATCCCTGAGTCTGGACTATCTGCATCCTCTTGTTCCTGAACTTCACCACCTTGATCTTTAGCAGCCTGTGTCCCAGTGTTCTTCACCCCTGCAGCCACATCTTGAGTTGTATGCTCACTAAATAAGTCTTTGTTTGAACCAGCCTTCTTTGATCATTCTGCAGCTGCAGAAACTTCCTCTTCCACATGGATCACATTCAGTGCCAAAATCATGCTGTTTTTCCTTCAACTCATCCATATCCTTCTCAAGAACAGCAAGTCTTTGAACACACCATGGAAAGGTCTTGAGATTGAGAGGGTATGTTTCAAGGAGGGGTCAAGGCCTTTGGTTTTGGAAACTTATTGGATTGCAGCTCTTCTTCAAACACATCAGAATATACTTCCAAGTTACCTTACTGGTTTTCATAATTCCAATCCTCTCAAATGCTTTCTCATTAAGCATACTAAAACTAGTGGTGATAGTTTCTTCTCTGTCATTTGGAATCTCAAGGTGTTGGGAAAAAAGAGATAGCAGGTTGGCATATGGAAAATGGTGATTTCTTTCCTTAGTATGGGAATAAAGCATGCGTTCCATCACAATTTTAGGAAGAAAAATCTCATACCCCTGCTAAGTACATCAAGTATAACACTCTGTCAGAAAACAACTCTTTTGAATTCTCCTTAGGCACTACACACCTAATTAAGATGATAAAAAAGAACTTTGGCTTCAACAGTTAGCACAGAGTGTGTTAACTTCTTTGAGGAAGTAGGAGCATTGGGTAAAAATAACTCTTCTCTAGCCGGTTTCAATGCTTCACTCTTGTTGGGATAGTTGTCTGTGTTATACCTCTTAGGACAACCTACAGCATTGGCAAATTATGAATGATATAACACCATGCTTATGCCAGCCAATTTAGATGTAATCACCAAGTTTAGGGTCTTGATTTGCTTCATGTTCAGGTAGAAAAGTCTAGTGAGCCTAGGGTAAGCAACTTCCGAAGGGTTTAGAATTTTACAAAAGAGAACTTCTATTCAACCTCTTAACGAACTCCAGATTCATACTTTTCAACATGTTAATACTAATCATACTGCAGTAGGCTGCTGTTCTAGAAGCAAAACCGTCTAACCACAATCCTCTAACAACATTAGTAACAAACAACTTGCTATTAATGCCAGATTTCTTACCAGGGGATTGTTGCTTCTCTGAATAGATCTGCAGTTCTTTTCTAGTGTTCTTCTCTGGTTCTTCATCTGTAGCCTTCCCTTTTCCTTTGTCAGCTTTTGTAGGTTTCTTCTTCTTAACCTTCTTAGGACTAGAAATTTGTTCCTCTGTTTGTTTCTCAAGAGCAGACTGATATGTCTTCTTCTACTTCTTGCTAGCATTTGGAGTATGATCCTTCTTGATATTATTATTTGGAGGAAAGGATCCTTTTCCGGAGTTGGGGTTTTGGAACTGGAATCATCACTTAGGGTTTGAACCTCTTCTTCAGCAGTCTTTCTCTTCTTTTCAGGACCTTTCTTTGAACCTCTAACCATCTTGATTCTATAAGAAGTTCTTCTTGTGCTCATTAGGGTTTGAGGGTATAGAAGAGAGAGGAATAAGTGATATGAGAGAGAGAGAGAGAGAAGTAAAGAGATAAATACTGAATAGTTTGAGTTTGAAAAAGAAACAAAATATTTCGAAATCTTTTAAGATGTGCAGAATCAGTTAAATTCAAAATTTTGTGTGTGTGACGTGGGAAAGGAAATATTATAATACTAATTTTGAAAGAAAATAATTTAAAAAGGTAAAGGCAATATTGAGCAATTATCTATGGAGATAGCACCCAACATTGAATATCCAATTTAGTGACTATGTAGCGTACACACTTATTTTCAAGGCTTTGGAAAGCATTTCAAGGCCTTGAAAAGCTATACTGCTAAAACAGATAAAAACAAGGCTATGAAAAGATTTTAAAGGCTTTGAAAATCCATTCAAAACATTGAGGCGTATAATACTTACCTGATACTTACCCGATACTCACCCTATACTAATGCTTCCTAATTTAGCATGCCCAATTCTAATCTGAGGGCTGAGAATCTTTCTTATGGCAGTGGTTTGGTGAAGATATATGCCACTTGCATGTTAGTAGACACAAATTCAAGAGTAACATCACCTTTCTCAGTATGATCTCTGATGAAATGATGTCTGATATCTATGTGTTTGGTCCTTGAGTGCTGAATTGGATTCTTTGTAATTGATATTGCACTGGTGTTGTCACATTTGATAGGTATATATCTGAAATTAAATCCATTATATTTAATTTTCTGAGCTATCCATAAAACTTGTGAACAACAATCTCCAGCTGCTATGTAATCATCTTCTGCTGTTGATAAAGCTATTGGATTTTGCGTCTTTGAATGCCAGCTGATCAGGGATTATCCAAGAAATTGACAACAACCTGAAGTGCTTTTTCTGTCAGCTTTGTAACCTGCAAAGTCAGCATCTGAATAGCCACAGAGAGAGAAATTAGATTGTTTTGGATACCAAATCCCTAAGTCTTTTGGTACCAGTGAGATATCTAAAAATTCTTTTGACAACGATCAAATGAGATTCTTTAGGATCCGCTTGAAATCTAGCACACATACACTAAACATGATATATGGTCTACTTGCAGTGAGATATAGGAATGATCCAATCATACCTCTATACTCTTTAACATTTACACTCTTACCAGTTTGATCCTTGTCTAAGGACAATGTAGAGCTCATAGGGATTCTTGCTACCTTGGACTGAGACATATTGTACTTGTTTAACAAGTCCTTGGTATACTTGTTTTGATGCAGAAATATTCCTTTCTTCATTTGATGTACATGAAGTCCAAGAAAAATGTTCAATTCTCCCATCAAGCTCATCTAAAATTCTCTGCTCATAATACTTGAGAAATCCTTTCAAAGAGAGTCATTAGTAGCTCTACATATAATATCATCAACATATACTTGAACTGCTAGAATATCTTTCTCCCGAGTCTTTATGAAAAGGGTTTTATCTACCAATCCTCTTTCGAAATCATTTTCAAGTAGAAACTTTGATAGTCTTTCGTACCAAGCCCTTGGAGCTTTTTTCAAACCATAAAGAGCTATCTAGTTTATAACCATGATCTGGAAACTCATCATTTTCAAAATCAGGTGGTTGTGCAACAAAAAATTCTTCTTGCAAATATCCATTTAGACATGCACACTTCTCATCCATTTGAAAAAGTTTCATATTTTTGTGAGATGAAAATGCAAGTAACATTCTAATTTCTTCTAACCCTGAAACATGAGAAAATGTCTTCTCATAATCAATACCTTCTTCCTGGTTGTAGCCTTGAGCTACCAGTCTTGCTTTGTTTCTAATTACCTTGCCATTCTCATCTAACTTATTTCTGAATACCCATCTTGTGCCAATGACAGACTGTTCTTTGGGTGGAGGAACCAGATTCCAAACCTTGTTCCTCCAAATTCATTAAGTTTACATTGCACTGCAATGATCCATTCTGCTTCTGTAATGCTTTTTTCACATTCTTAGGTTCCATAAGAGAGAAAAAAGCATTATAATCTCTTAAATTTTGATCTTCTCTGTGTACTAGTGGATGGATAATATATAATGATGTCAACTGGACGAGATGAGATATATTTGAATCTTTTCCTTGGTGTTCAAGGTTCAGATGCTCCAGGAAGCTTCTCTTGTCTTTGAGAACTTGAAGTAGTGGCTTGTCCACTTTGATTCTCTTGTTGTTCTTTTTCAAGGTTTTGAAACTCATTTCCAAGGCCTTGAAAATTCCTTATGTTTTCTCAGTAAGCTTCCCTTGGAACCTTTTGAAGGCTCTGCTTCATCTTCTGACTCATGCTTGTTCAAATTCAAGTCTACAAAACTTTCACTCAAAGGACCATCATAGCTTTAATCAAAGATAACATGAATACTTTCTTCAACAAGCTTGGTTCTCTTATTATAAACTCTATAAGCTTTGCTAGTCAGTGAATAACCAAGAAAGATACCTTCATCACTTCTGGCATCAAACTTACCAAGATTGTCCTTACCATTGTTGTGAATAAAACAAGTTCAGCCAAGAGGTTTGAAGTAAGAGAAGTTTGTCGTTCTTCCTTTGAAAAGCTCATAAGGAGTATTCTTCAAGATAGTCCTAATAAAACACCTTTTAAGTATGTAGTTGGCAGTGTTTACAACTTATGCCCAAAATAATTTTGTCAACTTGTTCTCCAGAAGCATTGTCATTGACATGTCTTCAAGAGTCATGTTCTTTCTTTCAACAACACCATTCCGTTGAGGAGTTCTTGGAGAAGAAAAGTTGTGAGGGATTCCATGCTTAGCACAAAATAAATCAAACTCAAGTTTATCAAATTCTCTACCATGATCACTTCTAATTGAATCAATAGGCAGGTTTTTCAAGGTTTGAAGCTCTTTACAAAGTTTTGAAAATTCAGATTGAGCTTTAGATTTATCTCTAAGAAACATTACCCAAGTAAATATAGAGAAATCATCTACAGTGACTAACATGTACTTCTTACCCTTTGGAGTTAGAGTTCTCATAGGACCACAGAGATCCATATGCAGTAGTTCAATGGGTCTAGTAGTACTTACAAAGTTCATTGGCTTGAATGATCTTCTTGTCTGTTTACCTTGAGCACAAGCTTTGCATACCTCTTCATCTTTGAACTTGATAGAGGGAAGACCACTTACCAGGTCTTTAGAAACTATCTTGTTCAAAGTCTGCAAGCTAATATGTTCAAGATTTCTGTGCCAAAGCTTTGAATTGAGGCACTTCAGACTTTCTCCTGCAACTTTATTAGTGTGCAAAGTATAAACATTGTTTGATCTTGAGGCAGTGAGGATGCAAATTCTTGATTTCTCATTTTGCACCACACATTTATCTTTGTCAAACATAACTTTATTGCCATTGTCACATAGTTGAGATACACTAAGCAAGTTAAAATTTCAAACCATCAACTAAATAAACATCAGAAATAGAGTTTTCAGAATCTGTACCAACTTTACCAATACCTAGTATGTTGCATTTCCCTTTTTCACCAAGTGTTATTGAACCTTCAGATTGCTCTTTTAATTATTAGAATAAGGATCTCTTTCCACTCATGTGTCTGGAGCAAACACTGTCCATAAACCATTTATGTTCTTTGTTCTTGGTGACTGCCTGCAAACACCATTCACTGCCTTACCCAGCTGTTAGACCAAGTGTTGAATTTAGATTCATATTCAGGGTCAACCATGTTAGGTGGTCTAACCCCTTTAGAAACCCAAATATGTCTAAGTTGTCCTTTAAGTTGAACTAGAAAAGTGTTCCTCATTATGTGAGGGTGTCTTCTTCTGAAAGGACAAGTCATCTTAACATGACCAATTCTGTTGCATTAATGGCACTTAGGAGAAGTTCTGCTACCAACCTTCACAAATCAGGTGTTGTTCTTTTTTAGAAAATTAGGATTGTAACCAATACCAGTTTTGTGAACATACTTTAAGTTTCCTCCAAGAATCAGGTTTAAATTGTGTTCTGAGCCAGCAAGTTTAGTCATAACTTTCTTAGATTCTTGAAGTCTCTCAGCTAGAGTAGTCCTTTGTTCCTCTAAATCATCAAACTGATGTCTTAGAGCAACAATACTGTCACTCAACAGGCAGTTCTCAGTGAATACTTCTTTGACTTGAGTTTTCAAGGCTTTGAAACTGGTTTCCAAGGCCTTGAAATCACCGTTAGATTTTTTCTAAGAAATTTCAAGATTCTGATTTTGACAAACAAGTTGCAATTTTTCTTTTGATTTATCATCAACCTTTTCTTTCAAAATCCTGATTTCTTTCAGATAGTTGTCTTCATTTAAAAGCATTGTTCTAAGATAGTCACAGAGGACATCTGTTGGTTTTGAAATCAAACAACTTACCATTACCTCAACGTTCTTTATAGAACTTTCATCATGCTTGGCCATAAGGCAGAGATTGGATTTTTCTTCCCCAGATTCAGAATCATTTGAGGAGTCTATGTCACTCCAAGAAGCTATCATGGCCTTCTTCCTTCTTTCATGGTCTCTCTTCTGAATTTTTTTGCTTTTCTTGTGTGGAAAATCTCTAATCAAGTGTTTATCCCTGCTGAACCAGACTAAAAGCAATTCATTATTTTAGGCTTATTACCATGATAGGAGGATTTACCTTTGTAGTCTCTGCTACTAGAGTATTTGTGTTTATCCCTGCTGATGTCTTTGTTTCCAAAGTTCTTTTTCATCTTGAGAATTATGGTCAAGGATTTGGAAATGAGAGCAAAGGGATCTTCGTCATCATCTTCTTCATCTTCAAGGCTTCAATATGGCTCACTCTCCTTAGCCTTGAGTGCCAAGTTCTTGACACTTTCTAGTAGTTCTCCATCAATTTCATTCATGGAGATTTCATGTGTAAGCAGCTTTCTATGCAAGTCATCAATTCGCAGTGATGATAAATCTTGAGCCTCTTTAATAGTAGTAGTCTTTGGTTCTCATTTGGCTCTGTGAAGGCTTCTCAAGATATTTTTAACTTTCTCCTCATTGGTAAAATATTTTCCCAAGGAGTCTACATTGTTGACAATGTCAGTGAACCTCTTGAACATGTCCTTGATGGACTCATATCCATTCATTTTAAACAGTTCATACTGTCTAAGAAATATGTTGATCTTTGTTTGCTTGACTTGGCTTGTTCCTTCAAAGGTTACCACCATTTTGTCCCATATTTCTTTAGCAGTCTTGCAGCCTGAGATCCAGTTGAATTCATCTACACTCAAAGTACAATATAAGGGATTCAAAGCTCTAACTAAGAAGCATAAATGAATTCTCAGTTTTGGGAGTTCTGATCCCATCTTTCTTTGTGTAGAATGTATGAGGACCATTCTGTATGATATTCCACAACTCTATATCATGATCAATGATGAACATTTCATCAAGGCGTTCCAATGCACAAAGTAGTCACCACAGAATAGAGGAGGTCTATTAGTAGCTCTTCCCTGAGAGAAACCACCATCACCTACAGTAATCATAATCACAAGATGGGTAAATCTATGCATTGATACGAGCTCTGATACTAATTGAAAGACAATAATGTAGATAGTAATACAGGATCAATACTCTAGAAGGGGGGGGGGATTGAATAGAGTATGGAAACTTTTGCTAAAAGAGTGGTTTCAAAGAAGTTTGTGGAGATCAGTGAGTATTTCAAGGACTTGAAATGAATTTCAATTCCTCGGAATCAAAACATATAGGAGTAAGAGTGCTGATAGTTTTCTACGCCTTGAAATGGAATTCAAGTCCTTGAACAGAAAACCTGTTTTGTGAAGTAAATAAGCTACGTATAGAACAGAAAGATAAATTCAAGAGACATAGAGATTTATAGAGTTCAGTCCAGTTGGACCTACGTCTCTACCTCAGGGAGTTGATCCCTGCAGGATTTTCAACTCAATCCTTATTAATCAAAAGCTAAGCCCTAGATCTCAAGCACATAGAGTTCCATTTTTTTGTTACTGCTATTTGTGCTCACTAACCTATCTAGTACCTTCTCTAGCTAACTGATTCAACAATATTTCTCTATTTTTCACTTGAAAAACTAACGAGAATTAGATAGAGAAGTATTATCTAAATGATATACAAATTAAGATCAGAAAGAAGAACACTGAGAACCGATGAATCTGTTGAGTATGCAGTGATCTTCACATGAATGGATTGAGTGAAATGAATCTCCTTCTGTGTTTCTTATCAATCCTGAGAATGTTTGAGTTTTAATATGTGTGTTCTCTTCGAAATTCTTCAGTCATTCCCTCTCTTATGCAGCTGGTTTGAATTGCAGATCTTCAGGATCTTCAGCATATCTTGACTACTTTAACAGCTCTTCCCAACGGCTAGTTGCTCAGTATTTTCAAAGATACTGACTTGATCTTGTAGCTGATTATGTTATGAAGGTCCAGATGTGTTAGCACAGTCACATAATCAATTTGTCAATCCAATTTTTTTTCCTGTAAAACATACAGATAAAGAAACTATTCCTACAAAATAGGTAATTATTGTAGGGTTTTGATCATGGATACGCAGCGGAATAAACAATAATTTATCCATTCAATACCTCCAAGGATCACAGGAAGAGAATTCGTAACGATAGTAAATGATTCATACCAAGTACCTGATGGGTCTCCTGTGATGACTTCAAACACAAATATTGTTGTGTCTCTACGGTTGATCCACGCCAAGGATTGAGATCTAGATCCTCCAACTCCTTGTGCTAGCTTGGAAAGATGGAAGAGGAAGAAGAAATCACGCAACGAGGACCAAAGGGAGGATCGACCTCCTTGTTGTGGCCGACTGGTAGAGGGGGCGGACAAGGGGGGCGGTCGGTTTTGTCTTGCTCTCTCTCCTTGCTTCTCTCCTAATCAAGTAATGTTATGAGCATTGGTATGTAGGAATGAATCTAGAAGCATCCTTTATATAGTCCACAAGTCCTTGTTACTACATAAAGGCCCTCTCCTAATCCTACTCAAGTTCGGATTAGTCCAACATGCATATTAGTCCTACTAAGTTTGCAAGTTGTTGCGATTTGATCCTTCTAATTAATTAATCATATTAATTAATTACCAAGTCTAGTTCAATCCATATGGCGTGTGACCCCATAGGTTTCTACTTAGTTGGTAGTAACTATTTACTAATATGGAGCGGTGTCTAGCAACACATCCATACCACCCGACTAATAGAAATAGTCATCCGACATACCTTGTGAAAGTATTGTCTCATCCCTTTGTCTCAATATCCGGATTGGACACGAGACATAAAAGTCACACTCGTATATCCAATCCATAGTTCCTCGATCCTGGGAATAGCCTTATTCATGCAAATAACATCAATATCCTATATTTATTTATTTGAGTCTGGCAAGACATTCTATAAGAACTATCCCTCGAGTGGCCGTGGATATTTGCTCCCGTTATGTGGAAGGGAAAAATTCTATCTACATCACTACGATATCCAAGCTTGCTTCATATTGTGTCCGATACGCGCCTTTATGACTACCCAGTCACGGTGTAGCGTTTGATGCTACCAAAACACAATATTCCACAACTAGATGATCTAGTAACTTCAAGTCTAAGGATGACAATACCATTGTCACCGCGAGAAGCACTTGTGACTTTACGTAACATGTTTTTAGCCTTCTCGGAGATGGGTCAATCCAAAATTCCATTACACCTAATGCATACCCATGTGTTGGATCGTGATATCTCCATATCAATCCAACCCCATACTAGTCTATAGATGATTTTCCTGTATCAGTATAATTGACTAGGGATATTTAAGATAAACAACAAAATTGTAAATCTAAGGACTTCATTATATTATATATCTCCATAAATAATTCAATGAATATTCTAGCCAATTATTGTTCATACTAAACTAAATTGCCTCTAAGGCACCTATTCCAACAACTATTTATCCCTGCAAAAATTTAGTCAAACATATAGATTAGCTACAGTATAGAGTATCAAAATGGCTCGTCTTTCATCATCAAGTAAGATATAATCAAGCACAGGAGACCAGGAAGCATATTTGAATCAAAAGCTCCCCCTAAGCTCATGATGTATTTTGCAGTGTATATTTCAAACCTTTGAAAACTGTTTCAAGGGCTTGAAATAGAGAAGCTGTTTCAAGCCTTTGAAACTAGCTGAACTTACAGATCCAATTGTCAAGGCATAAATGATCTTTATCATACAATCCTTCTCAGTCGGATTCGAAGGACATTGACACGATTTACTAGCGTGTTACCGCAAGTGCACGGTTCAAGTAATATAGGATAGTATTTCAACCCCGAGTTGTCGATCCCATGTGGACAATCACGAGATTATCTAGTTAGAAGTTAAGTTTAAAGTGAAGTAACCGGGAGGAAGTTGTTGGTTTATGAGTTTGCCACCGCCGGCTGTATTGAAATAACAATCTTTTTGGATTTTATAATTAAACACGGATTAACTAAATATGGAGAGGGACTAGGCAATCTATGGATCACCTAGGGTTGTTAGACAATTCCGGATACTTTATTGAAACACGCTAATACTAACTCATTATGCCAGGTAACTAGTCACTACGATCTTCTCTCAATCTCACGCAGTCACGTCATGGTCTACTACAGGTCCCGCGGTCCACTATCGTCTACCAAATGGCCAATACTATTCAAATCACCTCACAGTCTCATTGATTTAGAATTGTTTTCATGTTCTCTATCACCCTAGGCCAAGTCTCCGTCAAGCACTCCACCTAAGTACTAGCAGTTCCGGGTAGCTACTCCATTGTTTCTAAGGATTAAGCATAGAACATGAAAAATAATTAAAATAAATTAAGCATTAAGTAAGATAACATAATCATGAAGAAAAATCCTTCTCTAATGGCCATTCATCTCATAAATAGAGTGTGTCAATTACACTAGTTCAACAATACACCAAAAGACTTGAAGAATCGTCACAATCATGAATCCAAAACATGTATCAATCTCAATAATCCGGAAAAGATGTCTAATCATGACCCTAGGCTCTCCATAGAGCCTAGAAAAGTATCTAACTGCTCATAGCAATGAAAAGATACACAAGTTTCTCCATCTATATTATAAAATAGGAAGGTTGACTTTAAAATGTCTTTTACTCCGTGGGATTAAATTCACCCCAACCCTTAGATGTCACCTATTTTTTATTGTCATAAAATCCTTTGATTTTAATAAAGAAATGTGGTTAATTGGGGTTAAATATGTAATTATGATGAACCCCACTCCCCCTTGAACTTCTCCCACCCCTTTGTGTGTAACTTCCGTCTATCATGAGAACATCGGTAGTTTTCACCACCAGATTTTTCATCAACCCACTGTCCCTCTCACAGTTTCATCACCACCAGTTTCTCCTCTTCTTCACTTTCTCGCAGTTTGTTCTCGCCGAATTCTTCAACTCACTCGCAGTTTGTTGTCGCCGACCGAAGTTGGGTTTTTTGGGGTAATCAATTTATTTCTTTCGGCGATTTATTTTTATGTTTTTATTTCAATTTCACCTTCCAACTTTCATTCTCATCTCAATTCTCTGATTACGGCGAGGAATCCTGTGGTTTTTTCCTATCAAAGTTGATGTTTTGAGTTGTGATTTTCCAAAATTAGTGCTTCCAGGAAGAATTAGCTATGAAAAATCGCCCACCAAATCGCCGTTGCCGTCGCACTCGCCGTCGAAAATCAGGTACAAATTCTTGCCTTGATCGATTAGTTTATGGGTGTTTTCTTAGTTTATGGGTGTTTAGCTAAGGTAAAAAGAAGAAATCGAAAGGCCCAGATTGAAGGTATAGATTGCAATAGTTTTCAGGGATTTTTTCAGTGTAATGCTAAGCAATAGGAGTAATCGAAAGACCCAGATTGAGAACAACAATGGAAAGAAGAGGAAATGAAGGAAACATGGTACTGGTGAAAGATGGTCAGAGAGAGTGATTAGAGGACTGGCGAAGATGATGATGATGCAGAGAAGAGGAGAGCAGAGAGATTAGAGGGAGGTGGTGAAAGTTGATAAAGAGATAATTTATCTGTTAAAGAGATAACTGATCACACACACCTCATATGTATAAGCCAACTCTTTGAAGTCTGAACTAACCATGACCACCAAAGGTATTTTTGACATGTTTGTGTGTAAAATAGTGAAATTTAGTTTTACTGAAGGTGTATATTACCTGCCACTCGAAGCAATCCGGGTGAGGTCCACACTCTTATTTCGTATTTCGTCTGTGTATGTATTGCTTAGTTTCTTTTACGATAAAATTTGTTTATTTTTTTGTCTGAGATAGTCCGTAAACATACATGGCTCATTATTTGACGGTCATTTTCTCTTTAAGATGGACCATACACCAACAAATTAAGGCATATTTATTGTCTCTTATTATAATCGTCTTTCTAATTTCGTGTTTAATTCTATAACAGGCCGACTCTAATTTCGTGTTTAATTATGTAAGGAGGCTGGGTTCATCGCCATTTTATTTTCAGTCTCACGTTCGGTTTATTATAGTTGATATTGATCACCATTTTGGTTTTTACTACAAGACAAGATGGTCCCTTGGTATCATTTGGAGCTATAGCAGGTTTGGTATCTAAAGGAAAGGAATCAAAACTCACTTATGATGGATCGTTGTTTCATTAATTTCGGAGGTAGAAAATTTAATGGTCGATTTGTAAGTTTACGGTTGTTGTAAATTCTGTTGTAAATATACATATTTGACATAGAAATAGCGTGATATTAAACTTTATTTTATGACTTCTACTATGTTTTCTTATTTGTTTCATGAGCATCTATTGGTAAACGACGTTCTTACTGTTTGTTTGGGGTAGTGCCCTCGGGCTCGGGCAATCCCCTAGTACATAGTGAAAGAGAAGAGAAGAAGTGATCAAACGGTGAAATCGCCAAAGCTCCGACGAACCCGTGCAATCCCCAAGCTCCAAGCTGCTCTCCAATGGCGTCCCGTGCGTCTCTGATGTCTCTCTAGGTCTTCTATCACGTTTTTTTACTAGCTGGGGCGAGTGTTTAATGTAACTTGGCCGAAATTGCATTTTAACCCCTGCAGTTTGTAGTTCCCGGACAGAATTGTAAGCTGATCTTGCGCGGGCCATTACTCTCTCATCCGGACTCCTATTAAGCTCCGTGACCTATCGTTAGAAAGGTATTTGAGTCTAATGTAATTTGGCACCTGTCCACTCCCAAATTAATTTTATAACTCAAGATATAATCAGATTAGTGAAGATTGGTCATCCAAGCTCCTCCAATTCAGCTTCTCTTTACTCCACTTGTGCTCCCGTTGCTTCCGAAGTTCGTTCCATGGCTCCTATCAACCGATTAGCATCCGTTACTGCCAAGAAAACATGAACAAACATACCAAGCTATTATATTTGACAAATAACATCTAAATATGCATAAAAATGCCCGGACTAACAATAAAGCGCATATGAAGCATCAAGTGATAAAACGCAATATATTCTCAACAATTAAGCTCAAATATCTCATGATAATGTTGGAATTAACAATAATATATAGCTCCTACAATGTGCTATCGAATTCCCCCACACTACCTTCTTGCTCGTCCCAAGTAACACTTGCTTCCAAGATTCACATATGTCTTTACTTTGCCTTAGACACAACAACTCAAACACCGGACTATGCAATGTACATGAATATAAACAATGCAACTCGATTATGTACAATGCAAGAAACTAAATAACACTTTTTTTCTTTTTATTTAGAGATTGGGCAATCTCGAAAAGCAAACCGGCATGTCATAAGGTCTCACATCCCCTAGAAGATTCTATAACTTTGGTGATCGGTAGAACTTGCGGCCAGTTTCGTCTGACAGAACGGGCACAAACACAAAATTAGTTGCTTCCGCACACTCATCAAACGTATCCCTAGCACTTACCATCCGAGCTATTTATCCATGGGTTTCAATTGTTGACGGCTTAGGACGGGTAGTATAAGATAATTAGAAGCGCAGTCCTAGACGTCATGATATATCTCACAAAACCCAATTCTCACACTCCCTCACCAAAATTCAAGGAACCCCACCGAATCTCACTACTCCGACCCTCGTTCCCTCAATCTTGGTGCAACGCCATTCTCGTAGCCACAAATGTGAAGAAGTGATCAAAACTCATAGCTCATCTCCTCGGTCTTCATGAAGTTCAATTTCTAGCTCCCTATTCCATTTACTTTCAACTTCCGTTTTCTTTTTTTTTTTTTTTTTTTTTTTTTTTTTTTTTTTTTTGAACAATAAGCACATGGAGCCACCACTGATGATAACAATATCCAAGGAGATCAATTATCAAAATAGATACGTGGGGTGGAATGTGTCAAATCAACGTTGTAATCGAATCTATGTCGACACCCCTACACTCGATGTAAACCATATCAAAAACCCGGTAGTCAATGTATAAACGTGCTTTTCCAACCAATCCTCCTCATCACCTAAGATGTAGAAAATATAAATGAAGCACAAGCACGTCCTCCTAAAATATCAACCAACCCCCACCCCATAACGTGCGGAAAGAATGTCACGCACTACGACACTCCACCTGTGATCGTGGTGTATGGACACGACTCACCGCCACACCGAAGTGTGCTGCCGTCTCTAACTCTCCCTTACATCCCCTCAAAAGATGACATGTAAGAAGATCCACGTAAGATGTATACTATCATCCCACCCTCAACGAACCTCCCTAACTCAACTCCCTCTATCATGACGCATAGGAAGGGACCATTCTAACTAGTGATGAAAGTCAACAAGGAATGGCTTCCTAGGATAGAGGTTGTGAATAAAAGGGGTAAATGGATCAAATTGGGGTAACTAGTGGACCTAGGTGATGGATACGGGACGTGAGGTCCCCACAAACATCACTCGCACAGCTGTTCTGTTGCCGCTACGAGGAGGGTTAACGACTACCTAAGTGACGGTGGTGTAGCGCTAGTAAGATAACTAGTCTGAGAGATAGCTACTCACAATTCTCGAGTGCATTGGCCCTATAGCCTTTCTACTCCAGATTCTCGCGTTTACCTCACTTCAGATCTTCCTACTCCTAAGGAATTATATCATTAAGTCCTCACCACATTCACTCTCTTCAATTGCCCTTTCTCAAAAAAAATTAAATTTTTAGGGTTTTTCTTATTTTTTGTTTTTTTTTTCTTTGAGTTTTTTTAGACACTATATGTAACTGGTGTTGGAATAGATGCCCTAGAGGCAATCTAGTTTAGTATGAATTTGTAATTGGCTAGAAATTCATTTATTATTTATTGGATATTTAATATAATGAAGTCCTTAGATTTACAATCGTGTTGTTTATCTTAAATATCCCTAGTCGAGTATAATGATTAAATGGGACAATCATCTATAGACTAGTATGGGGTTGGATTGATATGGAGATATCATGATCCAACACATAGGTGTGCATTACGGAATGTTGCACTGGATTGACCCATTACCGAGAAGGCTACATACACGTTATGTTGAGTCACAAGTGCTTCTCGGGTACAATGGTATTGTCATCCTTAGACTTGAAGTCACTAGATATTCTAGTTGTGGATCATTGTGATCTTGGTAGCGTTAAACGCTACACCGTAACTGGGTAGTTATAAAGGCGTGTACTGGATACAATGAGAAGCAAGCTTAGGGATCGTAGTGGACGTAGAGAGGATTTGCCCCTCCCACATAACGGGAGCAAATATCCAAGGCCACTCGAGGATAGTGCTTATAGAATGTCTGGCCAGACTCAAATAAATCAATATATGAGATATTGATGTTATTTGCACGAATAAGGCTATTCCATGGATCGAGAAACTAGGGATTGGATATACGAGTGTGACTTGTATGTCTCGTGTCCAATCCGGATATGGAGGCAAAGGGATGAGACAATTACTTGTACAAGGTTGTCTAGATGACTATTCTATTAGTTGGCTAGAATGGATGTTTTGCTAGAAACCGCTCCATATTAGCAAAGAGTTGCTACCAACTAGATAGAACCTATGGGGTCACACGCTATATAGAGTTGTACTAGATTTGGGAATTAATTAATAGGATTAATTAATTAGAAGGATCACTTTGCAAACCCTTGCAAACTTAGTAGGGACTAATTTGCAAGGAAGGGACTAAATTGAATTCTAGTAGGACTAGAATAAGTCCTTCAGGTAGTTAACAAGGAGTTGTTGGACTATATAAAGGACCCTCCTCCTTCCTTCCCTACACAACTTATGCTCTAAAGAGAACATAACAAGAGTAGGAGAGAACAAAGGAGAGAGAGAGCAAGCAACAAGAGGGACGCCGCCCCCTTGCCGCCGCCCACTCGTCCCCGACGCCACAAAGGGGCCGAACCCCCTTTTGTGCCTCGTTTTGCGTGATTCCTTCACCCTCCTTTCATTCCGGGCTAGCACCAAGGAGATTGGAGATCTAGAATCAACTCTAGGCGTGGATCAACTATAGAGAACGTGACACTATTCGCGTTTGAAGTCATCAAGGAGAACCCAAAGATGTGTTTATGATTTCTTACCTTCACTATCGTTATGCATCTAGACTTGTGATCCTTGGAGGGTTTTGCATGGTTGTTTATTTTATTATGCTTCCGTTTGCGCGATCCATGAATCAAAACCCTACAGTGGTATCAGAGCCACAGGTCATAGAGCATAAACGTAGTTTATGTGTTACATTCTTGTTGTTTTACACCTTAATTTGTTGTTTATCGCGTAAAACAAGACAAATCAAGCATTGGATGCAATTTGTCAAAGAATTAATCATAACAAGACCCAATTATTACATTGGATGCATGAATTGGTGAGTTTGAGAAATTTTAGGATCTTAGATCTAGGGTTTGGGCATCCTTGGGGAAGAAGGAGTTCTCCCACAACAAGGAAACAACCAAACTTGGGCTCCAAGCAAGGAGGTTGTTTTGGAAACAACCTCCACAAGGAGGTTCGGCCCCCTAGGGGACCGCCCCTTGCTTGCCGCCCAAGCTTGGTGCCCTATGGGGCCGGGCGGCCCTAACCCGCGGGCCTAGCTTGCGGGTTTTGGGCCGGGCCGGCCTTAGGGATTTATGGTTCACTTATTTGGGCCCGGGCAATTGGATTGTTGGGCCCATGGACCGTTTTAACCCTAGAAATCCTAAAATCAATTAAAATTGACCAAGCGCGTTAAAATTGGATTTTAACTGTTTATGTGCAAATCGCATGGTGATTGGATATGGCCTTAGGATGTGGTTTGATGTGGATGTTTAATTTTGTGGTTTGGTTTTACGGCCTGCGAGCTGATCAATTAATTGTAATAATTAATTAGGGTTTTATGGCCTGCGTGCTATTTTTTTTCTCTCAACTTGTGAGATTTATTTTATTTAGTATAGATATTAGCTAGTGCTAGATAAAGTAGATTGTTAGCCAAGATTGGAGAAAAGAAGCCCAAAGCCAAAGAAGCCACAAAAGATGGAGCATGGAGCATTCCACATGACTATGAAGGATGGACCAAAAGATCAAGACGCATGGAGATGTGTTTGTTTAGGGTTCATAGATAATTCCATTGGCTTGGAATTATCTTAGTCTAGAAAAGGCCATATCCACATCACGTTTAATTTCTGTTTTGTGGTTGTTTATTTATTGTCTTATTATTTGTGTGGTTGGTGTATGGATGATGCATGCAATTAGGATAATAAGATAATTAGACAACCCGGATCTATTATTTGGAGTTGTGCCCAAACTCAAATAGATAGATTAGTTGATATTGATCAACAAAATAATTAAAATTGAAAAATCCCTCAAATTTAAAATATTGTGTTCTTGCCTTCTCGTTATTTAAACACTCATTATCATCATTATTTATCAAGTTCGTGCGTGCCAAAGCATGGCGACTTGGTTCATAATGATGGAATGCGATGGCACGTAACAATGTGCAATTGTTTAGATAAGAGGTTGAACACAACTAGGCTATTAATTTGATTAAGAAACCTAGAGGCAATCAATTGGGATTATCCATAAGGATGGATAAATAAGGAGTTATTTGCCCGATTGAACCAAGAGTTGCATATGGGATGCAATTGGAATCGTTCCTACCTAAGAAGTAATCGAATTATGGGTGACTTGCCAAAGCAAGCTCATAAGGAGATGAAAAAGATGGATCTTGGCCCACTAGAAAATATAAGGATATTTTCCGCATTAATATCTTGAGGGTTATTAATCCGTAGAAAAATAGTGGGAGCTATATTTAATAAACTAGCCATTATTAAATATAGTCAAAAAATTCACAAATACTAAAACTTGCGTATTTTCCCTTTTGTAGAATTCCAAATGGCAAACAACTCATCGAGTTCACAACATTCCCTACGATCTGTCCTTGAGAAGGACAAGCTCTCTGGAACCAACTTCCTTGATTGGTACAGAAACTTGAGAATTGTTCTCAAGCAAGAGAAGAAGCTGTACGCAATAGAGGAGCAAGTTCCAGAAGGTCCAGAGAATCAGACACCTGCTGCCTTAAAGGCGTATCAAAAGCGTGTTGATGACGCTAATGATGCGGCCTGCCTAATGCTTTGCACCATGACCTCTGAGCTTCAGAAGCAACATGAGAACATGAATGCTGTCGATATGATCGAACATCTAAAGCAGCTCTTCCAAGAGCAGGCGAGGGTAGAGAGGTATGAGGTCTCAAAGGCACTGTTCAAATGTCATCTGGCAGAAGGGAACCCGGTGGGACCCCATGTACTCCGAATGATCGGGTACTTGGAGAATCTCGCCCGGCTTGGGTTCCCGGTCGGCCAAGAGTTGGCAAACGATCTCGTGTTGCAATCGTTGCCCGAGAGTTATGGACAGTTCATTATGAACTATAACATGAACGAGATCGTTAAACCACTGCCAGATTTGCTCAACATGTTGAGAACGGCTGAACAGAGCATCAACAAGGGTAAGGGCAAGGCCATAATGATGGTGCATAAAGGAAAGGGTAAAAAGTTTGCCTCTTCCTCCAAGGGCAAAGGCAAGTCAGTTGCTAAGTCCAAGGAACAAGCCCTTAAGCCTGTTGGTGGCATTGCCAAGGTCGTGACTAAGGGTGAATGTCACTACTGTAGTCAACCTGGACACTGGAGGAGGAACCGCCCAAAATATCTGGAGGACAAGAGGCTTGGAATAGTGATTCCACCACCACCAGGTATTTTTGTTGTAGATGTCAATTTAACTGTCTCTACATCATGGGTATTAGATACTGGATGTGGATCTCATATTTGTCGAAATATGCAGGATCTAAAGAGAAGTAAAAGATTGGCTAAATGGGAGGTAGATCTGCGCGTTGGGAATGGAGCAAAGGTTGCTGCGTTGGCCATAGGCGTGTGCGAGCTATCTCTGCCTTCAGGATTAGTTTTAGAATTAAATAATTGCTATTTTGTGCCTGCTATGAGCAGAAACATTATTTCTATTTCTTGATTGGACAAGGAAGGTTTTATTATTTCAATAAAGAACAATTGTTGTTCCTTTTATTTGAATAATATTCACTATTTTAGTGCGCAATTATTTAATGGACTTTATGTCCTTGATCTAAGTAATCCTGTCTACAACATTAATACCAAGCGGATTAAAATAAATGATTTAAATCCTGCTTATTTATGGCATTGTCGTTTAGGCCACATAAATGAGAAACGTGTATCTAGACTCCATAAGGATGGATTACTAGACTCATTTGATTTTGAATCATATGAGACATGTGAGGCTTGTTTATTGGGAAAAATGACAAAGTCCCTTTTCAATAAGAAAGGTGAGAGGACTAGTGAGCAATTGGCGCTCATACATACCGATGTATGTGGGCCATTTGCCACGCCTGCCAGGGGTGGTTATGTCTACTTCATTACGTTTACTGATGATTACAGTAGATATGGATTTGTGTACCTTATGAGGGCAAAATCCGAATCCTTTGAAGTGTTCAAGGAATTCAAGAATGAAGTAGAGAAGCAACTTGGCGAAAGTATCAAGGCTCTACGATCGGATCGTGGAGGAGAATACTTGAGCCAAGAGTTTGACGACTATCTTAGAGAGTGTGGGATCGTGTCCCAACTCACTCCACCCGGAACGCCACAATGGAATGGCGTGTCCGAGAGGAGGAATCGAACCCTATTGGATATGGTTCGGTCTATGATGTGTCAAACCGATCTTCCATTATCGTTTTGGGGCTACGCTCTATTAAGTGCAGCTTTCACCATTAACCGTGTTCCATCTAAATAAGTCATGAAGACACCATATGAGATGTGGAGTGGGAGGCGTCCCACACTGTCGTTCATGAGGATTTGGGGCTGCGATGTCTATGTAAAACGTTTACAATCAGACAAGCTAGGGCCTAAATCGGATAAGTGTAAATTTGTGGGGTACCCTAAGGAAACTAAGGGATACTACTTCTACAATCCAACCGAGAACAAAGTGTTTGTTGCTCGGACCGGCGTGTTTCTAGAAAGAGAGTTTGTCTCTAAAGAAGCAAGTGGGAGGAATGTAGAACTTGAAGAAGTTCAAGAACCACAAATCACTGAACCGATTATGGAACATGAACAGGAATCACAAGCAGTTGTGGATCCACCTGTTCAGGTAACACAAGAGCTTCGTAGATCTAGTAGAGTGCGCCAGGAACCCGAGAGGTACGGACTTCTCGTAACTGATTCCGGTGACACGATGCTCATAGATGATGAGCCTACTACCTATGAGGAGGCCATGAATGGCCCAGACTCGCAGAAGTGGCTTGAAGCCATGAGATCCGAGATGGAATCCATGTATACCAACAAAGTATGGACTTTGGTGGAACCACCTGATGGGGCGCGGCCCATAGGGTGCAAGTGGGTCTTCAAGAAGAAGATCGACATGGATGGTAATGTGATTACCTATAAGGGCCGATTGGTGGCTAAAGGATTCAGACAGATTCATGGTATTGACTATGATGAAACCTTTTCACCAGTCGCTATGACCAAATCCATCTGAATCCTACTTGCGATTGCAGCATACTACGACTATGAGATTTGGCAGATGGATGTCAAAACAGCATTCCTTTATGGGAATCTCCTCGAGGACGTGTATATGATACAGCCGGAGGGTTTTGAGGATCCAAAGCAAGCCAACAAAGTCTGTAAGCTGCAACGATCCATTTATGGATTGAAGCAAGCTTCTAGGAGTTGGAATCGACGTTTTGATGAAGTGGTCAAAGAGTTTGGCTTCATCAGAAACGAAGATGAGTCTTGTGTTTACAAGAAGGTTAGTGGGAGCTCTGTAGCTTTTCTGGTCTTGTATGTGGATGACATACTACTCATTGGAAACGACATTCCCATGCTGCAATCTGTGAAAGATTGGCTAGGAAAGTGTTTCTCAATGAAGGACTTAGGGGAAGCAGCCTATATACTCGGTATAAAGATCTATAGAGATAGATCTAAGAGGTTGCTAGGCCTAAGTCAAAGTACATATATTGACAAGGTGTTGAAACGGTTCAACATGCAAGATTCCAAGAAGGGATTCTTGCCCATGTCACATGGAATCACTCTTTCGAAGAGTGGATGTCCTTCCAATGAGATTGAGAAGGAACGCATGAGTAGGATTCCCTATGCCTCGGCCATAGGATCTATCATGTATGCCATGTTATGTACTAGACCAGATGTGTCATATGCCTTGAGTATGACAAGCAGATACCAATCCAATCCGGGTGAGAGTCACTGGATTGCTGTCAAGAACATCCTAAAGTACTTGAGAAGAACTAAGGATGCTTTCTTGATGTTTGGCGGTGAGAAAGAGTTGCGTGTAAGGGGTTACACTGATGCAAGCTTCCAAACCGATAGAGATGACTTCAGATCACAGTCGGGATATGTGTTTTGCCTGAATGGAGCAGCGGTGAGCTGGAAGAGTTCCAAGCAAGAGACGGTAGCTGATTCTACAACAGAGGCTGAGTACATTGCTGCAAATGGCGCAGCAAAGGAGGCTGTTTGGATCAGAAAGTTTGTTTCTGAACTTGGTGTGGTCCCTAGCATTGCGGATCCAGTGGAGTTGTTCTGTGACAACACTGGGGCGATCGCGCAATCAAAGGAACCAAGATCGCACCAGAAGTCCAAGCACGTGCTCAGGAAGTTTCATCTGATTCAAGATATTATCGATAGAGGAGACGTTCGGATATGCAAGATTCCTACAGATGATAATCTGTCTGACCCGCTTACAAAGCCTCTCACGCAGTGGAAGCATGAAGGGCACACTAGGAGTATGGGCATACGAGATGCGCCAGATTGGCTGTAGTGCAAGTGGGAGACTGTTGGAATAGATGCCCTAGAGGCAATCTAGTTTAGTATGAATTTGTAATTGGCTAGAAATTCATTTATTATTTATTGGATATTTAATATAATGAAGTCCTTAGATTTACAATCGTGTTGTTTATCTTAAATATCCCTAGTCGAGTATAATGATTAAATGGGACAATCATCTATAGACTAGTATGGGGTTGGATTGATATGGAGATATCATGATCCAACACATAGGTGTGCATTACGGAATGTTGCACTGGATTGACCCATTACCGAGAAGGCTACATACATGTTATGTTGAGTCACAAGTGCTTCTCGGGTACATTGGTATTGTCATCCTTAGACTTGAAGTCACTAGATATTCTAGTTGTGGATCATTGTGTTCTTGGTAGCGTTAAACGCTACACCGTAACTGGGTAGTTATAAAGGCGTGTACTGGATACAATGAGAAGCAAGCTTAGGGATCGTAGTGGACGTAGAGAGGATTTGCCCCTCCCACATAACGGGAGCAAATATCCAAGGCCACTCGAGGATAGTGCTTATAGAATGTCTGGCCAGACTCAAATAAATCAATATATGAGATATTGATGTTATTTGCACGAATAAGGCTATTCCATGGATCGAGAAACTAGGGATTGGATATACGAGTGTGACTTGTATGTCTCGTGTCCAATCCGGATATGGAGGCAAAGGGATGAGACAATTACTTGTACAAGGTTGTCTAGATGACTATTCTATTAGTTGGCTAGAATGGATGTTTTGCTAGAAACCGCTCCATATTAGCAAAGAGTTGCTACCAACTAGATAGAACCTATGGGGTCACACGCTATATAGAGTTGTACTAGATTTGGGAATTAATTAATAGGATTAATTAATTAGAAGGATCACTTTGCAAACCCTTGCAAACTTAGTAGGGACTAATTTGCAAGGAAGGGACTAAATTGAATTCTAGTAGGACTAGAATAAGTCCTTTAGGTAGTTAACAAGGAGTTGTTGGACTATATAAAGGACCCTCCTCCTTCCTTCCCTACACAACTTATGCTCTAAAGAGAACATAACAAGAGTAGGAGAGAACAAAGGAGAGAGAGAGCAAGCAACAAGAGGGACGCCGCCCCCTTGCCGCCGCCCACTCGTCCCCGACGCCACAAAGGGGCCGAACCCCCTTTTGTGCCTCGTTTTGCGTGATTCCTTCACCCTCCTTTCATTCCGGGCTAGCACCAAGGAGATTGGAGATCTAGGATCAACTCTAGGCGTGGATCAACTATAGAGAACGTGACACTATTCGCGTTTGAAGTCATCAAGGAGAACCCAAAGATGTGTTTATGATTTCTTACCTTCACTATCGTTATGCATCTAGACTTGTGATCCTTGGAGGGTTTTGCATGGTTGTTTATTTTATTATGCTTCCGTTTGCGCGATCCATGAATCAAAACCCTACAACTGGCCAACTCGAATAAGGCCCAAATATGGGTAGATGGAATCAATAAATAAACGTGCGAACAATATATACAATGCAATAATTAAACGTGCAACGCAAATGCATATCTAACCGACTCGACATCTACATGCAAACTGACTCACTAAACTACATGTAACAAGGCTATGCAAGTTAAGGCAAGCAAAGTTATGTGTAAACCCTCCCACACTCGGGATACTCATTATCCTCAATGAATTTAGAGAGTACCCCCAAAGGACATGATCTCAAAGTGTAAGGATTAAGGAGTAAAATTACAAGTGTTGCATGGCACTTTGCCTAGAGTGACTAGTCAAGAATTTTAAAGGGAGAGAGAGAAAACGTACCTACGGTCTCGGAGTACCGTTCTTAAGGGACCGTTTTCGCGAAAACTAGTCAAGAAGGACCGAATCGGTAGATCAAATTTTCCGAAAACTCAAGCAAGTCGAAGAAATACTACATCGTTATGCTCCTTGGTGTTCCCGTTGCAAGTATCTCTTGGAGCTTTGGCCGAATCCCCCTCCAAAGTAACGAATCGGGAGATTTAAGTTCTTGGATTTCTTCCTCTTTGAATTCCCCCACACTCAATCCGCTCACTATCTCAAAAGCTCAAGAATTAATCTTGTAGTTGGGTTTGCAAGGAGCAAAACCCAACAAAAAGTTCGTGAGTTGGATGCGTTTTGAGTTTTGGGTGTGTTGGTGTTCTTGAGGTTTGAGAGGAAGAGGATGAAGAAAAGGAGTGTTTGATTCAAATTGGGGGTTGGGAAGATCAAAAATCCGTGTTTTGGCTCATAAATACCTCCCAAAGTGTCAAAAGTACCCCCAAAAAGTGAGCAACCCGCCCCATTTCGGCCCCCATTTCGGCCTCCATTTCGGCCCGAAGTGGTGGACGAAATGGCTGGGGAATTTTTGAGAAGAATGATGTTTTCATTTCGGGCCGAAATAAGGGGGTTTCGGCCTCCATTTCGGCCCGAAATGGTGGCCGAAATCACTGGAACTCTCCAACTTGTTTTTGCTCTAACTTCTTCATCTAGCATCCGTTTCGTGCGATTCTTTCACCATTGGACTCCATATTCCACGAGGAATACATGTTTGACTAGAAAGTTCCCAACTCCATTTCTTCTCAAATTCTATATCTTGTGCAAAGAATCTCGCCTCCAAAGCTCTTGAACTTGTCCCCACTCCGGGTTCCGATGCGTGCAACCCCGATACTCCAACTTGCTACCATGTTCCTCACAAACAATTAGCTACTTCTCGACCTCGAGTAGCTCCTAAATCAAGATAAATTCTTCCGGTTAGCTAGTTGTTCCTCTTTTTGCGTGCAAAATCGTGCGCACACATCAAGAAGGGGAATCCGGAGGGTTCTTCGGTACATGTGTCCTGCACACTCATAGGAAATATTAAAACAACTCTCTCTCACCCCTCACAATCAAATATGGAGAAATCAAAAACACAAACTAAACTAAATAAAGAAATTCCTACTCTACATTGGGTTGCCTCCCAAGAAGCGCTTGTAATTTAAGGTCGACGGCCCGACCCAGTTACCTCTGCCACCTCACGAGGGTGGTCTGGCACATTGTGCCGCTTCCATCTTATCTTTTCTGTGTTTAATTTGAAGAACCGCTTCGTGTGCTTGTATTGCTGATGGATTGTTTCTTTCCCAGTAGTCAGGTGGATCCCCTTGCGATAAATCAGGAAGTTTTCACTTCACTTATACAGCAAATGGAACCCTGGCTTATGCTCCCACAAGTACTAAGGTGTTGGTTTGAAGACCTGAAAAGTCTCCATGTCCTCATGTACCCTCATAATCAGCTCTCCATTCTCCACATCAACGAGAGTACACCCAGTTGTTAAAAACAGCCTACCTAGAATTATAGGCACATCACCAGCTGGCATGTCCAATATGACAAAGTCAGCTGGCATGATCAGGCTTCCAGCCCTCACAAGTACATCCTGTATCATCCCACAGGCTCTGTTGGATGATTTATCTGCAAAATGAAGAGTGATCCAGGTTTTTTGAGGCTCCCCCACACTTAAATTTTTGAATACCGACAGAGGCATCAAATTCACGCTTGCTCCCAAATCGCAGAGAGCTCTCCCAGTGTAGGCATTACCCAACGTAGCTTCAATGACAAAACTACCCAGATCCTGCTTTTTATTAGGTAGCCCATGCAAAACACATGAACTAACATGCTCATTTAAGTTCACTCCCTGAAATTCATCCACTGCTTTCTTACCAAGGACTGCATCCTTAATAAACCGAGAATAATTATGCATCTTTTGAAGTGCCTCAATCAAGGGAATATTAATATGCAGTTTCGAAAATACATTAAGAAAGCGACTGTACTCCTCAGAATCATCCTTCTTCTTCCTATTAGGCAACTGATATGGAAGTTCTGAAGAAGAAGGAGGAGATGAAATTAATACCTCAGTGGAATCCTCCTCGTCCTGCTGAGTACGCCCTTTGATTGGGGGACCATGACAGGAGTCTTATCAGAATTGAAGACTTCATGCTCCTTTGCCTTGGATGCTACCACTCTGGCATGAGTAGGATATGGAGGGTCTTTGAGTGCAATACCACTGAGAGTGGTGATGGATTGAACATGTTCCTCAGATGCAACAACAGTGTGTTCCGGTGTTCCGTGTTCGAGTTGTTGCTTAAGATCCTTAACTTCTGCTAGAGCTTCCTGGAGTGCAACTGCAGAAGTAGTGCTCTCTGCAATCATGTTCATCACGTGCTGACCCATCACTTTCATCACTCCTCTCAGCTCAGCCAACTCTGAAGCTAATTCTTGTTGTTGCTACTGCAACTCTGAAACAACTACTTCATGCACTGCCTCCACCGCATTCACCTGAACTGTGCCATAATCAATTGCATTTTGCTTCATCAATTCTTGCTAGTGGGACTCATATTCCAAGCTCTCCTCTTGTTCCACCACACGTCTCATCAGCTCATATGCACCCTTCACATCGCATTTGAACAAGAATTTCCCCCAGCTTCTCTGTCGATCTTGTCTTTGTCAAGATTTCCAAGTGCATCATAAAATATTTGGATGATATAAGCTTTCGCAATGCCATGGTTAGGGAATTTTCGTAGCAAGAAGTTGAGATGCTCCCATGATTTGACCATAGATTCATGTTGCTTCTGCTTGAATGACCATATCTCGTTCTTGAGTTGAATCATGCGTGAGATGGGAAAAAATTTACCCATGAACAAGGAGACACACTCTTCCTATGTCTTGATTGAGTTGGATGGAAAATAATCTAGCCAATCCACAGCAGCTCCCTTGAGACAATGATGGAAGAGCATCAGCGTAATTGCTTCAGAAGTGACCCCACTATTGCGAATTAGCACAAAATGGCTCTGAAATCTCCCAATAAATTCATGTGGGTCTTCCTCATATGTACCAGCAAAGGTGAGCTGTTCCTTAGCAAATTGGATGGTGCTCAGCTTATGCAGAAGCTCTCGGCCTGAATTTGTGGCACCACAATTGCTGGCTCCCTTCCTTTAAGATCCGCCTCAAATGCCTGGATTATTGCTTTTCTAGAACAGTTGTACGACATTGAGGTCGGCTGCGGTCTAGATGTTGCCGCTAGTGCTTTCTCTACGGCTGCAGCCACCATAGCTTGTAGCTGCTCCGTCGTGAGGGTAATCTGCCCTTGGCCTTCCGCCATAGGTTCCTGAGAATACCACACTATCACACCTGTGAGGTAAACAGATAGTAACAAAAATAAAAATAAAATAAAAACTCCAAACTAATTTCTAACTAAACAATCTACCGTTTTCCCCGGAAACGACGCCAAAAACTTGACACGATTTACTAGCGTGTTACCGCAAGTGCACAGTTCAAGTAATATAGGGTTGTATTTCAACCCCGAGTTGTCGATCCCACGAGGACAATCACGAGATTATCTAGTTAGAAGTTTAGTTTAATGTGAAGTAACTGGGAGGAAGTTGTTGGTTTAAGAGTTTGCCACCGCCAAACAAGTGGTTGTATTGAAATAACAATCTTTTTGGATTTTATAATTAAACACAGATTAACTAAATATGGAGAGGGACTAGGCGATCTATGGATCACCTAGGGTTGTTAGAAAATTCCGGATACTGTATTGAAACACGCTAATCCTAACTCATTTATGCCAGGTAACTAGTCACTACGATCTTCTCTCAATCTCACGCATTCCTGCGTCACGGTCTACTACAGCTCCTGTCGGTCCACTATCGTCTAAACAATGGCCAATCCTATTCAAATCACCTCTCAGTCTCATTGATTTAGAATTGTGTTCATGTTCTCTATCACCCTAGGCCAAGTCTCCGTCAAGCACTCCACCTAAGTACTAGCAGTTCCGGGTAGCTACTCCATCGTTGCTAAGGATTAAGAATAGAAGATGAACAATAACTAAACTAAATTAAACATTAAGTAAGATAACATAATCATGAAGAAAAATCATTTTCTGATGGCCATTCATCTCATAAATAGAGTGTGTCAATAACCCTAGTTCAACAATATACCAAAAGACTTGAAGAATCGTCACAATCATGAATCCAAAACATGTATCAATCTCAATAATCTCGAAAAGATGTCTAACAATAACCCTAGGCTCTCCATAGAGCCTAGAAAAGTATCTAACTGCTCATAGCAATGTAAATATACACAAGTTTCTCCATAGATAATGAAAGAGAAGAGAAGAAGTGATCAAACGGTGAAATCGCCAAAGCTCCGACGAATCCGTGCAATCCCCAAGCTCCAAGCTTCTCTCTAATGGTGTCCTGTGCGTCTCTGATGTCTCTCTAGGTCTTCTATCACGTTTTTCACCAGCTCGGGCGAGTTTTTAATGTAACTTGGCCGAAATTGCATTTCAGCACCTCCAGTTGTAATTCCCAGACATAATTGTAAGCTGATCTTGCGCGGGCCATTTATCTCTCATCCGGACTCCAATTAAGCTCTATGACCTATCGTTGGAAATCTCTTTGAGTATAATTTCATTTGGCACCGGTATCACTCCAAAATGAATTGTAGAACTCAAGATATCATTAGATTAGTGAAAATTGGTCATCCAAGCTCCTCCAATTCAGCTTCTCTTTACACCACTTGTGCTCCCGTTGCTTCCGAAGTTCGTTCGATGCCTCCTATCAACCTATTAGAATCCGTTCCTGCCAAGACAACATGAACAAACATACCAAGCGATTATATTGACAATAACATCTAAATATGCATAAAAATGCCCGGACTAACAATAAAGCACATATGAAGCATCAAGTTATAAAACGTAATATATTCTCAACAATTAAGCTCAAATCTCTCATGATAATGTGGGAAATAACAATAATATATAGATCCTGAAAATTGCTATCAGACATCTAACCTTTGAACTAACTTCATGTGATATTGGCAAGAATCCTTTTCTTAGAATCTTGCATGTTGAATCGTTTCAACACCTTGTCAATATGTGTACTATGACCTAGGACAAGAATCCTTCTTGATATATCTCTATATATCTTTATACTAGGTATATATGTTTAATCGCTTAAGTCTTTCATTTGAAACAATTCTCTAGCCAATCTTTAACATATTGCAAAGTAGGGAAATTATTCCCAATGAGTAGTATGTCATCCACATACAGGAACAGAAATAAAATGGGCTCCCAGTAACCTTATTGTAAACACAAGGTTCATATTCATTCTTGATAAACCCAGAACCTTTGATTGCATCATCAAATTAAAAATTCCAACTTCGAGAAGCTTGCTTCAATCCGTAAATTGATCGCTGCAACTTATACACATTTTCGTCAGGTTTCTGTGGATGGGTAACCTATATTTCACATAGTTAATAAAATACCATTTTTCGTGATTTCGATGAGTTGATATGATTTTTAATTCAATTCTTGTGAAGAATGAGCTTGATGTGATTTACTGCTAGTCCGGGCATTTCTATGCGTTTTTAGATTTGATTTGTCAAATATCATCGCTTGGTATGCTTGTTCATATTGTCCCGATAGGAAAGGATTCTAGACGATTTCTAGGAGGAATGAAACGAACTTCGGAAGATGAGAAATGCTCAGGATTGGCCATGAGAATGAAGAGAAGCAAAGTTAGAGGAGCAAAACTGACCAACCTTCACTATTCTGGTGATATCTTGATTCTTGAGTTATACAAGGTATGCTATAGTGAGGCCGGTTTAAAATGAAAGTAAAATCAAATATATTTCCCAACGGTTGGTGCTGAAGCTAATCAAAGGCGATATGAGAAATATATGGTCCGTCGAAGACGACGCAAAAACGAAGAAGAGCTGGTGAAGTTCACTGGACCAGTCTTCATTATTTGGGATACATCTGGAGCTATATATGGAATTACGGAGCAAGGACTACACCATTAAAAAGTAGAAATTCAGGGATTTCCAATGATATAATATAGGCCCAAACCGGAGTACGGATGAGGGAGACATGGCCCGCGCAAGGTTAGATTATGAATTGTGTCCGCGAATCGCAAACTAGAGTGGCTGAATTGCAAATTAGGAAAAAAAATCTGTCCAAATATTTGTTTCCAAGAATCCAAACCAATTACAAGCACACCCAAAGTCATGACCCTAGCATCTACATATATAATAGTGCAAGATTGGAGCCAAACCAATGTCTAAAATAATTCGAGACAAACTAGGAAAACAATCCGTCCAAATATTTGATTCCAAACCTAAACAATGAATTGTTTCCTTGCATAGGAAACAATTATTGCCCAAGGAATCACAATAACGACTGCCATACATTGCCAAGCCGCCTGTGACAATTCCTTGTTTCCTCCAAAACAATGGGATTATCACCAAAACCCACTGGCCAAACTTTGACCCACATCCAGCCGTCGGAAGCCACAAATAAGCCCGTGGGAAGTTATTCCCTAATTCAGGTGTACAAAGTACTAGAGTATTGAATCAATAAAAACCCAACATACCAAACTTACATTTTGATTGTGTCGATATTTGATTGAGAGAAAAAAAAAAGAAAAGAAAAAAAAGAGCCACAAATAAGCCCGTGGGAAGTTATCCCTAATTCAGGTGTACAAAGTACTAGAGTTTTGAATCAATAAAAATCCCAACATACCACTCTTACATTTTCATTGTCTTGATATTTGATTGAGACAAAAAAAAAAGAAAAAAAAAAAAGAGAGAGAAGAAAAGAAAAGGAATAAAGAAATAAAGTTGTGCTTAGTGAAAAACGAGCGGTAAAGTTTCTAGTTCCAGATTAAAGATTGAGTTTCGCACATGGTTCTTCGTGATGGCCACGATATTGACATGGTACCGGGGTTTGAGGGTATTGAGGGACGGAGTCGGTGAGATTCGGGTTGAAGATTGCTATCATCATGGTGAGGGTGTGAGATATGGGGTTTGGTGAGATTATATGACGCTTTAGGTTCAGTAACTTCATAATTATCTTTTTTGTTCCTAAGCCTCATCATACTTAGACCTATAGAAGAAGAGGAGCTCGGACTATGAATGCGGCTTAGCCTTGGTTAGCCTCTTATTTTCATCGGCACACATGAAGAGGTAGGTTATTCTTAATATTAAATTTAGACTCTATAATAACAATGGAGCATTACTTGTTTTCGAGTTTAGTTGCGATTCACACCTCTTGCCTAACTTTTTCATCACTCCTTGAGCATCAGTCTATGCGTAGTGAGATTGCCTGATCTTACCAAAAAATAAAGAATTTTAAGTGTATGGTGTGTTAAGATCGAGTCTAGAATTTGCGTTTGCATCGTCTTGCTACATTGTTGTGTCGTGAGTCGTGTTGAGTCGTTTATGTCTTGTCGGCTAGTAGACAGGAGAATGCAGTAGATGAGACTTTGTTCGGGACGCATAAATGATAAGTGTGGAGGTATTTGATAACTCCTTAGTTGGATTTATATTTCGTAGTTAATACACTACCCGTTTTGCGTGATTTGGATGAGTTGATACAAGTTTTAGGCCAATTCTTGTGAAGAATGAGCTTGTTGTGATTTATTTACTAGACCGGGCGTTTCTATGCATTTTCAGATTTTATTTGTCAAATATAATCGCTTGGTATGCTTGGTCATGTTTTCATGATAGGTAATAATACTAAATGATTGCTAGGAGGCATGAAACGAGCTTCGGAAGATGTGAAAAGCTCGGGAATGGCCAAGGAGAATGAAGAGAAGCAAAGTTAGAGGCACAAAACAGACCAACCTTCACTAGTTTAATGATATCTTGCGATCTAAAAGGTCTAGTATAGTGATAGTGGTGGAAAATTGAAGTACACTCAAATAGATTTCGACCGATAGGCCACATAGGTCAATCAACGGCCGGACTTGAAAGATATGGCCCGTCGAAGACGACACAAAAACGAAGAAGAGCTGGTGAAGTTCACTGGACCAGTCTTCATTATTTGGTATATATCTGGATCTACCGAGAGAATTATGTAGAAAGGACTACACCATTATTAAGTAGACATTCAGGTATTTCCAACGATATAAGATAAGCCCAAACCGTAGTCCGGATGAGGGACAAATGGCCCGCACAATGTCAGTTTATGAATTATGTCCGAGAATTGCAAATGGAGGGGCTGAATTGCAAATTCGGCCATAATACATAGAAAATCATGCCCATGTCTATATATACGATTTTTTGACCTAGAATGCAGAGTTGGCTTCTGGAGAAAGTGGGAGCAAGGCTTCCAAGCAATTGAGAATACTCGGAGCTCGGAAACATTTGTTTGAAGCCTTTTTGGCGTATTATAAATTTGATTCATGTTTTGTTTAAAATTAATTGATGATGTTCTTGTTTGCTATGCCTAATTATTGTTCTTAATCTATCTTAGTATTGTCTGATCACCAGTATAAAGATCATAGGTAATTGGTCAGTAGACGCAACGAATTTCCCGGATAATTGAATTAAGGTTGCAGTCGCAGGTTAGAGGAATAAACCGTTCACTGTGAACTTTGAGTAGAATTAGTGGATCTTAATTATATGTTTTCGGGATAATTAGAACTTGGTAACTCGGTTGTAATTTCACCTAGACATAGAAAGCTAGTATGGTATCTCCGTTAGCATGTTCGCTCGTTTGGCAAACTAAAACATTATCTATGTTTCAAAATGTAATTCGTTATAACTAGTGATCCTAGAGAAATCATGATACTTGTCTCATCATATTAATCTCAATTTTGACTATTGCTTTATTTTTTTCTTTCTCAGTTTAGTAAACAATCAAATTGTTTGCCCACACAGAGTTCATCATCCTAATTATTCCACAACAAGTCCTCTGGGATTCGACAACCCTATCTTTCACATTATTACTAGAGAGATAATTGTACACTTGCGGAGATCGTATCAACATGCGCTTTGTGAAGAATTTTTCCAAGATTGCTAGACCACTGACTACGCTGAAGAAGAAGGTAGTTAAGAATCACTGGGATGATAGCTGTGAAGAGGATCTCTAAACTCTGAAGGAGAAGTCGACTACATCCCCATTCTTAACCTTGCCAAACGACTCTGCCGAGTTCAAAGTATACATCGATGCATCGAAGAAGGGATTGGGATGTGTGCTTATGCAGGATAGGAGGGTGATTGCCTATGCTTAGAGGCAGTTGAAGCCCCACGAGGAGAACTATGACACACATGACTTGGAGCTGGGAGCAGTAGTATTCGCGCTGATGATATGGAGGCATCATTTGTACAAAGCAGTTTGCAAGCTGTACACGGATCATCGCGGCGTAAAGTACATTTTCAAGCTGAAATAACTAAACAACAGAGAATGGAGATGGCCTGAGATTATCAAGGATTATGATCTACGCATCCAGTACCACGAGGGAAAGAAAGATGTCGTTGGAGATGTGTTGAGCCGAAAGTCGAGCCATGGAATTAATGCTATGATAGTCTTGTCAGACTTGTTATGCCATGTGTTCAGGAAGCTCAAAATAGAAGTGGTGGATCAAGGAACGGTGTAGAAACTTCTTGGGAGTATGACAGTCGTACCATAATAAATAAGAGGTAATCAAGCAAGAGACGTGAAGCACAAAATAATCATTAAGAAGATTGTAGCAGGAGAGGCCAAGGAATTCCTGATTCATGAGAATGGAAGCACTCGTTACAAAAGAAGATGGTGCGTACATAAAAGTGTGCAGAAACCAAGGAGAAGTTGATGCGGAGAGCGCACAACACATCACACTAAGTCCCTCAGGAGGCGATAATCTTTACAAAGACTTGAAGAAGACATTCTGGTGGCCCAACATGAAAAAGGAAGTAGCAGAATTTGTGGCTAGATGTTTAACATGTCAGGAGGTGAAGTTTGAGCATAAAAGGATGGAAGGTCTACTACAACCATTTGATGTTCAAGTTTGGAAATGGGAATCCATTTCCACGGACTTTGTGACAGCATTGCCGACATTTAAGAACATGCTCAATCAGATATGGGTAGTCGTGGATAGATTAACCAAGACAACGAGATTCATCCCGATGAAGGACACGTGGAACAAGGATCAAAGGGCATACGCGTATGTTAAGAACATAGTAAGATATCATGGGGTTCTAAGTTTGATAATCTCGGACGGAGACCCTAACTTTTTCTCTCACTTCTGGAGAGCGCTTCAAAAAGCGTTGGGAACACAACTGAAATTCAGTACCGCATTTCACCCAGGCGCAGATGGATAGATGGAAAGGACCATTAAAACATTGGAAGACATGTTAAGGGTTTGTATTATAGATTTCCAAGGTTCATGGGTCCATAAGCTACCACTCATAGAGTTATCATATAACAACAATTATCACGCCAGCATTGGTATGGCACCGTACGAAGCTTTGTATGGAACGAAGTGTCAATCACCACTATGTTTGAGTGAAATCAGAGAGACGGTCGTAATTGGATCACAAATGATCGAGGATATGATGAACCATGTACGACTTATCCAACATAGGATGAAAGCAGCTCCGGACATGCAAAGGTCATACGCGGATCAGAAAAGAAGACCATTGGAGTTCCAAGTGGTAGAAAAGGCGTTTCTATGGGTATCACCTACTAAAGGAGTAACCATGTTCAATCTAAAAGGGAAATTGAGCCCTAAGTTTATTGGACCGTATGATGTGATAGAGAAAATTGGGGAATTTGAGTATCGATTGGATCTACTTTCGAATTTGGGGCGAGTACACAATGTTTTTCACGTATCCCAGCTGAAGAAGTATATACCAGACCCGTCCCATGTAATCGATCCTGAACTAGTTGAATTCGATTCATCATTGACCTACAAAGATCATCGTGTAAAGATATTGGATACCAAGACAAGAGACACGCGCACCAAGAGTGTCAAACTGCTAAAAGTTCTATGGACCAACCACCAAACTAAAGAAGTGACATGGGAGTATGAAGATGAAATGAGGAAGAAGTATCCGCACTTACTTAATGAGGAAAATTGAGCTCCGGGGACTTCACTCTCTAAGTGGGAGAGGATGCAACCCTTCGTTTATTACCAATAAGTTTTTAGTAACCTTACACCATGCTTAGCCCCAACCCTTGGTAAATGTTTGTGATCGCGACCTTATTTGATTTCGCGGGTATGTGTTGCATATAGTATGGTGTGCATCAAATGTTAATTAATTGTTATCACTTTCTTGCGTGAAATTACGAGTTAATTATGCGAATGTAACTTTGTGAATTATCCGCAGGTTGGTACTGAAATAGATTGTCTGATTAGTTGTTTGATTTTATCTTCGAGGACGAAGCTCTCTTTAAGGGGGAAGCATGTGTAGGGTTTTCATGCAGGATGTACAACGGAAATACAGTTAAGATTTCCTGATCAAAGCCCTCCATGAATCGCAAGTTAAGCTCTCATAACGTGATAAAGGAAGTATCATTTACCTTGTAGGTTTGTGTGATCACAACGCAAAATGATGTCCACGTCTCTACCGGTATCCACACATTGGGATTAAGAACCGGGATCTCCTCCACGCCTTGTGCTATAAACTATAAGAGGGAATTAAGTAATCACGCAAAACAGGGAAGGAAGGTTTGGCCTCCTTGGTGCCGTCGGTCACAAGGGGTTTCGGCCTCCTTGGTGTTCTCTCCTTGCTCTGTTATTTCACTCAATGAAAACTATTCTGAACTAATAGAGCTAGGAATCCCGTTTTATAGTTAATAACTCCTTATTAACTAAAAACTTGCCGCAATGCTAATCCTGTCCATACACGGATTAGTCCACTTTGCAATTTAGTCCAACTAACTTTCATGTGATTGTGTTTTGATCCTTGATCATTTTAATTGTTAATTAGTCCAAATAATTAACATCCATATCCAGTTTAATGCTTTTGGTGTGTGACCCTGTAGGTTTCTATAACAAGTACAAACATTGAGCGCTGTCTAGCAACACTGTTGGAATTGTGCCCTAGAGGCAATCAATTTATTGTGAAAAATATATGGATTTACGATTCATTATCTTATCGGTATCAATATATGATAACATGAATGAAGTCCTTAGAATATAAATGTTATATTCTTAAAATATCCCTAGTCAATTATATTGATTAATAGGACAATCAACTATAGACTAGTATGGGTGTTGGATTGATATGGAGATATCACGATACAACACATGGGTATGCATTAGGAGTAATGGCATACTGGATTGACCCATCTCCAACTGATAGGGAAGAGACTATCACTACTGGGTTTGGTATGCTTAATGAGAAGGCATTTGAGAAGATTGGAGTGGTAAAAACCAGTGCTAAGACGTGGAAGCTATACTCAGATTTGACAGAGGAAGAGTTGGGCTCCAAGAAATTTCTCAAACCCACGACCTTGACCCCTACCTTAAGTCAAACCTATCAGCCTCTAGATAACCCCTTGGTTCTTCAGATGGTGAAAGAAATTCAGATGGAAATTGATGAAGTAAAGGAGAATCAACATGGGTTTGACACTGATCTTAGGCAGGTGAAGTACATGGTTGAAAACATGTTCAGAAACATGACAGTGTCTGATGTGCCTGAAGAAGTGTCTCAACCTGCAAAGAGTACCAAAAAGGATGATTCAGCAAAGAATCTGCTCAGTGAACATTCAACTCTGGAAGATGCTGCTCAGGAAAAAGATAAAGGAAAGCAGGTGGTTGATGAACCAGCTGCAAATAAAGAGGAAGAAGTGGACAGTCCAGATTCAGGAGCACTGTTTATAGATCTCAAGATTAAGAAATCAAAGAAGACATCTATTCTAGAAATTGTGACTGTTGCTGACTTGTTTGAGGGACAAGGTGAATCTGATGTTGATGTGGCTCAACAAGAAGAACAGGTTGATGATGATGATGAGGGAAATAGTTAGGAAGAAGATGCAGAGAAGCAATTAGATGAAGACCCAACCCCTTAACTCTTGCCTACTCTTTCTTCTCATTTTCAAGGCCTTGAAATCCATTTCAAAGTCTTGAAAATTCTATCTTCTCAAACAGTCTTTTAAATTCTTTTCAAAAACTTAGATCCAACATCGTCTCATTCTTTTTTGATGAAAGTCAAGAAGGGGGAGAAATATAGGTTTTTATTTCTTTTATTTGCTTACTAAGAGATCTGACCTGGTTTGGTTTTTGGTCAGTAGAATTGATTATCTGAACTTTGATGTTAGTACTTTCAGCAAATTAATAAGTTGGATTCTTTTTGGATATCATATGCTATATTTGACTATATGCTAATAAGTATTTTTTGCATAATCTCAGTATCAAACTGATTTTGATTTTGTCTTTCATCAAGGGGGAGATTGTAAGTTCAATTCTGTTTCACGACTTGAAATAGCTAGGCTATTTCAAGGCCTTGAAACATCTTTCAAAGCCTTGAAACTGGCTGTGCTTTATATGCATGAACTTAGGGGGAGTTTCTGATCTTAATCCAACTCCTAAACCCTGTGCTTGATTAGTTGATACTTGATGATGAAAGACAAAGTATTTTGACAAAGTTTACAGTATCTAACATCATATGTTTGACTCAGTTTTGCAGGGATTTTTGTTTCCTATTTTGCAGGATTTGTTTCCTAACCTGAGTTTTGCAGGGAAGCAATTTAGATGATGAATTGATCATGTGATCAATCCTGATGTGTTTGGAAGTTGCGTAACAGTTGTTCATACAATATCAAATCAGTATCCTTGAAGATATTGGTCAAACTATCTGTTGGAGAAGCTGTTAGAGAAGTCAAAGCTGAAGCTACAAATTAGGAAGTTTGTTAAAGAGAAGATCCTGAAGATCTTCATTTCAAACCACTCTATAAAAAGAGGGAAAGCTGAAGCATTGCAACGAGAAAATTATCAGAGACACTCAGAAACACTCAAGGATTGACAAGCAACAAATAAGCAGGTTCTTCTCTCTCAATCCAATCATCAGAAGAACACTGCACACTTACTGCAGATTTAGTTATAGTGTTCTTCTCTTCTGAACTTCATTTGTAGATCATTTTTTATAATACTTATAGTTCTCATTCTCAAGTATTGTTCAAAGTGAACAATATAGAAATCTTAGTTAATCAAATATCTAGAGCAGGTACTAGATTGGATAGTGAGAACCACACCCTGTAATAGAGTAAGACATATCTCTGTGCATAAGATCTAGGCCTTAGCTGTGGATGAATAAGAATTATGTCGAAAATGCTGCAGGGAGAAGATCCCTGAGGTAGAGACGTAGGTCCATGTGGACTGAACTCTATATAACTTGTGCCTCTTGCATTTACTTTTCAGTTTCATACTTAGCAATTTTACAGAATTCAAAATAGCTTCATTTCAAGGGTTTGAAACTCATTTCAAGGCCTTGAAATAGACTTATTCTTTTATACAATAAATGTTTTCATTCCAAGGGCTTGAAACTCATTTCAAGGTGTTGAATCAAGTTACAAATCTTTTGAAACCACTATTCTTGAAATTTTAGCAAAAGTTTGCATACTCTATTCACCCCCCCCCCCCCTTCTAGAGTATTGATCATGCATTTATACCTACTGTACACCCCTTAAAATATGATTCGGGTCCCCTCTACTGTTTCTACTAAAGGGTTAACCATGAAGACGAGGACTCATGCATTGTTTGGTGCTATCGATGCAGCATTTGGCACAATCATAGAGACCCATGCCGAGAATATCCACCCAGCTCCATCAGCATCCACAAGAGAATTCAGGGACAACTATGTAGTATTTGTGGGAGATGATAAATATAAATACGAATAAAGTAGAGGAATCGACGCTGTCAGTGGTAAGGTTATCAGATACTCAAAGGCCACAAACGAAATCCTTTCCATATGATGTTGGGCCTCAAATTGAGCCTCCACCACCACCACAGGTGTATGATTCATACGAACGTGATTGGCTTCCAGCTTTGCGAGAGATGCAGACAAGTTTTTGGGCTAAAATGGAGCAAGAACGAGAGCCTGCATTGCAAGATGCAGTTGTGGAAGACGAGGTATCTGAACCGAGAGAAAAAGGTAATGTCCATGAACCAGTGGTGGACTCTGCCATTTATGATTACTCAGACTCTGACTCTGACTGGGGTGGACCTGTGTCTCCAAGATGGGAGGACCTGTCGTATTGCGATCTAAAACCGCAAGCGATCTCACATTCTTGGCATGAATGGTAAGAAACCAACTTTGGAAGCTTGTGGTGTGCTCATGACGAAGCTAATGAAGCACTTTGTGCCCGCTGCTATTGAGGTAAAATCCCCAACTCAGAATTTGTAAGAGTTTTAAATATCTCATATTAATCAAGTCTGCGATGAGTTGGAAAGACTTGTGTATGGAGACTCTTATGGGGAAGAACGACATCGTAATTTTCAGTCTCTTATTCTATGGGAGATTTTAATGATGATACACATGCCATAGTCAAGGAGTTGGAAATCAACAAGTGTCGGGGTGTGGATGAATTGCATGGGTCACTTGAAGAGCATCTAGCACATAAGAGGTACTACTGGGATGCCTTTATTGAGAATGATGCATTTGAGCCCAGTGGTACTTGGTGAAAGTTGATTAAGAAGATCAACTGCAAAATGAAAGGAGTTAGCTTCTACAAATCTCCACCATCGTCACAACACATGGGTGAGCTTGAAAGGAAAATCACGGAAAAGAGATGGTGGAAGAAGAAGAAGTGGAGGGATAAAGCAGTCTCCACTTTCCTTTTCGGTTGAGGTAACCGGGTCGGGCCGTCGACCTTAAATTACAAGCGCTGCATGGGAGGCAAGCCAATGTAGAGTAGGATGCTATTTATTTCTATTTTTTCTTTTATTTCTCCATATATTATTTTGAGGGGTGAGAAAGAGAGAGTTTCTTTAATTCTTCCAATAAGTGTGCAGGGACAAAGGTACAGAAGATGCTTTGGGTTCCCCTTCTTGATGCCCGCGATGGAGAATGTTGAGTGGGCGTGCATCGGAATCCGGGCGTGTAGAGACTTCTCCGGAAATTGCCAACGGTCCACAAGACCCCTTCTTGTTGCAATTTCATGGAAACGGTGCCCATGTTGGTCCGGGCACCCAGGTACCTCTAAATCTCTCTCTTGTCTACGTTTTCAAAAATAATTGTTACGATCCACCGCCAACACATTTAAGCAAGGATACCTCCCATATAATATTAAAATTCGTTGAGGACAATGAAACGCTTAGGTGGGGGGGGGGGGGTTATGTTGACTTTCACTAGCCATGTTTTGTCTTGCATAGCCTTGTTTCATGTAGTTGTGTAGTAATGTGTAGTAGCTGTGATTAGTGTAGAGTGTTGATATATTATCGTGATGTGTTAAATGTTTAGTTTTGTATTGCTTTGCACTTTTACTTTATTAAGTTCCCCTACCCAAAACTTGTGGTTAGTCGAGTTGGCCAAAGCATGTACAGTAATGAAAAATAAATTAAAAATAAATAAATAGAAAAACAGAAAATCCATACAAATCTAAAAAATTCAGAGAAGTACAATTGATGAAGCTTGAAACTAGAGAGAGTTCAGCGAAAGAGTCTCAACGAATTGGAAGCACAGTAGTGGGGAGAACCTTAATTTTTAATATCATGCACACCTGTTTCACGAAAGAAAGTCTGGGGTAATAAGAGAAAAGTGGAAAGTAGACGAGGGCATACCTTTAGTTCCTATAAAGTTCTAGGAGGATTTGGTATTTGGGGTAGTTGAATAGTCTATTTTCGAGTGGAAACTTGTGGCCTATTGAAATCTGGGGTGGACCTTCGTGTAGAGTCAGTTCAATGTGGTACACTGCTTTAGCCTAAGTGAACTTGGGGAGTGTACATCACCATCCCTTACGGAGGTTTCAAGAGACAACCGAAAAATCCCACACTTAATTTCTCTAAATGCACGGCTCAAATAATTAGAAGGGAATGAAAAACAAAAGAATCTTCTCTTGGACTAGATACGGTGAACAGCCTAATGTGCTCCCGTTCGCGCGGGGAATTTGGATTCAATCCAATTATAGAATCTAAGGAAAATTAAATTCAAGGCGTATTACACGGAGTTTTGTCTCCCGTCATTGGGACAATTTGCATTCAATGCAATAACGGCTAAGAGGGTCTGAAAACTTCATATGACTTGGCGACAAAAGACTACCATAAGACTAAGGATGCCTAGACCCTCGGAGATAAAGGACGTGCCCGAATCTTGGATTGAGTTTGGTGGATGTTTGTGGACCCCTTGGTGAGCTTGTGCGTAGGATCATTGTATTTTCAAATCCTCATTGCGGTTGGGTGAATTTTAAAAGAGACTAGTGAGAACTTGATGATTTTAGTTCGTGATAGCGAGATTTCCCATCTGTAAAAAGAAAAAATATGCTTTGTTTAATTCATGCATTGTTTGATAATCGAGTTTCATTATGTACTTCATGTAGATTTACATAGTCTTGTGTGTGAGTTGTTCATGTCACGTGGCTAGTGGAGTTGTATGCAATTCGGTGGATTGAAAACGTAGTGTGAAGATTGATTTTGCTTGGGACGCGCAAAAAGGTAGTGTGGGGGATTCGATAAATCTATATTAGAGTTATATTTATTGCATATTTATATTACTTTGCGTGATTCCCGGGTTGATAATATTAGTTTTACACAACAAATGTTGAGAAAACGTAGAAAGTTGAGCTTTAAGCACTTCATTGTTAATCCGGGTGTTTCAATGCATATTTCGATGTTATTTGTCAAATATAATCGCTTGGTGTGGTTGTTCATGTTGTATTTACTGGAACAAATGCTAAACAATGGCTAGAAGGCATGAAACAAACTTCGGAAACAAAGCAAGCTCAAGAGGAAGCAAGAGAAGAAAAGTCGGAGGAGCCAAAGTTACAACCTTCACCATCTTGAGTTATACATTAAATTTTGGAGTGAGACCAGTGGAAAATGAAAGTAGACTCAAAGAGCTTTCCAACGTTACGTCACGAAGCTAAAATTAAGATCGGACGAGAAAGTTACGGTCCGTCGAAGAGGCTGAAAAGCTGAGCTAATCTCAAGGGGTGTTCGTGCGAACACTTATTGTGTTCGTGCGAACAAAAGCACTTAGAAAAACTTTGAGAAGGATAAGAAGAGGAGAAAACCAACTGCAAAATTTCTGGGAATACTCAAACTGTTCGTTTGAACAGGTGTTCGTGCGAACACCCGTGTGTTCATGCGAACAGAAGGTTAAATCGCAATTTTTTGGGCTGTTTTGTAATTTTTTGAAAGTTTGAGCTTCGGGGACTTCTTCTAACCTAGGATTCCGTGCCTTGAGAGATCATTCACGCAGCTTGGGGAGAAAAGAAGGCCACGGTCGGAGACGGAGATAAAGATCCGAACTCCGCCATTGGAGGACTCTAGGGTTTGAACTATTTCTTCTTCTTCCTTTCAATCTTGTATGGAGAAACTATTGTACTTTGTTTGGTTGATTTCAACTAGTTAAACTATTTTCGAGGCGTCTCTATGAGAGCCTAGGGTTTATGTAGATGGTGATTTTTTCCGGATTTTTGATATTTGTTTCATGCTTATTGATTTCTTCTATTAAATGAATGTTAGTTCTCAAATCTTGTTAAGGATCTTAATATATTGACACGACTAAGATAGGAATTAACAATAAATGAAATAAGGTTTCTTCGTTAGAATGAATCATGCTTAAAAGTTAGCTTTGTCCTAATTCAATTGTTCATACGCCATGCTTAATTCTTAGTAAGAAAGGATTCACGACCCGAACTTCTTAATTAACTAGAAAGTGCACGACAGTGACTTTACCTAATTGTGAAGAGTGTATGAACACAAAGTGTTAGGATTGGCCTTAGTGGGTAGATTCGGTAGGTTTCTTCAGCAATTCCGTGAAACAGTGGACCGACAGGACCCGTTATCGTGCCAGTAGATGACCTGCTAGAACGGGCGGGGAGAAAACTGTTGGAATAGATGCCCTAGAGGCAATCTAGTTTAGTATGAATTTATTTGTGGGTAGAAAATTCATTTATTATTTATTGGATATTTAATATAAGGAAGTCCTTAGATTTACAATTGTGTTGTTTATCTTAAATATCCCTAGTCCAGTATAATGATTAATGGGACAATCATCTATAGACTAGTATGGGGTTGGATTGATATGGAGATATCATGATCCAACACATAGGTGTGCATTAAAGGTAATGGCGCACTGGATTGACCCATCTCCGAGAAGGCCACATACACGTTATGTTAAGTCACAAGTGCTTCTCGCGGTGCAATGGTATTGTCATCCTTAGGCTTGAAGTCAATAGATATTCTAGCTGTGGATTATTGTAATTTTGGTGGCGTTAAACGCTACACTGTAAATGGGTAGTTATAAAGGCGTGTACCGGATACAATAAGAAGCAAGATTAGAGATCGTAGCGGACGTAGATAGAATTTGTCCCTCCCACATAACGGGAGCAAATATCCTAGGCCACTCGAGGGATAGTGCTAATAGAATGTCTGGCCAGACTCAAATAAATCAATATAGGATATTGATGTTATTTGCACGAATAAGGCTATTCCCATGGATTGAGAAACTATGGATTGGATATACGAGTGTGACTTGTATGTCTCGTGTCCAATCCGGATATAGAGACAAAGGGATGAGACAATTACTTGTACAAGGTTTGTCAAGATGACTATTCTATTAGTTGGCTAGAATGGATGTTTTGCTAGAAACCGCTCCAAATTAGCAAATTGTTGCTTCCAACTAGATAGAACCTATGGGGTAACACGCTATATAGAGTTGAACTAGATTTGGGAATTAATTAATAGGATTAATTAATTAGAAGGATCACTTTGCAATACCTTGCAAACTTAGTAGGGAGTAATTTGCAAGGAAGGGACTAAATTTAATTCTAGTAGGACTAGAATAGGTCCTTTAGGTAGTTGGCAAGGATTTGTTGGACTATATAAAGGACACTCCTTCCTTTCTTCCCACACTTATGACCTTATTGATCATAACTTGAGTGGTAGAGAACAAGAAGGAGAGATCAAGCAAGCAAAGAGGATCCGCCGCCCTCCCTTGCTCGCCGCCCGTCCCCGTCGGCCACAAGGAGGCCAAAACCTCCTTGTTTTGTCTCGTTTTGCGTGATTCTTCTTCCTCTTCCTCTTTCCGGGCTAGAACAGGGATTGGAAGATCTAGAATTCAACTCTAGGCGTGGATCAACTATAGAGAACGTGACACAATTCGCGTTTGAAGTCATCAAAGGAGAACCCTAAGGTGTGTTATTGATTTCTTCCTTCACCATCGTTATGTCTCTTGACTTGTGATCCTTGGAGGGTTTTACATGGGTTATTATTGTTTATGTTTCCGTTGCGCATCCATGAATCAAAACCCTACAGTGGTATCAGAGCCACATGTCGTAGAGCATAAACGTGGTTTATGTGTTACGTTTTGATAGTTTTACACCTTAAAATTGTTGTTGATCGCGTAAAACAAGACAAATCAAGCATATGATGCAATTTGTCAATAATCTATCATAACAAGACCTAGTTTTTGCATTGGGTGCATGAATTAGTGTATTTGAGAAATTTTAGGATCTTAGATCTAGGGTTTGGGCATCCTTTGGGAAGAAGGAGTTCTTCCCATACAAGGAAACAACCAAACTTGGGCACCAAGCAAGGGAGTTGTTTTGGAAACAACTCCCAAAGGAGGTTCGGCCCCCTAGGGGACCGTCCCTCCTTGCTTGCCGCCCAAGCAAGGCTCGGCCTAGGGGCCGGGGCAGCCCTAGCCCGCGGCCTAGCCACGTGGGCTAGGGGCCGACCGGCCCAAGGCCTTTGCGGTTCTCTTTTTGGGCCCGGGAAATTAGATTGTTGGGCCCCATGGACCGTTTTAACCCTAGAATATCCTAAAATCAATTAAAATTGACCAAGCGCGTTAAAAATTGGAATTTAAATGTTTATGTGCAATTCGCATGGTGATTGGATATGGCCTTAGGATGTCGTTTGTTGTGGATATTTAATTTTTGTGGTTTGGTTTATGGCCTGCGAGCTGATCAATTAATTGTAATAATTAATTCGGGTTTTATGGCATGCGAGCCATTTTTTTTTCAACTTGTGAGATTTATTTTATTTAGTATAGTTGTTAGCTAGTGCTAGATAAAGTAGATTGATAGCCAAGATTGAAGAAAAGAAGCCCAAAGCCACAAGGAGCCACAAAAGATGGAGCATGGAGCTTGGAGCATTCCACATGACTATGAAGGATGGACCAAAAGATCAAGACGCATGGAGATGTGTTTGCTTTTAGGGTTCATAGATAATTCCATTGGCTTGGAATTATCTTAGTCTAGAAAAGGCCATATCCACATCACGTTTTATTTTTGTTTTGTGGTTGTTTATTTTATTGTCTTATTATTTTGTGGCTTGTGTATGGATGATGCATGCAATTAGGATAATAAGATAATTAGACAACCCGGATCTATTATTTGGAGTTATGCCCAAACTCAAATAGATAGATTAGTTGATATTGATCAACAAAACCATTTAAATTGAATTTAAAATCCCTCAAAATTCAAATATTGTGTTCTTGCCTTCTCGTTATTTAAACACTCATTATCATCATGATTTATCAAGTTCGTGCGTGCCAAAGCATGGCGAATTGGTTCATAATTATGGAATGCGATGGCACAAGCTCGTAATGTGCAATTGTTTAAATAAGAGGTTGAACACAACTAGGGTATTCATATGATTAAGAAACCTAGAGGCAATCAATTGGGATTATCCATATGGATGCATAAATAAGGAGTTATTTGCCCAATTGAACCAAGAGTTGCATAAGGGATGCAATTGGAATTGTTCCTATCTAAAGTAGTCAAATTATGGGTGACTTGCCAAAGCAAGCTCATAAGGAGATGAAACATGGATCTTGACCCACTAGAAAATATAAGGATATTTTCCGCATTAATATCTTGAGGATTATTAATCCGTATAAAAATAGTGGGAGCTATATTTGATAAACTAGCCATTATTGAATATAGTCAAAAATTCACAAATACTAAAACTTGCGTATTTTCCTATTGTAGTATTCCAAATGGCAAACAACTCATCGAGTTCACAACATTCCCTACGATCTGTCCTTGAGAAGGACAAGCTCTCTGGAACCAACTTCCTTGATTGGTACAGAAACTTGAGAATCGTTCTCAAGCAAGAGAAGAAACTGTACGCAATAGAGGAGCATGTTCCAGCAGGTCCAGAGAATCGAACACCTGCAGCCTTAAAGGCGCATCAAAAGCGTGTTGATGACGCTAATGATGCGGTCTGCCTTATGCTATGCACCATGACTTCTGAGCTTCAGAAGCAACACGAAAACATGAATGCTGTCGATATGATCGAGTATCTGAAGCAGCTATTCCAAGAGCAGGCAAGGGTTGAGAGTATGAGTTCTCTAAGGCATTGTTCAAGTGTCATCTGGCATAAGGGAACCCGGTGGGACCCCATGTACTCCGAATGATCGGGTACTTGGAAACTCTCGCCCGACTGGGGTTCCCGGTCGGCCAAGAGTTGGCAACCGATCTCGTGTTGCAATCGTTGCCTGATATTTATGGACAGTTCATCATGAACTATAACATGAACAAGATCGTGAAACCACTGCCAGATTTGCTCAATATAATGAGGACAGCTGAACAAAGCATCAACAAGGGTAAGGGCAAGGCCATTATGATGGTTCAGAAAGGAAAGGGCAAAAGGTTTGCCTCATCCTCCAAGGGCAAAGGCAAGTCAGTTGCCAAGTACAAGGAACCTGCCCTTAAGCCTGTTGGTGGCATTGCCAAAGGTGTGACTACTGGTGAGTGTCACTACTGCAGTCAGCCTGGACACTGGAGGATGAACTGGCCAAAATACCTGGAGGATAAGAGGCTTGGAATAGTGATTCCACCACCACCAGGTATTTTTGTTATAGATGTCAATTTAACTGTCTCTACATCATGGATATTAGATACTGGATGTGGATCTCACATTTTTCGAAATGTGCAGGATCTAAAGAGAAGTAGAAGATTGGCTTAAGGGGAGATAGATCTGCGCGTTGGGAATGGAGCAAAAGTTGCTGCGTTGGCCGTGGGCGTGTGCGAGCTATCTCTGCCTTCATGATTAGTTTTAGAATTAAATAATTGCTATTTTGTGCCTGCTATGAGCAGAAACATTATTTCTATTTCTTGTTTGGACAAGGAAGGTTTTATTATTTCAATAAAGAACAATTTTTGTTCCTTTTATTTGAATAATATTCACTATTTTAGTGCGCAATTATTTAATGGACTGTATTTCCTTGATCTAAGCAATCCTGTCTACAACATTAATACCAAGCCGATTAAAATAAATGATTTAAATCCTGCTTATTTATGGCACTGTCATTTAGGCCACATAAACGAGAAACGTGTATCTAGACTCCATAAGGATGGACTACTAGACTCATTTGATTTTGAATCATATGAGACATGTGAGGCTTGTTTATTGGGAAAAATGACAAAGTCCCCTTTCAATAAGAAAGGTGAGAGGACTAGGGAGCAATTGGCACTCATACATACTGATGTGTGTGGACCATTTGCCACGCCTGCCAGGGGTGGTTGCGTCTACTTCATTACATTTACTGATGATTACAGTAGATATGGATTTGTGTACCTCATGAGGGCCAAATCCGAGTCCTTTGAAGTGTTCAAAGAATTCAAGAATGAAGTAGAAAAGCAACTTAGCAAAAGTATCAAGGCTCTTCGATCGGATCGTGGAGGAGAATACTCTTGAGCCAAGAGTTTGACGACTATCTTAGAGAGTGTGGGATTGTGTCCCAACTCACTCCACCCGGAACGCCACAATGGAATGGCGTGTCTGAGAGGAGGAATCGAACCCTATTGGAAATGGTTCGATCTATTATGTGTCAACCGATCTTCCATTATCGTTTTGGGGCCACGCTATATTAAGTGCAGCTTTCACCATTAACCGTGTTCCATCTAAATCAGTCATGAATACACCACATGAGATGTGGAGTGGGGGCGTCCCACACTGTCGTTCATGAGGATTTGGGGCGGCGATGTCTATGTAAAACGTTTACAATCAGACAAGCTAGGGCCAAAATCGGATAAATGTAATTTTTTGGGGTACCCTAAGGAATCTAAGGGTTACTACTTCTACAATCCAACCGAGAACAAAGTGTTTGTTGCTCGGACCGGCGTGTTTCTAGAAAGAGAGTTTGTCTCTAAAGAAGCAAGTGGGAGGACTGTAGAACTTGAAAATTTTCAAGAACCATAAATCACTGAATCGATTATGGAACATGAACATGAACCACAAGGAGTTGTGGAGCAGCCTGTTCAGGTAACACAAGAGCTTCGTAGATCTAGTAGACTGCGCCAGGAACCCTAGAGGTATGGAATTCTCGTGACTGATTCCGGTGACACGATGCGCATAGATGATGAGCCTACTACCTATGAAGAGGCCATGAAAGACCCAGACTCTCAGAAGTGGCTAGAAGCCATGAGATCCGAGATGGACTTTGGTGGAACCACCCGAAGGGGCGCGGCCCATAGGGTGCAAGTGGGTCTTCAAGAAGATGATCGACATGGATGGTAATGTGATTACCTATAAGGGCCGATTGGTGGCTAATGGATTCAGACAGATTCGTGGTATTGACTATGATGAAACCTTTGACCAGTCGGATGACCAATTCCTTCCGAATCTTACTTGCGATTGCAGCATACCATGACTATGAGATTTGGCAGATGGATGTCAAAACAGCATTCCTTTATGGGAATCTCCTCGAGGACGTGTATATGATACAGCCGGAGGGTTTTAAAGATCCAAAGCAAGCCAACAAAGTCTGTAAGCTGCAACGATCCATTTATGGATTGAAGCAAGCTTCTAGGAGTTGGAATCGACGTTTTGATGAAGTAGTCAAAGAGTTTGGCTTCATCAGAAACGAAGATGAGTCTTGTGTCTACAATAAGGTTAGTGGGAGCTCTGTAGCTTTTCTGGTCTTGTATGTGGATGACATACTACTCATTGGAAACGACAATCCCACGTTGCAATCTGTTAAAGATTGGCTTGTAAGTGTATCTCAATGAAGGACTTAGGGGAAGCAGCCTATATACTCGGTATAAAGATCTGTAGAGATAGATCTAAGAGACTGCTAGGCCTAAGTCAAAGTACATATATTGACAAGGTGTTGAAATAGTTCAACATGCAAGATTCCAAGAAGGGATTCTTGCCCATGTCACATGGAATCACTCTTTCGAAGAGTGGTTATCTGTAATACCCCGATATTTTCGGGGGTATTTTTGGGAGTTTTACGAATTTTCGGGGCCATTGGTGGGTATTATAAAAGTAGTTTTATTTATTATATAGTTTTGTTTTCATATTATTATTATTATTATTATTATTATTATTATTATTATTGTTATTATTATTATTATTATTGTAGTTGTTGTTGTTGTTGTTGTTACTACTACTATTGCATTATTATTATTATTACTATTACTATTATTATTATTATTGTTATTGTTATCACTTTTTTTTTATCAAAAAGTTTTTTTTTCTAGATGACAACTTTTACAGTTATTAGTGTGTAAGTTAGTGGGTGAATCGTAGCGGGTCGTGTAATATTTATAGCGTGACCAAATTGTAGCTTCTAGTTAATTTTACGTAACGAACCACCGCGTATAGTGGTACGCCCACCACACCTTATAGCTCCTCTCATCATCTTCTACCTTCCATCTTGTAACAGTGATTTTCCCCCATTTCCGGCGAAACCCACCACGGCAACATCTCAATTTGACCTCCAATCTTTCCAATTTTCGTCCTAATTCAACGCCAATCCAACCAAAGACCCAATCTATGCATTAATTCGCCACTTTGACATACCAATTTGGACCCAAAAAAATTCACCCGTCGGATTTGATTTCTCGACTGGGTTTTCACCCAAATACACCCAGCAACTCTCACCCTCTCTCTCGTCTCTCCCTCACTCTCTGTCAATCCCTCCGCCTCTCTCTCGCTCTCTCCCTGTTCTCTGTCGACCGCCGAAGCAAGCCGACGCCGACGGCACCAGGCCGAAGCCCAGAACCGCCGGCGGACCCAGCCCCGGCGTCGTCGTCCCTCTGCGTCGCCAGCGCCGTCGCCCCCACTGCCTCTCCGCCCGTCTCCCTCTGCTCCGGCGAAGCCCAGCAGCAGCAGCAGGGGATTTGTCCCCGTTGACTCCATCGTCGCCGCCCCTTTTGTTTCGCCGCCATCCTTCTCCTATTCATTCTCCTCCAATCGGTAAATCCAAAGAACCTTCTTTTTGTTTTAGTACTTGTGTCTCTCATCGGTTCAATTTGTGCCATCAGATTCATCACAACTTTCAATTTTGGATGGGTTTGAATGATTGTGAGAAGGACAGTGGGTTTTATTTTGAGGAAGATGGTGAAATAAAAAGGGCTAGTAAACATTTGGGGGGTTGTTTTGCAAGATCTAAATCTAGAGGGGGGACTAGTGTTGTTTTCAATCTGTGTTGTTGTGGTGTGGATTTGATTTATTTCATTTTCTCCATAAACTATTATGTACTCTTTAATTTTGAAATTTAATAAATTATTTTCTAAAAATGTTTATTTAGATTATAAATATTAAAATTGTACTTTTATGAAAAATGTAAGAATAAGATTTGCGCTATACCTTCGTAAGCAAATGATAACACTGTTTTGTCAATACTAATATACGACTTTCTTGTCTAATAATATTTTTGTGTTAATAAAATAATATTTGGGCTTTTAAATTGTACTAAAGTATACTTTTATTTAAACCGTTAGATTCAAATGGGTGTAAAGTAAACTTACCTTCTTAAAATCAAACAAACCTTTAAAATATTATATAAGTTTTATTTTTTTTTCAATTCTTTTATAACTGTAAACCATCACTTTCTTATTAATTGTAAATTTCTAAACATGCAACTCTTGCCTAGTAAATAATAATTTGTTTGGGGGAATTACTTGAGTGGGGTTACACTTGCATTCATATAGGGTCTTTAATTGTAGATTGTTGTGTGGCGAATTCGTGTTAATGTAGGACTGTTTGATTATTGTAGATTCAGAATTCGTAGGAGACGAATTCGTTGAGGACCCCTACTACTAGTTGCGTGCTTTCTTGTGTGTGAATCTCCCTGCATTATCAGGTAAGTTATATGCACAACACCTTTAAGTTATCAAAATGTCTCTTGGCGTGTGTTATCTTTCATAATTTCGCATGAACTACTAGAATTGTGATACTAGAAAATTCGACAAGTCTTGAATCCCTTTTTTTGCAAATGCAACTTTGAAAATTTGTGGTTACTTGTGGAAACTCGAAAGTCTTGTGAAACGATAATTGTACAATAATAGAATTGGGAACGATGTGCAGAGGATGCGCGTGAAGGCCAATGGCCGGGAACACCTATGTGTGATTTCCCTAGGGATCTTACCCTCTTATTTATCGTGGAATCTATGAGTACTACCTATGCATGTTTAGGTCACGACTGTATAGGGGTGCCGGCACTTAAGGTCTCATTAGAATGGTTAGGGCGGGATAGCGAAGGGCTATCTACTAACGTCCGGGGCAATACCCCATTATTATTATTTATTCCATCGTGACCTCTCTGTCCACATCGTACTCGTTGGGGCTCGTGTTATGCCTCAACCAAACTGAACATTAATATCTGGATCTTGGTTACTGTTATATATGCTCGAAATCTCTCCATCTTCGGGTTACTACCACTGAGTTTATCAAATTTCACCATCACATTTTAAATGAGATTTTAGCAAATCGTGTGTTATCGTTTTTAGCCAAAACTCTGTTTTACATATTGTGGTATATCTTACTTAGTTTTTACTAATCAAAATTTTTCTGCGGTCGGCTATCGCTATTTCAAAACCCGCAGGTCAAGCTAGCTGGGGGAAACGCGCACACGTAGCTGAAGGCAAATAACAAGCTAGGAATCACCTAGTTAAATTGTTAGCTTTATTTGTATTTTTGAGAATTTAAACTTTGTCATCGCTGTTTTCTTTAAAACTTTGTTGGAGGTTTCCTCCTTTTATTTTTAATAAATTATTCTTTGGATTATCGTTAAGTCGCGCTAGCAGGAACCGTAGGATCCGGGTTGTTTCAGATGGTATCAGAGCCGACGGTTCCAACGCTAGTGCGACTTTTCGATTTTCGTTAAATAAAGATTAAAAATAATTGGAAGCGTTTTCAAAAATTTAAAATGGACATAGGACAACTAAAACCGGAAATTAAAATTAAACAAGCCGGGGATGTGGGTTAGCTTAATCGTTGTTTAAATTTTCTATGTGTTTTATGCTTATCGGAGAATCCATGTTCGTTAAGAATAGTTAAATTGCTATGTGACTGCAACTCGTTAAGTTGTTAGCTATCCATGTTACATACTTGCTTTATTTGAGTTTATTTCGGTCGAGTATTGAGATTGACGCTGATGATATCGAATTCATGTTCACCACTGATGATGAGGAGTAGTTCCACGCCCATCCCACCCTTAGGGTCATCGTTTATTGCATTGTTTTTATCACGAGAGTGAACGCTTAAATTACTTTGTGTTTTGATATTTACTTTCGGGATTAAGTTGTTTCTATCATTTCAACTTTCATATGGATTATTTGATGGGTGGATTAATAAATGTTTATTGTTTTAAAACTTATGTGGTGAATGTTTGTGGACTGGAATGGATTATTTCCTTCATATCATCTACCTTGCTAAGGAGACAGACTTACCACTCCTACCCCAATATCTATCGTCACCTCTTCCCTTAGTGAAGAAGTCATATCTTGTAATACCATGTACCTTGAAGTCAACCTAGAGGTCTAACGAGTCAAGCTACCTTTCTTATCTGATTCTTTTCGATCTTCGTAACCTAGACATCATCTTAAGTATGGACTGGCTTAGCAAAAACGAAGCAACCATAGAGTGTGCCAACCAAAAGTTAGATTCCATGGACCCGAAAGCTGAACGTTTATCCTATAGAGGTATTACCAGTGGACCCAAATTCCAACTAGTGTTCACCCTAACCATCCTCTCAGATGTGAAGACTTACGAACCTCTCCTATACAATCCAACACTTCGCATGGTCCGATAAATCTGGAACTCGATTTTCCTTTCTGTTTAAAACACATAACCCCTTTGTTGGTGAAACCCTCAGACATACTTTGTCGCAAGCCTCGAAATCCAATGGTTTTTTTTTCCTTCAAATTCTTGTAAACCTCTTGTCGATCATGGACTGCCTTCATTCCTTGTTGAACCATCCGAATCTGGCTTGTCAAGTCCTCGATCGGTCTAAGAATAATCGTATCGCTGTTGTCGCTCCAACACAGTAGTGTCCTACACTTCCTATTGTGCATTGTTTCGTAGGATGCCATCCCTAAACCATTATGGTAGCTTTTGTCATGAGAGAATTCGATAAGAGATAACTTGTCCATCCATGAACCTCCAAAGTCCAAAATTCATGCCCGTAGCATGTCTTCCAACGTTTGAATCGTTCTTTCAGTCTATCCATCCGTAGCTGATTGAGATTCCGTGTTGAACCTAGTCTCAGTGCCCATGGCCTTTGTTACTCTTTCTAGAAATGTGATATGAAGTTTGAATCTCTATCATAAATAACCAAGCTTGGTACTCTGTGTAGTCTTGCCACATTCTTGTTACATACGTCCGCCCTCTTTTCGATGTTCCACGTTTCTTTCACGGGAATGAACCTTGTCGTCACGTTCAGTCAATCGACTACCACCCAAACCTGGTTCAACCAGTCGTCGAACAGGTAAAGCTGTAACAAATCCATCAAGATGGAATCCCATTCCCATACCAGTTTCTCCAATAGTTGCAACATCCCACTTTGTCTCTTGTGCCCGAGCCTGACCTTTTGACAAGTCAATCGCCGAAAGTTCCTTTTGACAAAATCAACTATTTTCCTTCTTCATATCTTTCCACCACAAGTACCATTCCAAATCCTTGTATAACTTGCCTTTTCATGGATGTACCGATTACGGTGTGTTATGAGTTTCCTTCGTAATCTTCTCTTTTACTTCCGCGCATTTCATCAGTACACGCCATCTTTCCTTGAATTTCACCCTACCATCCTTGTCCACTTTGAAATCGAGTTCTTCGCCCATGTTGACTTTCTCCTCGATCTTTTATTCGAAAGCACCATCTTTATGTCTTCCTTTTTCTACGTAGATTTCCAATACTATCGTCAAATTTCACAGCATGTTACTCGTGGTTTTCTTCATACAAACCCAAATCTCTATTCTTCCAAACTCTTCGCAAGGCTTAACTGGCAAAACCCATATTGATTTTACCGTATAATGCGTATTTCAACTCAATGCATCCACTACTACAGTTGATTTTTGTTCGTGGTACTGGATATTAATGTCGTAGCCCTTCAACAATTCTAACCACGTTCTTTGTCGCATATTCAACTACTTTTGGGTTAAAATGTACTTCGAGCTCTTATGATATGTATATTTTTGCAATTCGTACCTTTGATATAATGCCTCGTGATCTTCAGTGCAAACACTTTGGCTGCCAACTTCATATCATGAGCATGGTAATTCTTCTCATAAGACTGTTGTTGCCTAGAAGCATAAGCGATCACCTTGTCAGTTTTTCTTGTCATTAAAACACATCCTAGCCCATGCTTGAATGCATCGCTATGGACTTCAAATTCTCATCCTTCATTAGGTAACGTTAACACATGTGCTGACGTCATCATATCCTTCAGCGTTTGTATTGGGTAGACTCCATGACGTTTTCATGATCCAAACTCAAAGCTTATGTTCCTGACCCGAGTCATATCCTTGTTTGCGAGCCTGTCGAACTTGATCTCTCCCTTACCCACACCGCTTCAACCGGATTCGACTCGAGTGACGGGGACGTCACTCCTTTTAAGGGAGATGTGATTTAACAACCCTGCGTTCAATTAGCCACTTTTGTCTTGTTACATGTTTAACAGCCTTGCATTGAACCACCCGCGTTGTATTGTTATGTGTGCACATTAGAACTGCATACTTGCATTGGGAGATTCGATTTCTAATTGCTGTGGGCGATTTGATTTATGCTTGGGCGCTTTGATTTATACCTGCGTTGGGAGATTGGTTTACCTTAAGCTTCGGGGACGAAGCTTTGTTTTAAGGGAGATGTGATGTAATACCCCGATATTTTCGGGGGTATTTTTGGGAGTTTTACGAATTTTCGGGGCCATTGGTGGGTATTATAAAAGTAGTTTTATTTATTATATAGTTTTGTTTTCATATTATTATTATTATTATTATTATTATTATTATTATTATTGTTATTATTATTATTATTATTGTAGTTGTTGTTGTTGTTGTTGTTACTACTACTATTGCATTATTATTATTATTACTATTACTATTATTATTATTATTGTTATTGTTATCACTTTTTTTTTATCAAAAAGTTTTTTTTTCTAGATGACAACTTTTACAGTTATTAGTGTGTAAGTTAGTGGGTGAATCGTAGCGGGTCGTGTAATATTTATAGCGTGACCAAATTGTAGCTTCTAGTTAATTTTACGTAACGAACCACCGCGTATAGTGGTACGCCCACCACACCTTATAGCTCCTCTCATCATCTTCTACCTTCCATCTTGTAACAGTGATTTTCCCCCATTTCCGGCGAAACCCACCACGGCAACATCTCAATTTGACCTCCAATCTTTCCAATTTTCGTCCTAATTCAACGCCAATCCAACCAAAGACCCAATCTATGCATTAATTCGCCACTTTGACATACCAATTTGGACCCAAAAAAATTCACCCGTCGGATTTGATTTCTCGACTGGGTTTTCACCCAAATACACCCAGCAACTCTCACCCTCTCTCTCGTCTCTCCCTCACTCTCTGTCAATCCCTCCGCCTCTCTCTCGCTCTCTCCCTGTTCTCTGTCGACCGCCGAAGCAAGCCGACGCCGACGGCACCAGGCCGAAGCCCAGAACCGCCGGCGGACCCAGCCCCGGCGTCGTCGTCCCTCTGCGTCGCCAGCGCCGTCGCCCCCACTGCCTCTCCGCCCGTCTCCCTCTGCTCCGGCGAAGCCCAGCAGCAGCAGCAGGGGATTTGTCCCCGTTGACTCCATCGTCGCCGCCCCTTTTGTTTCGCCGCCATCCTTCTCCTATTCATTCTCCTCCAATCGGTAAATCCAAAGAACCTTCTTTTTGTTTTAGTACTTGTGTCTCTCATCGGTTCAATTTGTGCCATCAGATTCATCACAACTTTCAATTTTGGATGGGTTTGAATGATTGTGAGAAGGACAGTGGGTTTTATTTTGAGGAAGATGGTGAAATAAAAAGGGCTAGTAAACATTTGGGGGGTTGTTTTGCAAGATCTAAATCTAGAGGGGGGACTAGTGTTGTTTTCAATCTGTGTTGTTGTGGTGTGGATTTGATTTATTTCATTTTCTCCATAAACTATTATGTACTCTTTAATTTTGAAATTTAATAAATTATTTTCTAAAAATGTTTATTTAGATTATAAATATTAAAATTGTACTTTTATGAAAAATGTAAGAATAAGATTTGCGCTATACCTTCGTAAGCAAATGATAACACTGTTTTGTCAATACTAATATACGACTTTCTTGTCTAATAATATTTTTGTGTTAATAAAATAATATTTGGGCTTTTAAATTGTACTAAAGTATACTTTTATTTAAACCGTTAGATTCAAATGGGTGTAAAGTAAACTTACCTTCTTAAAATCAAACAAACCTTTAAAATATTATATAAGTTTTATTTTTTTTTCAATTCTTTTATAACTGTAAACCATCACTTTCTTATTAATTGTAAATTTCTAAACATGCAACTCTTGCCTAGTAAATAATAATTTGTTTGGGGGAATTACTTGAGTGGGGTTACACTTGCATTCATATAGGGTCTTTAATTGTAGATTGTTGTGTGGCGAATTCGTGTTAATGTAGGACTGTTTGATTATTGTAGATTCAGAATTCGTAGGAGACGAATTCGTTGAGGACCCCTACTACTAGTTGCGTGCTTTCTTGTGTGTGAATCTCCCTGCATTATCAGGTAAGTTATATGCACAACACCTTTAAGTTATCAAAATGTCTCTTGGCGTGTGTTATCTTTCATAATTTCGCATGAACTACTAGAATTGTGATACTAGAAAATTCGACAAGTCTTGAATCCCTTTTTTTGCAAATGCAACTTTGAAAATTTGTGGTTACTTGTGGAAACTCGAAAGTCTTGTGAAACGATAATTGTACAATAATAGAATTGGGAACGATGTGCAGAGGATGCGCGTGAAGGCCAATGGCCGGGAACACCTATGTGTGATTTCCCTAGGGATCTTACCCTCTTATTTATCGTGGAATCTATGAGTACTACCTATGCATGTTTAGGTCACGACTGTATAGGGGTGCCGGCACTTAAGGTCTCATTAGAATGGTTAGGGCGGGATAGCGAAGGGCTATCTACTAACGTCCGGGGCAATACCCCATTATTATTATTTATTCCATCGTGACCTCTCTGTCCACATCGTACTCGTTGGGGCTCGTGTTATGCCTCAACCAAACTGAACATTAATATCTGGATCTTGGTTACTGTTATATATGCTCGAAATCTCTCCATCTTCGGGTTACTACCACTGAGTTTATCAAATTTCACCATCACATTTTAAATGAGATTTTAGCAAATCGTGTGTTATCGTTTTTAGCCAAAACTCTGTTTTACATATTGTGGTATATCTTACTTAGTTTTTACTAATCAAAATTTTTCTGCGGTCGGCTATCGCTATTTCAAAACCCGCAGGTCAAGCTAGCTGGGGGAAACGCGCACACGTAGCTGAAGGCAAATAACAAGCTAGGAATCACCTAGTTAAATTGTTAGCTTTATTTGTATTTTTGAGAATTTAAACTTTGTCATCGCTGTTTTCTTTAAAACTTTGTTGGAGGTTTCCTCCTTTTATTTTTAATAAATTATTCTTTGGATTATCGTTAAGTCGCGCTAGCAGGAACCGTAGGATCCGGGTTGTTTCATTATCCTTCCAATGAGATTGAGAAGGAACCCATGAGTAGAATTCCCTATGCCTCGGCCATAGGATCTATCATGTATGCCATGTTATGTACTAGACCAGATGTGCCATATGCCTTGAGTATGACAAGCAGATACCAATCCAATCCGGGTGAGAGTCACTGGATTGCAGTCAAGAACATCCTAAAGTACTTGGGAAGAACTAAAGATGCCGTCTTTATATTTGGCGGTGAGGAAGAGTTGCGTGTAAGGGGTTACACTGATGCAAGCTTCCAAACCGACATAGATGACTTTAGATCACAGTCGGGATATGTGTTTTGCCTGAATTGAGCAGCGGTGAGCTGGAAGAGTTCCAAGCAAGAGACGGTGGCTGATTCTACAACAGAGGCTGAGTACATTACTGCAAATGGCGCAGCAAAGGAAGCTGTTAAGATCAGAAAGTTTGTTTCTGAACTTGGTGTGATTCCTAGCATTGCGGATCCAGTTGAGTTGTACTGTGGCAACACTGGGGATAAGAATCTTTCAGATCCACTTACAAAGCCGCTTTCGCAGTGGAAGCATGAAGGGCACACTAGGAGTATGTGCATACGAGATGCGCCAGATTGGCTCTTGTGCAAGTGAGAGACTGTTGGAATAGATGCCCTAGAGGCAATCTAGTTTAGTATGAATTTATTTGTGGCTAGAAAATTCATTTATTATTTATTGGATATTTAATATAATGAAGTCCTTAGATTTACAATTGTGTTGTTTATCTTAAATATCCCTAGTCCAATATAATGATTAATGGGACAATCATCTATAGACTAGTATGGAATTGGATTGATATGGAGATATCATGATCCAACACATAGGTGTGCATTAAAGGTAATGGCGCACTGGATCGACCCATCTCCGAGAAGGCTACATACACGTTATGTTAAGTCACAAGTGCTTCTCGCGGTGCAATGGTATTGTCATCCTTAGACTTGAAGTCACTAGATATTCTAGTTGTGGATTATTGTGATTTTGGTAGCGTTAAACGCTTCACCGTAACTAGGTAGTTATAAAGGCGTGTACCGGATACAATAAGAAGCAAGCTTAGAGATCATAGTGGACGTGCATAGAATTTGTCCCTCCCACACAACGGGAGCAAATATCCTAGGCCACTCGAGGGATAGTGCTTATAGAATGTCTGGCCAGACTCAAATAAATCAATATAGGATATTGATGTTATTTGCACGAATAAGGCTATTCCCATGGATCGAGAAACTATGGATTGGATATACGAGTGTGACTTGTATGTCTCGTGTCCAATCCGGATATAGAGACAAAGGGCTGAGACAATTACTTGTACAAGGTTTGTCAAGATGACTATTCTATTAGTTGGCTAAAATGGATGTTTTGCTAGAAACCACTCCATATTAGCAAATTGTTGCTGCCAACTAGATAGAACCTATGGGGTCGCACGCTATATAGAGTTGAACTAGATTTGGGAATTAATTAATAGGATTAATTAATTAGAAGGATCACTTTGCAATACCTTGCAAACTTAGTAGGGACTAATTTGCAAGGAAGGGACTAAATTGAATTCTAGTAGGACTAGAATAGGTCCTTTAGGTAGTTGGCAAGGATTTGTTGGACTATATAAAGGACACTCCTTCATTCCTTCCCACAATTATGACCTTATTGATCATAACTTGAGTGGGAGAGAACAAGAAGGAGAGAGCAAGCAAGCAAAGAGGAGCCCCCCCCCCCCTTGCTCGCCGCCCGTCCCCGTCGGCCACAAGGAGGCTGAAACCTCCTTGTTTCGTCTTGTTTTGCGTGATTCTTCTTCCACTTCCTCTTTCCGGGCTAGCAACAAGGATTGGAAGATCTAGAATTCAACTCTAGGCGTGGATCAACTATAGAGAACGTGACACAATTTGCGTTTAAAGTCATCAAAGGAGAACCCTAAGGTGTGTTATTGATTTCTTCCTTTACCATCGTTATGTCTACTGACTTGTGATCCTTGGAGGGTTTTGCATGGGTTATGATTTTTTATGTTTGCTTTGCACATTCATGAATCAAAACCCTAAAAAAACATGAGACCGAGAGGAGATTGTAGTCAACCGATACGTAAAATGACATGAGACTGACGGGATATTGTCATAGCCTATTGCCCGACTTGATTAGGATAGAATTAACGTGTTACTCAATTAATCCGGAATTCTTCTACAGATCTAGGTGATCTAGAGATCCCCTAGTTTATCCATCTTTGATTCTTAAACATAAAAATACAAAAATCTTAGTTTACTTGTTTATTTCAATTTTCAGTCACTTGTTTGAGGGTGACAACTCAATTAATCTCATTTCTTCCTCCTGTTACAGTACTTTAATCTAATCTACTAATTAAATAGTCTCAAGTCTTTCCTCGTGGGATCGATAACTCGGGGTTGAAATACACCTCTATATTACTTGACTGTGCACTTGCGCATACGCGTTAAGAAATCTCGTCAGAAGTCTTCCCCTCCTCTTTCTTCCTTGCCTCTCCTCTGCGTCAATGACCGATTTTTAGTCCCCTAGTTTGTCCTTGATTCAATTCCCATCACAAGTCTTTAATATTTTCAGAATAACCCCAGAAATGTGGTCCACCGTCAGACCATTTCGTACGAAATGAATCTGTACTCTGACTTCTCCAGGCCATAACTTCCTCGTCCGATGTTCGTTTAAGCTCCGTGACCTATCGTTGAAAGCTCTTTGAGTCTAGCTCCATATGGCACCGGTCTCATGATAGCACCTTTTACGGGATATAATTCTTTAGCATTTACAACATGTTAATAGGTATTTGAGAGTGATTTGAGCCTAATGTTAGAGAATAAAGGTCGTTTTATCACTTGTTGTTCACCATGCGCTATATTGTTAGTCCGGGCATCTTATATGCATACTTCATTGTTATTTGTCAAATATAATTGCTTGGTATGTTTGTTCATGTTGTCTTGGCAGGAACGGATGCTAATCGATTGATAGGAGGCATGGAACGAACTTCGGAAACAATGGGAGCTCAAGTGGAGTGAAGGGAAGGGAAGCCGAATTGGAGGAGCTTGGATGACCAGCTTGCACTATTTTGATCCTATCTTATGTTATACAAATAATTCGGAAGTGATACCAGTGCCAAATGAAATTAGACTCAGAGATCTTTCCAATTATAGGTCACATAGCTAAATCCGAGTTCGGACGAAGAAGTTATGGCCCGACGAAGTCAGGAGCAGATTTTAGGGGGCTATTGTGCAGTTACTAAAGACTTCTGCTGGTTATGAAGGAAGGACGACCTAGGGAAGAAAAAGGCATCATTCATGCCTATTGAGAGCCACGATCAAGGAGGAGAGAAAGGATACTTCACTGGGAGCAACTTCAAGCAAGGAGAAGAGTCCGGATCGCAAGAATCATAACGATTTCTAGCTTTTGATCTATTTTCTCTCTACTTTCTTGTATGAAATATCTAGACACCATGTTATCTTTTTCTATGAGTAGCTAAACTCATACCTATACATCTATGGAGAGCATAGGGTTTATGTTTTGAGGATGTTTTCCGGATTTCGGATGAAATGTCACGCTAGGGTTATGATTCTATGGAGATTGCCATGTTCTATTTCATGTTGAGTTCTTTTATTGACAAGCTAGAACTAGGATGTGTGATGTTGATTATTTATTTCTCCATGTAATCATGAACTAGTCTTAAAGATGATTCGTAATAGTTAATCACTTGTTTATTGTGCTTAATCCTTAGTAACGTAGGAGTCATGACCCAAAATTACTACGTAACTAGTGAGTGTGTGAAAGCAACTCTACCCTAGTTGGGATGAATAAACAAGGAAATTCGTAATCAATTAGACTGAGAAGTTATTTGAGTAGGAATGACTAGATGAGGGTAAATTCAGTAGGATGTAGTGAATTGTTTGTGAATAGTGGTCTGATAGGACATTATCCTTTACAATATCGTTAACCTACTAGAACACATAGGTAGTATACTTGGCCTGAGAGGGACAAATCATTACCGTTGTGTAGAACGACATGAGACCGATAGGTAATTGTCAATGCCATTACCCAACTTAACTAACTATGAATTGTCGTGTTAGAACATGAAATCCGGAATCGTCAAAACTAACCTAGGTTATCTATAGATTGTCTAGCTTTCTCTCCTATGATTTACATCAAATCATTTTATTTGCGTTATTTCACTACCATTGCTAGTCACTTGTTTGAGGGGGACAACACTTCAAACTACAAACCTTTTTACCGGTTACTTGTGTGAATTTGAATTTAATTGATAAACTAGATATACAGTAGACACCTTCCCTTGGGTTCGATAAGCCGGTGTCCAAACTACTCCACTTTATTACTTGGCCGTACACTTGCGCAGCAACGCGTAGTTTACACGCGTCAAGTTTTTGGCGCCGTTGCGGGGGAAGGCATTGGTTACTGTTCTTGTTTAGCGATTAGATTAATTTATCTTTTTTCTTTTTGTTTATTATTTCTCTGATTTCTAATTTGTTTTCTGAATTGTGTTGCAGGTTCTCAGTGTATACACCGGATCTCCAGAGACCTTGTGCCCTCACTTGAAGACCCAGAGCAGTTATTCAGAACTACGAGAAGAGGTCCAAGACAGGTCGCAATGGGTGAGCAATTGACTAATGCTCAACTGAACCAGAAGTTGACTGAACTTCAGGAGAAGCTTGATGAGAAGAAGCACCATATGCCCTACAATAAGTCGGGCCAAGCTTTGGTAGAGAAGTTTCAGTCAACTTAGAGAGGACACAAGCCAGCTATTGTAGTGCCAACCATTCAGACTGAGCACTTTGATTTGAAGCTTGCCACCATCACGACAGTGCAGAATCACTTCCATTTCTATGGAAACAGGGATGAAGACCCAAATGACTTCATTGGGAAGTTTGATGCCTACATCAACACAGTGAAGTACAAGACCGTCACTGATGAGACCCTGAAGCTGATTCTTTTTCCTTATTGTCTAAAGGGTGCGGCAGAGAAGTGGCTAGAGTCCAGGGATCCAGAATCGATTACCACATGGGAGCAGTGTGTTGATGAATTTATGAGCAAGTTCTACCCCGCTCAACGTGTCATAGGCTTACAGGCAGAGATCCTTGGTTTTCAGCAGCATGCTGATGAGACGGTTGTTGATGCAGGGGACCGCTTTATGAGGACGATACGCAAGTTTCCTAATCATAACTTTGGCGACTATAAGATTCTTCAGTTCTTCTATCATGGCCTGGATCGTCCCAACCAGGATTTTCTGAACAGGAAGCAGGTGGTAACTTTCTTTACAGGGTTGACAAGGATGGAGCATATGCTTTGATGAAGCAAATAGAGAAACAGGATGCTCAATTCTATGACTCTAGGAGGTTGTCCAAGCTTCCTGAACCGAATAATGATGAGTGGAAATATGGGATTACAAAGATGGTTTCAGACATGGCAAAGCATGTGTATCAGGATAAGAAGACAGTGTCTGCAGTAGAGGAGCAAGAGTTTGATGCAGCTTTGACTCAAGCTCCTAATGAGGATATCAGCTATGTGGGGGCACAGGGACAACACAACTAGAATCAGGGGAACTAGAGACCAGGGACTAGAGATCATCCATGATTCAGGTATGGAGATCAGTCCGGAGCTTCATATGACACGGTTTTCAGCAAAGGCCACCTGCGCCAGCTGCTCAGGCGCCACCACCATTAGCTACAGGCCAGAATGCTGAGATGGTAGACCTCAAAAATATGATGTATCAGATGGGCAAGTGTAATACCCCATTTAATTAGTAGGGGTAAAACGGTCATTATAGAAGGATAATAATAATTTTATTGACAAAAATAATAATTGAATAAATTTTCAGGTTTTGTATGTAGAAAAATTTATAATAATTATTAGATTAACGGTCGTGAATTAATAAGTTAACGTTTCGTAAATTTTAGTTAAATTTTAGTTTTAAACGCGTACCCGACCACCGCGAGACTAGGTGAGCTTGTCACACCCAATCACTAGAAGTAATAGTACTTCACCCACATGCTACAACTCCTCCCTCTCTCTCATCCTCACCAAGTTGTGCCTTCACGGCAAAACAACATTTCACCGCCTCCAAACATTCAAACCGCCCCAACCTTCGGGAGGCTTCACCACCGCCCCCTTGTACTTGCCCACCAAGTAACCTACAGTATTTAAGAACCTCACCAGCCTCCACCTCCCTCTTCCCCGTCCACATCGTCATCACCACCATTGTTGTAGCTTCGGAAAAAGGCAAACCCACCACCACCACCACTTACATCTATCTCTCTCTCCCTTTCCACCTATCTGCCACCAGAAAACAGCAGCAGCAGAAGCAGAGAGTGGCGGCAGCCACAACCACCGCTGCAACCACCGAAGCTCCGGCAACAAGAAGCTCGAGCAAACCCACTGCTCGGGTTTTCCTCTCCCTGTACCTTTCTCTGCCTCTTTGCACTTCATCCTCTGCCCCGAAACAGATGTCAAGAAGCAGCAGCAGCAGAAGCCACTGTCGCCACTGTCAACCTCCATTAAAACCGGCCAACTCTCCGGCAAGCTCCGACGAAGTGAACCTGCGGCTCCCACTCCCTCTCTCTGCTTCCATAAGGCTCCTGAAGCCTCGACCACATCAGCAGCAGGTCCAGAACCGGCCAAATAAGCCATTAAAGCCGGCGGCTGAGCTTCAACTCCGGCGACTCCGACTTGAGACTTCGACCCGACTCATATCTTCATAGTTTCCGGCCGTTTTTGGCCTAGGTACGTCCTACCCTCTCTGTTTAGTTGTTATACGCAATAAAAATCAATACTTGGTAGCTAAAATCATGATTAGAGAATCTAAAATGAGATTGTTCTTGAAAAGGGGTTAAAATGTATTTTTCATAAACTTGTTAACATGACAAAGGGGGGGACTGTTTTGTTTTTTCAGAAACTAGGTGGTGACTAGTGTCTTTTAACATAACTGTTTTGAAATAAATTAGGGTATTTGTTGATTTTTAATATAAATTAGGGTTTATATAATTAAACTACACACTTTTAGTTAATAATAATAATAACAATAATTTTGGATTAACAATAATTTCTAAAAATAGTAGTTTTCGTCCTCGTCTCGGAAAATTGATTCGGTTGTTTGTTAAAAATTTAAATTTTTTTAATGTTTAATCACTTAGATTATAAAATTGGTGGCAAACTTGTAGAATTGACTTTTCACTAAATTATAGTATCGTTTTCTTAAAAACATAATAGTCGAAAATCATTTGTCATTATAAATAGTTCTTAAGTATAATTTCAACTTTAGCTCATATTTTTCATAATCTAATTAGTCACTTTTAAATAATAATAATAATAATGATAATAATAATAACAATAATAATAACAATAATAATAACAATAATAATAATAATAATAATAATAATAATAATGATGATGATGATGATAATAATAATAATAATAATAGTCGATTAATAATAGATGTGTTGTTTCGTTTATAGAAAATTATAACTAAATAATAAAACGATAGAAATTTAACTAGCAAGGTTTGGATTGGTATAAAGAAAATACTCCTCAGAACTTATAGCATTTTGTTTGAGTAATTATTGACGTAGAAGACACGATTTGTAGGTGACGTCTTTGTAGGCTCGAGCCACTGCTAGGACGTGCTTTTGCTGCGGAAAGTAAGGTAAGTGAACATGCCAAGCCTTGCGTGCCGAGCTCCTTTCGTGTCACAAGTTGATTTTAATAATTGTCTCGAAAAGTATTTGTTATTTATTTACATGTTTATTTCAGATTTTCTTGCATTTTAAAGAAGTTGTTTTGCTTGATATTGTCACACGAAAAATTATAATAATGCGTAACTAACGTAAAGTGGAAAGAGTTGTACGGGAGAAGCGTATTATTGCCGTGTTGACTTTGTTCACTCGCCTGTGATTAGATTGGTCGTGTTGGCTTCGTCCTCTCGACCCGTTTTTATTTTAACCCGGTCGCAACCTGCGAGGTCGCACCATGTACTCACCTCTCTGGCCGCAAGAAGTCTTAGGGGGGGGTGCCGGCACTTAAGGTCTTGGATGCGTAGAGTTAGTAGATTCTTCCCCGTGTCAAAAAAGTTAATAACGCAGTTTCTCTGAGATTTGGATATTTAAGAAAGAGAAGAAGAAAGAGATTTGGACTAATCCTCCGTGTTTGAAAGTTGAGAAAAGAAGATCAAAAGAATGAGAATTTTATAAGTGTTCTTACTGGTTGCATCATGTTCAGTTTTACAGTTTTACAGTTAATATTTGAGTTCCTGATTTACTCTGCAAGCTTACATTTTTATTATCCTCTGTATATTTATTGTGAAAAGAAAGTTATGCTTCATCTTCTGTTTTACGAGCTTGGGTGTCACTTACTCAGTATTTCCATGCTGACTTTGAAAACTGCGGTTCCTGAAAACTGCGGTTCCTGTTTCCTTCCCACTGCAGGTTTAGGAGCTGAAGACTAAGGTGTAGCTGGGTACGAGACTCACTTAGTTGGATTTCACCTTGAGTAGAATCTAGTTTTGGCTAGTTAAGAATAATGTAGTAGTTTCAGAAACGCTTGTGTAATATCTAGAAACTTCTGTAATGTTTCATATTATGTAATAAATAAATAATTTGGGATGTTATTCTATTGATTTCCGCCGTTACTTTTAGCATCGCCCTCCCGGTCTTGTCCGAGCCGGATAAGGGGTTGTTGCAGCAAGAATGTGAATACCTTCACTTCTCAGGTGGAGACATTGACAGCTGATTTGCACATCACGAAGACCTCGCTTTGTAACTTGGAGGTGCAGGTAGGACAGATTGCCACTCAGCTCTCAGCTAGAGCACCAGGGTCTTTACCATCCGATACTGAGAATGTGCGCCAGGTGAACACCATCACTACTCGCAGTGGGATTTTTCTTGATGATCCACCATATCCGAGCCACGCTAGAGTTGAAGCTTCGAATGCTAGGGAGCATGAGGTCTTTAATAATACCCCTGTCATGATCCCCCAATCAAAGGGCGTGACTCCACATGTTGATGATGAGGTAACACCACCACAACCTTCTATGTCCAAGAATCTCCCATATCCTCTTAAGACAAGGAAGAATAAAGATGATTCAGAAATTGGATATCAATGTTCCATTGATTGAGGCATTCAAGATTATGCCTAAATATGCCTAGAATATGAAGGATGCAATTTTAGGAAAGAGGGCGGTGCCAGACTTTGAGGCAGTCGATTTGACTGAGCAGGTGAGCTCATGTGTGATGCATGGTTTGACTCGGAAACAGAAGGATCCGGGAAGCTTTGTGATAGAAGCTAACTTGGGAGGAGCTTACACGGGACAAGCCCTATGTGATTTGGGGGCTAGTGTCAACTTAATGCCACTTTTTGTCTTTCAGAAGCTGGGAGTAGAAGCTTGTTCCACATGGATAAACCTTCAGTTTGCTGACAAGTTCTGCAAGAGAGCATATGGTTTGGTGGAGGATGTGCTGGTTAAGGTAGGGAATTCGATTATCCCTGATGATTTTGTTATACTAGAGATGTTTGCGGGACATGTTCCGATCGACATGGGTAGGCCCTTTTTGGCTACCGGTCGGACTCTCATTGATGTTTAGAACGGGGAATTGATCATGAGGATCAATGATGCGTGGGAGACCTTCCGGGTTTCTAAGGCGACTCCACAGCAGTCTCAAGAGAAGAAACAGATGCCAGTGGTCGTGCAGTCAGTGCACAAGAGTTTTGAGGTGGTTCATGTTGAGCCACCGGATTCAAAAGCTAAATTTCATAAAGTTGTGTTGAGGATCCAGCAGAGGAATCATGATGAGATGGCACGAGGTGCCAAGCCACCTGTGTAGGGGCGTTGAGGTAACTGGGTCGGGCCGTCGACCTTAAATTACAAGCGCTGATTGGGAGGCAACCCAATTTAGGTAGTCGTATTTGTTTTTCGTATTCTATTTTTTTTTTATATTCATACTTGATTGAGAGATGTGAGAGAGAGCGGTTTAATATTTTCCATGAGTGTGCAGGACACAGGTACCGAAGATCCTTCAGATTCCCCTTCTTGATGCATGTGCATGACTTTTCACGCAAAACGAGGCACAACGAGCAATTTGACGATTGGACTTGAAGGAGAGACTACTCGAGGTTGAGGAGTAGCTATTTATTAAATGATTATATTGACAGATCGTTGTGGCCCGGATTTGCACGCATCGGAATCCGAAGAGGAATAAAAGAATCACAAGCTTAGAGGGACTTGATTCTCGTGCAAGAGAGAAATTTTGGAGATGAGACAAAAAATTCCCCGGACTTTGGAATTTTCCAGTAAACATTGGATTCTACATTCAATTCCGAGTTCATGAGAGCGAGAATCGAAGGAATCGGACATCGGACGAAGAAACTAGAGCAAAAACAAAATCCGGCAAGTCCCAGCGCATTTCGGGCCGAAATCACTTGATTTCGGGCCGAAATGCCCCTTGATTTCAGGCCGAAATGCCCCTTTATTGCGGGCCGAAATGCAAATAGGCTACTGTTTTGATATTTTTAAAACATTTTGGGCCGAAATGCTCTAACAGTCTCACTTATTGAGGGTATTTTTGGTATTTTGGGGCTATTCGTTGAAGCAAAAACCGGGTTTTAACCCTCCTGCACCCCAATTTCGGATAAAAAACACCCTCCTTCATCTTCTTCCTCTCAAACTCTCAAGAACACTCACACACACAAAATCAAAAACATCTTCAAATTCAAAAAATTTTGGTGGGTTTTGCTCCTTGCAATCTCGTCATTAACATCAAGTCTTGCAGTTTTGAGAGATAGTGCACGGTTTGAGTGTGGGGGAAAATAAAGAGGAAGAGCTCCAAGAACAAAAAAATTCTGATTCGCATACTTGGAGTAGGATTTGGGCTTAGCTCAATATGAGACTTGTGACGGGGACACCGAGCAGCTTAAGGAGGTACTATTGCCTTCACTTGCTCGTGTTTCCGAAAAATTTGGTACAATTTTCTCTCTCTCGGATTTAATTCTTGCTTAGGCACTCCTAGGGCTTAATTTTCTCGGAAATTTATACGTGTTCATTGCTTGTACCCTGGGTTACTTGGTGTAGTTCACGGCTAAAACTCACGAGCACTCGTCTTTCTTTTTCATATCACTATGTATACATCTAGGAATGTTAATAAGAGGAGACGGGGACTTGTTCTTGATGACCAACCGATCTTCAACCCTGAGGAAGATGTAGTTATGAGTGAGGAAGAGGAAGAAGTGAACTAGGGAGACGGGTCGGGGAACTGCCGTCAGGTTCCGCTATCTCCAATGCGTTATGAGTTGAATCAAGTTATGCCACCACTCCCTACGATAGGAACTAGAGGCGCAGAACCTAAAGATGTAGACCTTAAGGCTATCTGCAGTACCAAATTCTGCAACTTCAGGTTTGTTAGTGCAAACGCCCAAAAGGAGTATTGCACCGAAAAGTTTCTAAAGAGGGAAGGGACTTATGAAAAACCCTTCCCGCTACACCCTAAGATGCCCCAACAACTTAAGGACCTCTTTAAGAATGAGAAGTTAGACAAATGGTTTAAAATCTGTCAGAAGTCTAGCTCCGATCTTCCAAGAGAGTTTTTAGTGAATGCGCGTTTCTATAGCGAGGGAGAGGGTGAGGATAGGAGGCACATATTTTGCCGGCGTGCTTATATAGTTCTCACGCCCGAGACTATAGCGGCTGCCTTGAACTTCAAGCCCCTAAAAGAAGGGACTTGTGCCTACCATGAGACCATCCGGAGAGCTGATGCTGTTGAGGTCGTGAGCGCCTTTTGCTTTGAGGGGGTGCCTGGGGCGGGATGGAATGAGAGACCCACCCTACCAGAGTGGAACGTTTCTAGGAGGGTCGTGCATCCACATGCGAGGTGGTTGTGCGAACTTCTTAAGAACTGGGTTGTGGGCGTCACTGCTCAACCCACTTACTGCTTCCATCTTGCACCATGGCCTACTGTTTGTGGACCGGGAAGAGGATTAAAATCCCGTACTTCGTTTATTGCTCTATTATGGAGAAGACCCGTCCTAATAACCGTAGATCTGCCGACCACACTTGCCTTCTCCTAAAGCTAGCAAAAGTTGCTAGCTCAGATTTGAAGGGTCTAGTTTATGACTTATCTAAAAAGAACAATGGAGAGCTTAAGTGGGAGAAGATACCCAACCCCCTGAGAGCCCCAGAGCCTGTTGATCCTACACACCCTAGTGAGGCGAGTACCTCTAGTTCTAGCTCTAGGATTGAGAGTCAGCTGACCCATATCACCCACTTGCTAGAGCAGCAGAGACTACAAGCAGATGCTGACAGAGCTAGGTCTAGGAGGCAGTTTGAGCACATCCGTAGTAGTCAGCTCCAGCTGGGCCGCAGTATGGAGTCACTTAGCTATGACTGTGCCCAGCAGGGTGCGTGGATTCAGGACTTGGCTGTGGCGACCAATGTCCAGTTGCCGCACCCGACTACCTACGATTGGATGTACCATTACCATTCAGATGTGTACCCAGAGTCGAGTCCAAACCCCCCAGTCGCTGAGGACGAGGGGGCCTGCTTTGACTAGACCCACCGACCCTGCATTTGAGCAGCCGAGTCCTCTTGATTTTATTCCATCTTTCGTTGAGGACAACGAAGCGCTTAAGTGTGCGTGAGTTTGTAGCTATCCGCTAGTTAGCCATTGCATAGCCTTTTTACATGTAGTTTAGTGAGTTGAGTTTGCATGTATGTGTCAGTCGGTTAGTTTTGCATGTGCACGCTTATTTTATGCATTGTATATATTATTGCACTTTTATTTATTGAGTCCACCTACCCTTTGTTGTTGGTTAGTCGAGTTGGCCAATTACATGTAGTGTCCTAAAAAAAAGGAAAAAAAGAAAAAAATCCTAAAAATTGAATTTTTTTAGAAATGGCAACTTAGGACCTAGAAACCGAGGAGAATCCAATTAAAGGCTCATGAGAGTAGGAAACACCGTAGTAGGGAGACTTTAATTCTAGTATTTTCTGCACAAGTATCACGAAGGGATGTCCCGGGTATCTATGGAAATGTGAAGGTAGATTACGGGCATACTTTTGATTCCTTTATTGTGCTAGGAGGATTGAGTGTTTGAGTGGTTGATTATTCCACTTCCGGTGGAAACTTGTGGACTCTTAGAATCTGGGGTGGACCTTCGTGTAGAGTTGGTTCCATGTGGTATGCTGCCCTTGCCTAAGTGAAGTCGGGGAGTGTACACCACCATCCCTTAAGGTGGTTCTAAGAGAAAAATCCTAAAAAGCCCACACTCTTAAGCTCTATTGCACGGTTGTAAAAACAGAGGAGGAAATAAAAGAAATGAAAAATCTAAAAGAAAATTGTGCTTAAAGGTGAAACAACCTAATGTGCTTCCGTGTGCACTGAAAATTTGGATTCAATCCAACGTAAAGCTTAAGAGGGAAACGAAAGTCAAGCCGTATTACATAGGAGTTGTGTCTCCCAGCAATGGGACAAATTGCATTCAAAGCAATAACGGCTAAGAGGTTCAGAAAAATTCAAATGACTTGGCGAAGGAACTTAGAAACTTGAAATGCCTAGAAGCTATGAATCAAAAGACGTGCCGTATCTTGGCATGATTTGGTGGATGTTTGGGGAAGCCTTAGTGAGTTTGTGCACAGGATCACCATATCATATTTCTTGCTATGTGTTGTGAAATTTCAAAATGAGCTAGTGAGGATTTGATGATTTTTGGTTAATGATGGAGAGGTTGCCCAATCTCTAACAAGAAAAAGAAAAAAATATATGTTCTTTAATTCCTTGCATTGTACATATTTTGTAGTTTGCATAGTCGTGTCTTTGTGTATTGAGTCGTGAGTCGTGTTGGCTAGCGGAAAGTGAAGTATGCAAAGTGGTGGGGTATGCATTCGGTTTGGTTGTGGTATGTATGCAATGTCTCAAGTGTGGGGGTTTGTGCTTCATTGTTGCTCGAGACGAGCAAAAGAGTAAGTGTGGGGGAGTTTGATAGCACCTTTTTGGGTCTATAATTCTTTATCATTTCCCACATGTTAATAGGTAAGATTGATTTGAGCCTAATGTTAGAGAATAAAGGTTATTTTATCACTTGTTGTTCACCATGTGCTATATTGTTAGTCCGGGCGTTTTCTATGCATATTTCATTGTTATTTGTCAAATATAATCGCTTGGTATGTTTATTCATGTTGTCTTGGCAGGAACGGATGCTAATAGATTGATAGGAGGCTTGGAACGAACTTCGGAAGCAATGGGAGCTCAAGGGGAGTAAAGGGAAGCCGAATCAGAGGAGCTTGGATGACCAGCTTGCACTATTTTGATCCTAGCTGGAGTCAACACATAATTTGGAGGTGAGACTAGTTCCAAATGAAAGTAGACTCAGAGAGATTTCCAACGATAGGTCACGGAGCTAAATTCACAAGGAGAAGAGCCCGGATCGCAAGAGTCATCACGATTTCTAGCCTTTGATCTATTTTCTCTCTACTTTCTTGTATGAAATATCTAGACACCATGTTATCTTTTGCTATGAGTAGCTAAACTCATACATAGGCATCTATGGAGAGCCTAGGGTTTATGTTTTGAGGATGTTTCCTTGATTTTGGATGAACTTTCACGCTAGGGTTATGATTCTATGGAGATTTCAATGTTCCATTTCATGTTGAGTTCTTTCATTGACAAGCTAGAACTAGGATGTGTGATGTTGATTATTTATTTCTCCATGTAATCATGAACTAGGCTTAAAGTTGATTCGTAATAGTTAATCACTTGTTTATTGTGCTTAATCCTTAGTAACGTAGGAGTCATGACCCGAAATTACTACGTAACTAGTGATGTGTGAAAGCAACTCTACCCTAGTTGGGATGAATAAACAAGGACATTCGTAATCAATTAGACTGGGAAGTGATTTGAATAGGAATGGATAGATGAGGGTAAATTCAGTAGGATGTAGTGAATTGTTTGTGAATAGTGGTCTGATAGGAGAGTATCTTTACAATATCGTTAACCTACTAGAACACATTGGTAGTATACTTGGCCTGAGAGGGACAAATTATTACCGTTGTGTAGAACGACATGAGACCGATAGGTAATTGTCAACGCCATTACCCAGCTTAACTAACTATGAATTTTCATGTTAGAACATGAAATCCAGAATCGTCAAAACTACCCTAGGTGATCTATAGATTGCCTAGATTCCTCTTCTCTGATTTACATCAAATCATTTTATTAGCGTTATTTCACTACCATTGCTAGTCACTTGTTTGAGGGTGACAACACTTCAAACTACAAACCTTTTTACCGGTTACTTGTGTGAATTGAATTTAATTGATAAACTAGATATACAGTAGACACCTTCCCTTGGGTTCTATTACTCGGAGTCCAAAATACTCCACTTTATTACTTGACCGTACACTTGCGCAGCAACGCGTAGTTTACACGCGTAATCTCACTCCAAAATTCATTGTACAACTCCAGATATCATCAAATTAGTGCAGAATCGTAATTCTAGCTCCTCCAACTGTGCTTCTCCTGACTCCACTCGAGCTCCCGTTGTTTCCAAAGTTCGTTCGATGCCTCCTATCAACTGATTAGCATCCAATCCTGTCAAAACAACATGAAAAAACATACCAAGAGATTGTATTTTACAAATAACATCTAAATATGCACAGAAACGCCCAGATTAACAATTTAGCACATATGAAGCAAAAATGATAAAACGACTCATGTTCTCTAACATTAGGCTCAAATCTCTCGTCATAATGTGGAAAATTGAGGTAATTTATAGCTCCTAAAAGGCTCTATCAAATTCTCCCACACTTGCTCTTGCTCGTCTTGAGCAACAACTTGCTTCACTTTCCAATGATTTGCATCTATCTTTTATTATCCATGTGACACAAATGACTCACACACGACTTTGCAATATACATGCTTTTTTTTATTGCAACTCGATTATAATACAATCCAGAAAGCAAGAGCACAATTTTTTTTTCTTTCTTTTGGTTGAAATTAGGCAATCTCGCTGTCACTAACCAAAATCCTCGAGTGTTCACTAGTCTCTTTCGAAATTTCACAACCAATAGCAAGAAATTGAGATAGAGTGATCTTACGCACGAGTTCACTAAGGGGTCCCCAAACATCCACCAATATCTACCAAGATTCGGGCACGTCATTTAGCTCAGAGGGTCTAGGAATCCTAAGTACTAAGATAGCATTTCGTCGTCAAGTCATTTGAGATTTTTAGACCCTCTTAGCCGTTATTGCATTGAATGCAAATTATACCAGTGACGGGAGACACAACTCCGTGTTAAATGGCTTGACTTTAATTATCCCTAGAAGCTCTAATTGGATTGAGTCCAAATTCTCCACGTGAAAGAAGGCACATTAGGTTGTTCACCGTATCTAATCCAAGATAAAATTTTGATTCTTTTTGTTTTCATTCTCTTCTATTTTTTCAATCGTGCATTTAGAGCAACTAAGTGTGGGCTTTTTCGGTTAACTCTTGAAACCGTCGTAAGGGATGGTGGTGTACACTCCCTAACTTCACTTAGGCCAGAGCAATGTACCACATGGAACTGACTCTACACGAAGGTCCACCCCAGATTTTAAGAGGCCAAAAGTTTCCACTCGAAAACAGACTATTCAACTACTTAAGACTAAATCTCCCAAGCACTATAGGAACTAAATGTATTCCCGTATCTTCTTTCCACTTTCCCATAGATCCCTGGACATCCTTTCGTGACAAAGGCGCGCAAGACGCTAAATATTAGAGTTTCCTACTACGAAGTTTCCTATTCTCAGAGACTCTTTCACTGAACTCTCTTCAGTTTCAAGCTTCATCAATTGCCCAATTTTAAATTTTTCTGATTTTTCTGATTCGCACTTTTCTATTTTTCTCAATTTTTTTAACTCTATTTGCATTGGCCAACTCATTTAACCACAACGATTGGTAGGGTACTCAATAAAGTAAAATTTAAAACAATGCAAAAGTTAACAATCTAACACAATACGACAATATAATAGAACACTAAACTAACCACACAATACTTACAATATGAACATAAAGTACGTGTAACAAGGCTATGCAAACATATACATGGCTAGCAAAGGTAGACATAAACCTCCCCCCCCCTCCCCACACTTAAGATATTCATTGTCCTCAATGAATTTAGAGTGTATGTAAGAGGACACGATCTCAAAGTGTAGGAGTTAATGGAGTTTTTCACAAGTGTTGCCTTTGATTTCGCACGAAATAGCACCATTTCGCACGAAATGATTTCATACGAAATGGGGTATTTCGTACGAAATGGTTTTGATTTTTCAAAACAATTGGCCTCTTTCATTTCGTACGAAATGGGTTGAAATTTTTTTCTAAGTGTAGAGGCATTTCGTACGAAATGCCTTGACAATTAACCTCTTTTTCTGCATCTTTTACCTAGCCACTGGACTCCGAATTGCACTCTGCACCTCAAGAAGGGGAATCCAGCACCTATGTCACTCCTACACACTCAATTCAACTATTAGAACCTCCTCTCATCTCTCATAATAAAATATGGAGAACTTAAAAACACGAAATAAAATGAATAACATTCTACTCTACATTGGGTTGTCTCCCAAGAAGCGCTTGTAATTTAAGATCGACGGCCAGACCCAGTTACCTCTTCCGCCTAGAAAGGTGGCTTGGCACCACGTGCCCCATCCTCTTGTGGTCTCCGCAGGCTCTTCCAAACAACCTTGTGCTTTACCTTAGGATTAGGTGGATCCTCCTTTGTCACAACTGGAATTCGGCGCACTACATGCACGACATGCGGAACTGCTGACTACCCCTGAGACTCTTGGGGAATAGGATTGAAAACCCTTAAGGTCTAAGTTACATCGCAGATCCTCATGGTCAACTCCCCATTCTCAACATCTATCAATGTCCGACCGGTAGCCAAGAAGGGCCTACCTAGAATAATCGGAACGTCTCCTAGTGACATCTCAAGAATCACAAAATCGACTTGGATAATGGAATTCCCAACCTTCACCAAAATATCCTCCACCACCCCATAGGCTATTTTTGATGACTTGTCTGCAAATTACAAATTAATTCAGGTAGGTCGCGCCCCCACACCTAACTTCTGAAATACCAACAAATGCATCAAGTTGACGCTCGCCCCCAAATCACATAGGGCCTGTCCAGTGTAGGTTCCACCTAGACTAGATTCAATCACGTAGCTGACTGGATCTTTCTTTTTCTGAGGTAATCCATGCAAGGCACATGAGCTAACCTTCTTAGTCAAGTCCACAGTCTGAAAGTAATCAAAAACTCTCTTCCCCGACACTTCATCTTTCATGAATTTAGCATACGTTGGCATCATCTCTACGGACTCAATCAGTGGTATGATAATGTGCATCTTGGAGAAGATAGACAAGAATTGCCTATAATCCTCAGATTCGTCTTTCTTATTCCTTCTATGCAATGGAAAAGGGAGATCCCTGGAAGAATAAAGGGGTGGATTTACCTCATTAGTCACCTCCACAGCTGGCTGAGTCATGCCCTTTGATTGGGAGACCATGACAAGATTCGTCTTAGAATCCAAGACTTCATGCTCCTTAGCTTCCGACGCTACTGCTCTGGCATGGCTCGGGTATGGAGGGTAAGTCTGTGAAATCTCGCTGCGAGTAGTGATGGCTTGAGCCTGTTCCTGATATGTATCAATACTATGTTCTAGTGCTTTTTGGTCAAGTTGTTTCTTCAAAGACACAATTTCAGCTTTAGCCTCCTGGAATGAAGCTGCAACAGTAGTGAACTGAACTTGCATGGTCATCATGTGTTGACCCATCATCTTCATCAACTTTTTCATTTCAGCTAGCTCTGAAGCTGCATGTGGCTGCTGATACAATTCTGAAACATCTGCTTCAAGCTTTACCTCCACAACATTCACCTGAACTGTGTTGTATGCCACTGAGCCATGCTTCATCGGAACTTGCTGCTGGCAAGAATAACCCATTCTCTCCTCTTGCTTAACCAAGCATCTAACCAGCTTATATGCGCCCTCTAAATCACAATTGAACAAAAAATTACCCCCAAATTCTGTAGGGTTTTTATTCATGGATGCGCAACGGAAACAATAATTAACCATGCAAAACCCTCTAATGATCACAAGTCAAGAGACATAACGATGGTAAAGGAAGAAATCAATTAACACACCTTAGGGTTCTCCTATGATGACTTCAAACACGAATTGTGTCACGTTCTATATAGTTGATCCACGCCTAGAGTTGATTTCTAGATCTTCCAATCCTTGGTACTAGCCCGGAAAGAGGAAGAGGAAGAAGAATCACGCAAAACGAGACCGAAACAAGGAGGTTTCGGCCTCCTTGTGGGCCGACGGGAAGGGGGCGACGACCTCCTTGGCTTGCTTGCTCTCTCTTTTTGTTCTCTCCCACTCAAGTTATGATCAATTGAATCATAAGTGTAGGAAGGAAGTAAGGAGTGTCCTTTATATAGTCCAACAAATCCTTGCCAACTACCTAAAGGACCTATTCTAGTCCTACTAGAATTCAATTTAGTCCCTTTCTTGCAAATTAGTCCCTACTAAGTTTGCAAGGTATTGCAAAGTGATCCTTCTAGTTAATTAATCCAATTAATTGATTCCAAAATCTAGCTCAACTCTATATAGCGTGTGAGACAATAGGTTCTATCTAGTTGGTAGCAACAGTTTTCTAATATGGAGCGGTTTCTAGCAAAACATCCATTCTAGCCAACTAATAGAATAGTCATCTTGACAACCTTTGTACAAGTAATTGTCTCATCCCTTTGTCTCAATATCCTAATTGGACACAAGACATACAAGTCACACTCGTATAACCAATCCACAGTTTCTCGATCCATGGGAATAGCCTTATTCGTGCAAATAACATCAATATCCTATATTGATTTATTTGAGTCTAGCCAGACATTCTATAAGCACTACCCCTCAAGTGGCCTAGGATATTTGCTCCCGTTATGTGGGAGGGACAAATTCTATCTACGTCCACTAAAATCTCTAAGCTTGCTTCTTATTGTATCTGGTACACGCCTTTATAACTACCCAGTTACGGTGTAGCGTTTAACGCTACCAAAATCACAATAATCCACAACTAGAATATCTAGTGACTTCAAGTCTAAGGATGACAATAACATTGCATCGCGATAAGCGCTTGTGACTCAACATAACGTGTATGTAGCCTTCTCGGAGATGGGTCAATCCAGTGCGCCATTACCCTTAATGCACACCTATGTGTTGGATCATGATATCTCCATATCAATCCAACCCCATACTAGTCTATAGATGATTGTACCATTAATCATTATACTGGACTAGGGATATTTAAGATAAACAACACAATTGTAAATCTAAGGACTTCATTATATTAAATATCCAATAAATAATAAATGAATTTTCTAGCCATATACAAATTCATACTAAACTAGATTGCCTCTAAGGCATCCATTCCAATAGTCTCCCACTTGCACTAGAGCCAATCTGGCGCATCTCATATGCCCATACTCCTAGTGTGCCCTTCATGCTTCCACTGCGTAAGCGGCTTTGTAAGCGGGTCTGACAGATTCTCCTTTATCGATAATATCTCGAATCAGATGAAACTTCCTGAGCACGTGCTTGGATTTCTGGTGCGACCTGGGTTCCTTCGATTGCGCGATCGCCCCAGTGTTGTCACAGTACAACTCAACTGGATCTGCAATGCTAGGAACCACACCAAGTTCAGAAACAAACTTTCTGATCCAAACAGCTTCCTTTGCTGCACCATTTGCAGCAATGTAATCAGCCTCTGTTGTAGAATCAGCCACCGTCTCTTGCTTGGAACTCTTCCAGCTCACCGCTGCTCCATTCAGGCAAAACACATATCCAGACTGTGATCTAAAGTCATCTCTGTCGGTTTGGAAGCTTGCATCAGTGTAACCCCTTAAACGCAACTCTTCCTCACCGCCAAATATCAAGAAAGCATCCTTAGTTCTTCTCAAGTAATTTAGGATGTTCTTGACTGCAATCCAGTGACTCTCACCTGGATTGGATTGGTATCTGCTTGTCATACTCAAGGCATATGACACATATGGTCTAGTACATAACATGGCGTACATGATAGATCCTATGGCCGAGGCATAGGGGACTCTACTCATGCGTTCCTTCTCAATCTCATTGGAAGGACAACCACCCTTCGAAAGAGTGATTCCATGTGACATGGGCAAGAATCCCTTCTTGGCATCTTGCATGTTGAACCGTTTCAACACCTTGCCAATATATGTACTTTGACTTAGGCCTAGCAGTCTCCTAGATCTATCTCTATAGATCTTTATACCGAGTATATAGGTTGCTTCCCCTAATTCCTTCATTGAGAAACACTTCCCTAGCCAATCTTTAACAGATTGCAGCATGGGAACGTCGTTTCCAATGAGTAATATGTCATCCACATACAAGACCAGAAAAGCTAAAGAGCTCCCACTAACCTTCTTGTAGACACAAGACTCATCTTCGTTCTTGATGAAGCCAAACACTTTGACTACTTCATCAAAACGTCGATTCCGACTCCTAGAAGCTTGCTTCAATCCATAAATGGATCGTTGCAGCTTACAGTCTTTGTTGGCTTGCTTTGGATCTTCAAAACCCTCCGGCTGTATCATATACACGTCCTCAAGGAGATTCCCATAAGGAACGTTGTTTTGACATCCATCTGCCAAATCTCATAGTCGTGGTATGCTGTAATCGCAAGTAGGATTCAGATGGATTTGGCCATAGCGACTGGTGAAAAGGTTTCATCATAGTCAATACCATGAATATGTCTGAATCCTTTTTCCACCAATCGGCCCTTATAGGTAATCACATTACCATCCATATCGATCTTCTTCTTGAAGACCCACTTGCACCCTATGGGTCGCGCCCCTTCGGGTGGTTCCACCAAAGTCCATACTTTGTTGGTATACATGGATTCCATCTCAGATCTCATGGCTTCTAGCCACTTCTGAGATTTTGGGCATTTCATGGCCTCTTCATAGGTAGTAGGCTCATCATCTATGAGCATTGTGTCACCGAAATCGGTCACGAGAAGTCCATACCTCTCGGGTTCCTGGCGCACTGTACTAGATCTACGAAACTCTTGTGTTACCTGAACAGGTTGCTCCACAACCGCTTGTGGTTCCTGCTCATGTTCAATAATCGGTTCAGTGATTTGTGGTTCTTGAACTTCTTCAAGTTCTATAGTCCTCCCACTTGCTTCTTTAGAGACAAACTCTCTTTCTAGAAACACGCCGGTCCGAGCAACAAACACTTTGTTCTCGGTTGGAATGTAGAAGTAGTAACTCTTAGTTTCCTTAGGGTACCCCACAAATTTACACTTATCCGATTTTGGCCTTAGCTTTTCTGATTGTAAACGTTTTACATAGACAGCGCAGCCCCAAATCCTCATGAACGACAATGTCGGACGCCTCCCACTCCACATCTCATATGGTGTCTTCATGACTGATTTAGATGGAACACGGTTAATGGTGAAAGCTGCACTTAATAGAGAGTGGCCCCAAAACAATAATGGAAGATCGGTTTGACACATCATAGATCGAACCATATCCAATAGGGTTCAATTCCTCCTCTCAGACACGCCATTCCATTGTGGCGTTCCGGGTGGAGTGAGTTGGGTCACGATCCCACACTCTCTAAGATAGTCGTCAAACTCTTGACTCAAGTATTCTCCTCCACGATCCGATCGTAGAGCCTTGATACTTTTGCCAAGTTGCTTCTCTACCTCATTTTTGAATTCTTTGAACACTTCAAAGGATTCGGATTTTGCCCTCATGAGGTATACAAATCCATATCTACTGTAGTCATCAGTAAATGTAATGAAGTAGACATAACCACCCCTGACAGGCATGGCAAATGGCCCACATACATCAGTATGTATGAGCGCCAATTGCTCACTATTCCTCTCACCTTTCTTATTGAAAGGGGACTTTGTCATTTTCCCAATAAACAAGCCTCACATGTCTCATATGATTCAAAATCAAATGAGTCTAGTAGTCATCCTTATGGAGTCTAGATACACGTTTCTCGTTTATGTGGCCTAAACGACAGTGCCATAAATAAGCATAATTTAAATCATTTATTTTAATCCGCTTGGTATGAATGTTGTAGACATGACTGCTTAGATCAAGGACATATATTCCATTAAATAATTGCGCACTAAAATAGTGAATATTATTCAAATAAAAGGAACAACAATTGTTCTTTATTGAAATAATAAAACCATCCTTGTCCAAACAAGAAATAGAAGTAATGTTTCTACTCATAGCAGGCACAAAATAGCAATTATTTAATTCTAAAACTAATCCTGAAGGCAGAGATAGCTCGCACACGCCCACAGCCAACGCAGCAACTTTTGCTCCATTCCCAACGCGCATATCTATCTCCGCTTTAGCCAATTTTCTACTTCTCTTTGGATCCTGCACATTTCGACAAATGTGAGATCCACATCCAGTATCTAATACCCATGATGTAGAGACAGTTAAATTGACATCTACAACAAGAATACCTGGTGGTGGTGGAATCACTATTCCAAGCCTCTTGTCCTCCAGATATTTTGGGCAGTTCCTCCTCCAGTGTCCAGTCTGACTGCAGTAGTGACACTCACCTTTAGTCACACCTTTGGCAATGCCAACAACAGGCTTAAGGGCAGGTTCCTTGGACTTGGAAACTGACTTGCCTTTTCCTTTGGAGGATGAGGCAAACCTTTTGCCCTTTCCTTTCTACACCATCATAATGGCCTTGCCCTTACCCTTGTTGATGCTCTGTTCAGCTGTCTTCAACATATTGAGTAAATCTGGCAGTGGTTTCACGATCTCGTTCATGTTATAGTTCATGATGAACTGTCCATAACTCTCGGGCAACGATTGCAACACGAGATCGGTTGCCAACTCTTGGCCGATCGGGAACCCTAGCCGGGCGAGGTTCTCCAAGTACCCGATTATGCGGAGTACATGGGGTCCCATAGGGTTCCCTTCTGCCAGATGACACTTGAACAGTGCCTTAGAGACCTCATACCTCACAACCCTTGCCTGCTCTTGGAAGAGATGCTTCAGATGCTCGATCATATCGACAACATTCATGTTTTCGTGTTGCTTCTGAAGCTCAGAAGTCATGGTGCATAGCATAAGGCAGGCCGCATCATTAGCGTCATCAACACGCTTTTGATACGCCTTTAGGGCAGCAGGTGTTTGGTTCTCTGGACCTGCTGGAACATGCTCTTCTATTGCGTACAGTTTCTTCTCTTGCTTGAGAACGATTCTCAAGTTTCTGTACCAATCAAGGAAGTTGGTTCCAAAGAGCTTGACCTTCTCAAGGACAAATCGTAGGGAATGTTGTGAACTCGATGACTTGTTTGCCATTTGTGATTCTACAAAAAGGAAAATACGCAAGTTTTAGTATTTGTGAATTTTTGACTATATTCAATAATGGCTAGTTTATCAAATATAGCTCCCACTATTTTTCTACGGATTAATAACCCTCAAGATATTAATGCGGAAAATATCCTTATATTTTCTAGTGGGCCAAGATCCATGTTTCATCTCCTTATGAGCTTGCTTTGGCAAGTCACCCATAATTTGACTACTTTAGGTAGGAACAATTCCAATTGCATCCTTATGCAACTCTTGGTTCAATTGGGCAAATAACTCCTTATTTATCCATCCATATGGATAATCCCAATTGATTGCCTCTAGGTTTCTTAATCGTATTAATAGCCTAGTTGTGTTCAACCTCTTATTTAAACAATTGCACATTACTAGCTTGTGCCATCGCATTCCATCATTATGAACCAAGTCGCCATGCTTTGGCACGCACGAACTTGATAAATCATGACGATAATGAGTGTTTAAATAACGAGAAGGCAAGAACACAATATTTGAATTTTGAGGGATTTTTAAATTCAATTTTAATTGTTTTAGTTGATCAATATCAACCAATCTATCTATTTGAGTTTGGGCACAACTCCAAATAATAGATCCGGGTTGTCTAATTATCTTATTATCCTAATTGCATGCATCAACCATACACCAACCACAAAATAATAAGACAATAAAGTAAACAACCACAAACATAAATAACACGTGATGTGGATATGGCCTTTTCTAGACTAAATAATTCCAAGCCAATGGAATTATCTAAGAACCCTAAAAGCAAATACATCTCCATGCGTCTTGATCTTTTGGTCTATCTTTCATAGTCATGCTTCATGCTCCATCTTTTGTGGCTCCTTTTGGCTTTGGGCTTCTTTTTCTTGAATCTTGGCTAACAATCTAGTTTATCTAGCACTAGCTAACAACTATACTAAATAAAATAAGTCTCACAAGTTGAGAAAAAAAAATGGCTCGCAGGCCATAAGACCCTAATTAATTATTACAATTAATTGATCAGCTCGCAGGCCGTAAACCAAACCACAAAAATTAAACATCCACATCAAACCACATCATAAGGCCATATCCAATCACCATGCGAATTTCACATAAACAATTAAAATCCAATTTCAACGCGCTTGGTCAATTTTAATTGATTTTAGGATATTCTAGGGTTAAAACGGTCCATGGGGCCCAACAATCGAATTGCCCGGGCCCAAAAAGAGAATCGCAAGAGCCTAGGGCCGGCCGCCCCTAGCCCACGCGGCTAGGCCGCGGGCAAGGCCTGCCCCGGCCCCTAGGCCGGCCTTGCTTGGGATGCAAGCAAGGAGGGGCGGTCCCCTAGGGGGGCCGAACCTCCTTTGGGAGTTGTTTCCAAAACAACTCCCTTGCTTGGTGCCCAAGTTTGGTTGTTTACTTGTTTGGGAAGAACTCCTTCTTCCCCAAGGATGCCCAAACCCTAGATCTAAGATCCTAAAATTTCTCAAACTCACTAATTCATGCATCTAATGCAAAAACTAGGTCTTGTTATGATAGATTATTGACAAATTGCATCATATGCTTGATTTGTCTTGTTTTACACGATAAACAACAATTGTAAGGTGTAAAACTATCAAAACGTAACACATAAACCACGTTTATGCTCTACGACATGTGGCTCTGATACCACTGTAGGGTTTTGATTCATGGATGCGAACGGAAACAATAATTAAACATGCAAAACCCTCCAAGGATCACAAGTCAAGAGACATAACGATGGTAAAGGAAGAAATCAATTAACACACCTTAGGGTTCTCCTATGATGACTTCAAACGCGAATTATGTCACATTCTCTATAGTTGATCCACGCCTAGAGTTGATTTCTAGATCTTCCAATCCTTGGTGCTAGCCCGGAAAGAGGAAGAGGAAGAAGAATCACGCAAAACGAGACCGAAACAAGGAGGTTTCGGCCTCCTTGTGGGCCGACGGGAAGGGGGCGGCGAGCTCCTTGGCTTTCTTGCTCTCTCTCCTTTTGTTCTCTCCCACTCAAGTTATGATCAATTGAATCATAAGTGTGGGAAGGAAGGAAGGAGTGTCCTTTATATTGTCCAACAAATCCTTTCCAACTACCTAAAGGACCTATTCTAGTCCTACTAGAATTCAATTTAGTCCCTTCCTTGCAAATTAGTCCCTACTAAGTTTGGAAGGTATTGCAAAGTGATCCTTCTAATTAATTAATCCAATTAATTAATTCCCAAATCTAGCTCAACTCTATATAGCGTGTGACCCCATAGGTTCTATCTAGTTGGTAGCAACAATTTGCTAATATGGAGCGGTTTCTAGCAAAACATCCATTCTAGCCAACTAATAGAATAGTCATCTTGACAACCTTTGTACAAGTAATTGTCTCATCCCTTTGTCTCTATATCCTAATTGAACAGGAGACATACAAGTCACACTCGTATATCCAATCCAGAGTTTCTCGATCCATGGGAATAGCCTTATTCGTGCAAATAACATTAATATCCTATATTGATTTATTTGAGTCTGGCCAGACATTCTATAAGCACTACCCCTCGAGTGGCTTAGGATATTTGCTCCCGTTATGTGGGAGGGACAAATTCTATCTACGTCTACTACGATCTCTAAGCTTGCTTCTTATTGTATCCGGTACACGCCTTTATAACTACCCAGTTACGTTGTAGCGTTTAACGCTACCAAAATCACAATAATCCACAACTAGAATATCTAGTGACTTCAAGTCTAAGGATGACAATACCATTGCACCGCGAGAAGCGCTTGTGACTCAACATAACGTGTATGTAGCCTTCTCGGAGATGGGTCAATCCAGTGCACCATTACCCGTAATGCACACCTATGTGTTGGATCATGATATCTCCATATCAATCCAACCCCATACTAGTCTATAGATGATTGTCCCATTAATCATTATACTGGACTAGGGATATTTAAGATAAACAACACAATTGTAAATCTAAGGAATTCATTATATTTAATATCCAATAAATAATAAATGAATTTTCTAGCCATATACAAATTCATACTAAACTAGATTGCCTCTAGGGCATCCATTCCAACAACTTCAATATCGAGTTAGTTTTTATGAGACTTGTCAAGTGCACCATACAATACCTGGATGGTGTGACCCTTGTAAATTCCATGGTTGGAAAATTTATGCAGCAAGAGGTTGAGGCACTCCCATGCCTGGACCAATGATTGACTCTACCATCGTCTGAAATTCCAAATCTCGTTCTTCAGTTGAATCATTCGGGAGAATGGAAAAAATCTGACCATAAACTGTAAGACACACTCTTCCCAGATGGAAAAGAGTTCAATCAATCATCAGCAGCTCACGTGAGGCAATAAGGGAACATCACCAGTTTAAGTACTTCAGCAGTGACCCCCTTAGGGTGGGCATAATTACAGTAATGCTCAAATCCCCCCAATAAATGCATGAGGGTCTTCGTCCTTTGTGCCCACGAATGGGATCTTTTCCTTCACAAATTGAATTTCATTCATCTTTAGGAAAACATTCTCTGCCTGAATTGGTGGCGCCACAATTTCCAGCTCAATTCCTTTAAGTTCACCTCAAATCCCTTGATTATTGCCTTCCCAGTTCGGTTATATGGCATTGAGGATGTTGCAACCCGTACATGTTCTTCAACCTTAGCTAACAAATCTTCCTGCTGTTTCCGGGTAGTGCTACCAAGCTCTTGTCCCTCTGACATCGATTCCGGAGAAAACAGAACTAGCAAACCCGTGAGGCAACAAATAGTAAGCAAAACAAAAATAAAATAGTAAACTAATTACTAACTAAAACATGTTGATCGTTGTCCCCGAAAATGGCGCCAAAAACTTAACATGTATTCTAACGTGTGTACGCAAGTGCACGGTCGAGTAATAATGTGTGAGTATTTTTAATACTCGGGTTGTCATACCCACAGGGACAATCTCGTAACAAGCTTTAACTAACAAGTTAATTGAGTTTACTAAGTAACCGGAGGAAGTAGTAAGAATTGTGAGGTTTCCACCCCCAAACAAGTGGCTGTGATGATCGTGAAATTAACAGAAAAGTAAATTAAGAAAGACTTCTTAATCAGTAATGGAGAAACTAGGCAATCTTGTAGATAACCTAGGGCCGTAAACGATTTCCGGATAATCTAAATATCACATTAATTCAGTCTAACTAAGCCGGGTACTAGAACTGACCATCTCCTATCGGTCTCAGGTATTTTAACTTCACGGTACACCTAGGGTCCTTTTAGTCCACCTGTGTTTACCGGTCCGTTCTAGCAGGTTTCCTACTGATATGCTAACGGGTCCTACCGGTTCACCGTTTCACAGAACAGCTGAATAATCCTACTGAGTCTACCCACATTGGCCAATCCTAACACTTGTCCTTTCGGTCTCAATGGTTAGGATTGATGTTCATGTCATCCTAGCTAGATAAAGTCACTTTCGTGCACTCACTAACTAAGTAGTACATGAACAATTAATTTAGAACGTACTAACAATTAAACATGAATCATATAATGAACAAAAACCTAGTCCATTGATATTAATTCATCTCCTAATCGTGTCAATAGACTAGGATTAATAATGGAAGGAAGAAACTACAAGTCATTCAATAGAAGAAAGCATCAAAGCATGAAATCAGATTCAATCCGGAAAACAAACGTTTACACCTAGGATCTCATATGAGATTCCTAGCTATGAAAGTTTAGCTACTCATCGTAAGATAAACAATGGCAGAGAGTTTCCCCATGAATATGATTAAGAAAATGGAAGTAGGAATCAATCTAGGTTCTCCCATGGTGAAGTCTTCCTCTCCTCTTTCTTCCTTGCCTCTCCTCTGCTTCAATGACGAATTTTTAGTCCCTTAGGTCGTCCTTCAGTCAATTAACGTCATAAGTCTTTAATATTTGCAAAATAACCACAGAAATCTGGTCCAGCATCAGGCCATTTCGTACGAAATGGGCCATTTCGTACGAAATGAATCTGGGCTTTGACTTCTGCAGGCCATAACTTCCTCGTCCGATCTCTCTTTAAGCTCAGTGACCTATCGTTGAAAATCTCTTTGAGTCCACTTTCATATAGCACTGGTATCACTCCCAAGTTCATTGTACAACTCCAGATGTCATCAAATGAGTGCATATAGTAATTCAAGCTCCTCTAACTTTGCTTCTCTTGAATCTACTTGAGCTTCCGTTGTTTTCGAAGTTCGTTCCATGCCTCCTATCAACCAATTAGCATCCATTTCTGTGAAAACAACATGAAAAAACATACCAAGCAATTATATTTGACAAATAATATCTAAATATGCACATAATTGCCCGGAATAACAATATAGCACATATGAAGCAACAAGTGATAAAACGACTCATATTCTCTAACATTAGGCTCAAATATCTCGTGATAATGTGGCAAATGGAGGTAATATATAGCTTCTAAAAGGCTCTATCAGATGTATTGGGCTCTTCCCCCACCCATCTCTTCTAGGTTTTTGTTGAGGTCGAAAATACCCTGTTCCTCCACCGTATTCTCCCTTCTGTTTTCAGCTTCTGCCGCTAGTGGTGGTGTTCTAACAGGTGCGACATTCTCCTTCGAACTTTATTCGGTGGGTGGAACAACAACCACTCTCCATATCCAGCCTCTCCCTACACTTCCTCCCCATATTTTACTTGATAAAATCCATTACTATAATGATCGAGATAGCCACACCACTTGCATACATTTGGTAATCGTTCATACATGAAATCGAGCCAGACTCTCTCCTTCTTTATGTTTACAAAAACTCCATGAGGCAGGGCCTCAAAGATTGGCATATGTACCCAAACTTGTATGAAGTTCCATATACCTTCACTGTCTACGCGAGGTCGGACTCGAGGATCTACCCAATATTCCGTACCGCTTTCCGGCCGCTGTCCTCTGTCGCGTGATTAATGGGTAGATGGTGGACTTGGACCCACACATCCATCGTCTCAAACTTTGGATTCTCGGTTTCGTCTCCCAACGACCATGGTTTGATTATCAACATGGCCCTGTTTTAAACCCATGGTCCTCCTGATGCTATCCGATCCCTCAGTGCTTTGTTCGGAAACTTGAAGAGGAAGGTGTTTCTTCTGACGTTGTAGAATTAACCTGTTTTCCTTTGTTCAAAAATCTTCTGAAAAAAGTCTTCATTGCCCTAGGGTTTATATCCGCCTCCGTTAGGAAACGCCCAATGAGACACCATTCAAATTCTCGTTCTGCCCTTGTACATAAATCCTCGTCGAAAGAAATCTTCGCTGACTCTTTAGCCGTCAGTCGGAAAGAAACGAACGCTGCCGCCACTTCTGCCATCCTCTATGGTTCACCGCCCTTCTCTCTCTATCCTTTTAGATTGCTACTACTAAGACTACACAAGTACCACAACTTTACCTGCTACTTCTATTCCCACTACTATGTCAATTTATTCTCTATCGACGTTGTTCTCTTAATCAACCCTTTTCTTTGCCAACACAAAGCCACACCCACAAGTATGGCGAACCCCTTCTACATATATACGAGCCATGAACACAAATCGGAAAATATATAACTACTAGCGAGAGGAAGACTGAAGATTACCCAATACTAAATCAGAGAGTTAGCGGAATGAGACCACGAATACGGCGTGGAGATGTAGTAGAATGAGGACGCGCAAGGGGAGATTTGAGCCCGTGATTCGTCCGCCAGGAACAGTGGAGTGGAGGCGGTGGGTACAATTCTTCGAGATGTGGTTGTAGTTGCTAATCATGAACTCGTCGTTGCTTGGTTTCGTATGAGCTGAGAGTGGAAGGGAAGACAGAGAAAGGCGATGGCGGCGATGCGGTGACTGGCTTCGTCAGGTGCCTGAGCAATGGAGGTGGCATTGGGGATATTCAGTAAAACTAGAGAATGATAGAGAGTGAGAGAAAGAGACCATGGAGATGATGGTGGAGGTAGAAGACGTGAAAGTGGGGGAAGAGAGTTTACTACTGAATTCGACATGAGATGGGCGGATTTTGGGAGACTTCAAAATCACATTGGCTAAACGGTTACTGGTGATGGATAATTAGGCTTTATTAGGTTGTTTGGGGGTTTGTGATTGAGTGTGACGGGAGTAGCAAATTTAGAGTGGGAATGGGGAATTTTAAGATAAATAAATAAATATAAACATAAGAAAGGGATTTAAAATAATTTAGAGGAACTAAATGTTGGGGAATGACTTCCGAGAATTCTTCTACGAACCCACAATTTGAGAAATTTAGAATTAACCCTAATATAAAACTTGAATTACCAATTTATCCCTAATCGCAAAACGAGGTATTTCAGAGTGGATTTCGAACGGGTTGACTGCTGAACCATCCCCAAAGCCCTTGGTCGATGTGGAGTCTTCATTGTTCCCGTCTAGGTCTTCATATTTTGGACTATCATCAACTTCCATGTCTGATTCAACATTGTTAATCTTCTATTCATCCAAATCGGTGAAAATCAACCGCTTCGTTGTCCGGGGACGGAAGATAAGCCAATCACTATAACACGGAGATTCCCTCAATTTTCCTAGTCGAACATGGGCATGCATTCATCACTGTGATGCCCGAAGCTGGCACCCCAATGAGATATAATCGAGCCAAATAACATCATTACGAACCTCAATATTGCGACACCTTCGAAGAGGTTTGTTGAGCGGGAGGCTGGTACCAGCTCCCATATAATCCCCTTCGGAATTGGAGAGAATACGAGAGTCGACTTGCAGATACGAGAGTCCACTTGCAGAACAGGGCCTATGCACTTTAGAATCTTCTTGAGGTCATCCTCCGTTTGTAAGTAGAACGGGATATTGCGGACTTGCATCCATACTTCAATCGTGTCGAAGGAGACCTTATCAATCTTGATTGAGATCGTCCACTGCTTCAAGAGGAGGACATTATCGTCAAAGATCCACGGTCCTCTGTGAAGAACTTGTTCTTTCAAGTGATCTGAAGGGAACTGAAAGATGAACTGATTTGGGATGGGTTCGTGGATACTACCTTCGTCGCAATGGGGCCAAATCTTCTAGAAGAGGATTTTCATTGCCCATACATTAAACCAGATCGATATGAGGAACCTACCGATCATACATAGCCCTCTTTCCCTCAGCGCCTGGAGACAGTATTCACGATCAAAGTGTTCCCCTTCTTCTTCTTCGATAGTTAGTTTCCTGAAGTCATGGAGAATCCCGGTTGATGAAGCCATCGCTAAGCAGATCGCAACCACAGAGGGAGAAGAGGCATGCTACCGAGAGAGTCACCGTCACCACGATCGGAGAAAACTAAGAAACCCTCGTCGCCGTCGTGATCGCCAGAGAATCACCCTGAGTTCTCCGAAGTTTTCGGAGCTAAACAAACCCTAGTGAAACAGTACTGATTTAAAAAAAAAAGTGATAATAAAAAAATTAACACCTATTTATATAATGTAAACCTATTATATATGTTTTTAAATATACAATTATATATTATTAAAAAATATACGATTAAATCGGTTGAACCACAAATTATTAATTCACGAGTTTGATGGGCGCCAGGTTTTTAAAACTTTGGCTGTAACGGGTTCCTAAAAAATAAAGGCTTAATTACTTAATGCATACCCCCATTATAACGAAATTAACACATTGCAACCCCCACTTCCAGAATAAGCTTATTGCATCCCCCAGTTTTAATAAATCATACTTGTTGCAACTAGTACAAATTATTTTCCAGAATACTCCATTAATTGACAAACGTGTCCAGTTTATTGAGGGGTTAAATGGTCCACCCATTAAAATTATGAACACCACTGCAGCATTCACCATCTCCACCATACTCGCCCAGATTCCGGCGAACTAATCCGCCACCGCCGCTAGCGGGCTCCTTGATTCTGACGAGCTCAACCTCCACCTGCAGCCACAACTCGTCAATTCTTGTAAACCTCTGTCATCCTATCAAACGCCCTTTATCAAACCCTCCGCTGCAATCACATAAATTCCCCTAGCGAATCTCGTAATTGGAATTCTGAGTCGCCCTTTTCAACTTGAAGAAAACAAAGCTCTTGAAACCCATAACAGATACTAACCTCTGCCCAAGATTGGGCGAACCAAAACAGAGCCTAATCTTAAACACCAACAACCCATTGACATTACCTCTCATCCCTGACAACCTTAATCGAAAAAGCCACTACTCAATTGACATTCCCTCTCTTACCTTATTGATTCCTTCAATCAAAGCTTTAATCAAACCCTAATCCAGAGACTCAAAACCATATCCGAATTAGAGAGAAGGGGGAGAGGTCGAGAGGGGGAGACCATCTTCATCGCTTCCGTGTCTCGATTCTTCAAATCACGAGAGAGAGAGAGAGAGAGAGAGAGAGAGAGAGAGAGAGGGAGAGAGAGAGACGGCAGAGAGGATGAAGAGAGACAAAATCATGAAATCTCTATCAGTCGTGTTTTTTTTATCACTCTTTCAGTTGTTTATCTTCTAATCTTCTTTGTTCTTATCTTCATATTTTTTTCTTTTTCTTTTTTTATTTATTTATATTAGGTATTTGTGGATTGCCACATTTACCCTCAACATATGAATGGTGTTGGGATTAATTGTTTCACCAGTTGCAATAAGTATGGTTTATTCAAATTAGGGGATGCAATAAGCCTATTTTAGAAGTGGGGGTTGCAATGTGTTAGTTTCGCTATAATGAGGGTATGCGTTAAGTAATTAAGCCAAAAATAAAATACTAGTTGTAATGGGAGATTAGACAAACAGGAAAGATATCCGTCTGCCCCACTCCGAATCGTCCATCCACTCGTCCGCTCACACAATAACCAAACAAACCCAAGCCAACCACAGACCTCTCTCGTCTCCCTCCCAAGTTATCTTCTCCCCACCTCTCTAGTTTCTTACTTTCCTTCTATGGCCGGAGTACTCGAAACCTTCACTGTCCCTAGGGCCTCCGGCTTTCACGACGCCTTGTCGCTGCCGATCCGCAGCCAATCAGTTTCCGTAGTATCAGGCTGCCAGAAGCCTGTGAATCTGCCGCAGTTCCGGGGTTTGAAGTTCGGTTCCCCTTCATCGAACAACCATTCTCTCGTGCCGTTTGGTTCGACAGCTAGAACCGTCAGTCTCCGTGGACGAATTGCCTGCGAGGCTGCCGTCGAAGGTTAGGCTCGCTCAAGCTTCGTTGTTTCATTTCGCTATTGCAAATCTGATGTTTTCACATTACAATCTGTTACACAAAATTTGCGTTCATTTGAGTCAGTCTAGGGTTCAAATTTGACTTTGTGGAGAAACTAGAGAGACGCATGTTGAGGGTTATCAGATTAATTGGGCTATTAGTTTTTCATGTGGCCTAAGAGTTAGGATTTGAAGTAACATCTCCAGTGGGTATATTGGATTATTGATGTTTAAATCAGAACCAGGGCTGTACTAATTGGTATAAAGCCTCAGAAGATGTAATAAGCGAAAATTTGGTTCACCTATGGAGGAGGTTGAAGAGAATATCAACATACCAACAAGGAGAGGTCTTTATATGTAGGGCTGTAAACGAACCAAGCCGAACCGAATATCGGTTGTTTGGGTTTGGTTCGTTTAAAGCAAGAACAAACACAAACTCGAGTCGAACGGTTTTAGGCTGTTTGAGTTTGTTTGATTAAATTTTATTCGAATTCAAGTCGAACACGAGCCTACAATCGAGCCAATGTTAAAGAAATATTGATGCAATTGTGTGTCAATATTTTAAACTCAACATTTTACGATAATTTTTTCGCAATGATCTCTTTCAAATGTACCCTGAAACTATCAAAACACCAGAAAAGTAAAAGAATTGAAGTAAGTTCACTTACGAATTTTGAAAAAATATATTTTACTTGTAAAAATAAATATAATATATGTAAATAACCATTGTTCACGAACAAAATGAACAAACAAGCCAAAGAAATCTTATGTTTAGTTTGTTTGTTTATTTTTTCGAACCGAATACGAATGAGTTTTTGGCGAGCCGAACACGAGTTGTTCGTGAACGGCTTGGTTCATTTACAGCCCTATTTATATGTTTAATTTGAATATCGACATTTGATCTTCCCTTGCGCACACCCTTTACATAGTTCTTTATCTGAAGCAAAAGATTTAGTGCCAATATGTTACATAAGAAAACTATCCAGTTTCCTTGTTCTTTTATTGCGCTTCTGAGTCTTGGCAATATTAGGGTATCTAGTACACTAGCCAGTAAGAAGCAAGTACATAAGACTCTTTTAGCACATTATTTTTTTTCCACGTGCAACGAAAGACTTTTAGCACATTAGGATGTTGTAGAACACTATTTCTGTGTGATTTATACTGATGTTTGCTTGGAAGCCATAAAAAACGTGAAAGGTTAGTACTGGGCTTAGACCTCAAGAATTTGATATGTGATTCTGAAACTATGATTGCATCATCATTTATTTATCAACATATGTTTAATTGGACCTAATTGATTGACGAAAGTGTATGATTGAGACGTGTTTCCCTCGGTTGAGATTTTTGCCTCTGTGACTGAGATAATCAATCTCTAACATGACAGCATTGACCATTCTCCATGGATAATGCTTGCTGGCCTTTTTGTACCAGTAGCTCCTCCAAGGCATTTGGACCAACTCTACTTTCCAATTAAGTTTAGCTTAAAGTAAGCTTAACCCTAGCTAGTCACTTAATGAAACAAACAATATAGGAGCATCTCAGTTAGGCAGTCAAATCTTAATTTTACTGATTGCTAGCTGTTTTCAAGAAATCTTTTCTGCTAGACTATCTAATTGGCTAGAATATATTTTATCTGCCAAATAAAGCTGGTGCTATTCTAGTTTTCAACATGTTATGTACTCTTCTCTTTGCTTAGTGAGCATACAATTAAATTACCAGTTAGCTAAGAGAGAAATGAAACAAATTCACACAGATATCATCTTAACTTGCTTGTTCAAAACATCTGTGTTCGGAAGCGCTAGTAGCTCGTTGGAATATGAAGCCACTGTTCGCTATGAAAACGTCTACCAGTTCAACGTCTTAGTCTAAAAATATAGTATATATTTAAAATTTTATTTTAGATGGTTAAAGTACAAAACACAAACCAGAGGCAGGGTTAACTTTACTATATATCAATCTTGCTCATATGACATTTAACTGACTCAATGAACTTAAATTCTTTGAAAATAACCTGACAACCTGTGAATGACCTCCTGAAGTGCTTCAGTTTCCTTCGTCGTCCTCCAAGGTCTAAACACTTCTTATCTCATCGAGTCTGTGTATGTAAAATTACAAGCGCAATTTGATATGTCATCTCTGTGATTTTATGTATATGCATGCAATTTTATGCCATTGAAATTGACACGTACAGCTTGTTCTAATCATTTGACCTCACACAACACAATTGAACAGCTGCCGTATAAAGCTACTCCCATATTCCCTTTTAAAGTATGCAAAAATGCTTTTCTGTTGAGCTTCTTTTGGCCATGGACCCATTTGTGGGCACTGGGCCCTCTGTGAGATCTTAAGCAGATATTTTACCCTTCTGTTCTGAGGTAGATTCCAAATTCATTGAAATAACCAGGAAGCACAGGTGTTTCTGCTAGGTTGTGCACCCACTATTTGGTACTTTGATGGTGCTTTGTGGGTGTGGCTGCGTTATTTTGAAAAATTGCCGCACCCCTAGATTTTGAAAAGTTGCCGCACCCACACACGCGAACATACCCGTGCTTCTTAGTGCATATGTATACATATATGAACAAAACCTTGAGTCTAACATTCTATGGTGGTTTGAATTGGGTCCTGATTTCCTCGGCGATTCTGCATACAGTCAGGGTGTAACATATGTTTGGAAGATCACCTGTTTCATCGGAACAAGAGAAACACTATGTCTCCCCGGAAAATTTATACTGTTTTACATCACGTACCATGTGGGGTTCTCGAATTGGTGGACATGTTTTAGAAAAAATATTAAAAATATAATTATACCAATTATTATTTGCCACAAGCGGTCAAGCCAAACGGTGAAAAAGTCTGTGACATATAGGATCCCTCTTAAAACAATACGGTACCATTTAGCCGTACCATTTAGGACAAATGACACTAAACTTGTATACAATTGTGATACTAAAGCTCCAGCACTTTCAATTTCGTAGAAAAACTCGTTGCACTTTTCATTTTGAGACAAATAGCCTCCAATCGTTAACGAGATTATATTAAATGAACAGAAATACATCGCGTGATCTCACCAGATCGGTATTTCAGCCCATCACGTGAGGCATTACAATAAATTTCGTTAATTTAATCTTAACCCCTGTTATCGATTGGAGGCTATTTGTCTCAAAAGGAGAAGTGCAGGGGGTTTTTCTAGAAGTGCTGGAGTTTAGTGTCACAAGTGTGAAACTGCATATAGGGTCAGTGTCCTTTGTTCTACCACTTATTTATCAGTAATCCATTACTGCTACATTGATGTACTTGCTCCCTTAATTGATAATAACAAAAACAAGTTCCTTGAACATGCAGTGCCTAATATCAATGAAGCAAATTGGCAGTCACAAGTGCTCGATTCTGCTTCTCCTGTTTTAGTTGAATTCTGGGCTCCATGGTGTGGTCCATGCCGGATGATCACTCCGATAATTGATGAATTGGCGAAAGAGTATACTGGAAAGCTCAAATGTTACAAGGTGAACACCGATGAAAGTCCTTCAGTTGCTACCCAGTATGGAATTCGTAGCATTCCAACTGTTATAATCTTTAAAGGTGGAGAGAAGAAAGATGCAATCATTGGCGCTGTCCCGAAATCAACTCTTACAACCAGCATAGAAAAATTCTTGTAGGAATTCGTGGAGATGTCTTCATTGTTATTTCTCCCATTTTAAGTTCTTACTTACGAGGACAGGAGTGTAAGTGTTGCTTCAGACAAACTCCGTGTACCCTGTATAGTTAAGTCATGACTCTGTAATTGTTTTCTCTAATATGATTTTAATCATGCATGTGCCCAAGTTGTTATTTTATGACTTAATACCCGTGTTTTCATTATATCAACTGTTGATTCTTTGTGAGGTCTTATGTTACATTGTTGGTACTGTTCGGTTTTTCGAAGTACTGTGTTTGCAGAGATAATTTGCAAGGTACAATTGGGACCGTATAGCTATGCTATATGAAACCCTAGAAGGGAATGGAGAAGAGAGCAAAACTGAGAAGACAGAGAATGTGAAAGTGAAATAAAGGGTTACATCTTCTCATTAATCACATGGTTAAATTCATGAACATTGAACGGTCAGGATTTGAACCGTTGTAATGGAAGCTTGCAGATATTGCATTACAAGGACCTCTATGAGGAAAGAATAACATGCACTACCCAAATATAAACTAAATTGTTATAAGGCCCAGAATTGTAGAAGGTTGTGCAGTCTAGTCCTTCGTCTTGTATTCTTCTGTTAATACCCTCCTTCAATATTCAGTTAATACCCTCTTTCAATCTCATGGTGGTGCATGAATCATGTGGTTGGACTTTAATTCTATAAAGTGCAGTGTAGCCCTAAGTCACCCAGAGCGGGAGCGAGAAAACGAGAAATATTGAAAAGAATGAGTTTGAGAGCAGCGCGAGAGCGCCAATATTTAGTATTATATTTAATATGCATATAACATAATCTATTTTACTAGATGGTTGTATCAGCACTATCCTCTCCCTCATCTTCATATGTAACTCATAAGAATACCACCAACACCCTCTTCTTCCTCCATGTTAGTCCCCTCCTACTTTGTGGTCCATGGTTTTTAGAAGTCACTTGTTACATCTTTTTAGTCAAATGCAGTAAGCAACATGGAGAAACACAGTAGAAGATGTGGCAATTCTGTCGCAACTCATGAGTAATGGGTATAGACAAAGAGTTTTGTACTAGAGATGTCAAAGCTGCGAATTAGCTTCTGTTGTTGGTGGAAAAAACTCCCACATCGTTGGTGGTGGAGTTTCTCATCCCCAAAGCTTATAAATATGGACCCATGGGCTGGACCAAGCTTTCTACACCTAAGTAGTAACAGCTAAGGTCCACATCAAAGCCCGTGTAGTCCAAAATTTAAACAATAGTCTGGGGTATTTGCAACTTGTGCCCCTCAATTTGGCAAATATTGCACAAGTTTGATAATTTTTGCATGATCTTGTAAGTAAACTTTACTCTACAATACTATGAAAAAATTGACAAAAAATTACATCGTTTTGCTATCCAAATCACCGAGTCAAAGAGAAAACCCTGGACGGGTAAAAAAGTCAGCCTAAGGTGAAAGAGAAGAAACAGAGGTAGTAACAGCTAAGGTCCACATCAAAGCCCGTGTAGTCCAAAATTTAAACAATAGTCTGGGGTATTTGCAACTTGTGCCCCTCAATTTGGCAAATATTGCAGTTCATGCTCCAGTCTTTTATAAATCGCGCTCTGGCATTTTCAGAGCGCGTTTTTATTGTGTTTTTGCCCTCAAAGCGTGGGAGCGCGATTTGGGATTGGGAACGGTACCCTCCTTGAAACTTTTAGGTAATCTAGGTGTAGCCAAGCCTTTAGTAAATATGTCTGCAATTTGGTGCGAGTTGGAGATAAAAGAAACAAGCATATCATTTACGAAACATTTTTTCACGAACCAAATAGTAATCTAACTCTATGTGTTTAGTGCGAGCATGCATGATAGGATTTTGAGTCATGGAAACAGCAGAATTGTTGTCACATTAAAGTGTAGGAGGCTCATGAATAAATTTTTTGAGATATTTGAAGAGCATTTTTAGCCATGTAATTTCTGCTGCAGTAACAACAAGGGCCCTATATTCAGCTTCGGTGGGAGACTTAGCAACAGTGGGCTGCCAATGTAAAAGTGCTAACAAAAAGTTATGGGTAGGGGACTCAATAAAGTAAAAGTGCTAACAAAATGCATAAACTACACAATCCTACCATATTTTCCTAGACTCTATATGCTTTTGGTCCAATACTAATATAGAAAACAAAACTAGTACTGTTGCGTCTGTCAGTTGGGTTACCGGTCCAATCCAAGTCAATGAAAGCATGCATAGGAGTGTGTCCAGAATAATAAAGTAAGCCACGAGTGAAATACCCCGTATTGTAGCTATGGGTATTTCGTGTAGTTATGATATGTGTTGGGAGTTAAGTATAATTATTGGGAGTTGTTTATAATTTATTACTAGCAATTGGGGGGTCTTTGTGACATTAATCTAAAAGTTGTAGTGTCTTTTAATCGAGTTTGGGGGAGGTTATCGCTTTTTTGACTAAACTATTGGGGTTGAAGTGTCTTTTTCAACTGATTAGTTATCAGTTTGACATGAGAATTTTAATTGATGGAAACAAATATTCCCATAAACTTTTATTCCTTCCCATCAATTATTTCTTTCTTTCTTGGTCCAAAAAACTATAAAACTCTAGATCTTTTTCCTTCTTTTCTTTTTCCCAACACTCACGTCTCTCTCTCTCACCCGAACCTCACTCTCTCTCTCGTCTCTCTCTTTGGCCGATGGCAAGAAGAAGCAGTGTTAGCACCGCCGCCGCCGGCGCCTCTCTCTCTCTCTTTCGTGCGCATTTAATCTCTTTTCTCTCTCTCTCTCTCTCTCTCTCTCTCTCTCTCTCTCTTTTCTCTTTCTCTCTTCTCTTTTCTTTTTTTCTTTTTTCTCCCTTCCCGTCCGTCCGCCCGACCCTCCATGGGCGACGGTATTTTGCTCTCTTTTGTTTTCTTTTGCTCTTGAGTTCTTGTTGATCTCTTGTACTCTTGAACTCTTGATTTCAAATCATGTATGAAGCATGTAATCTTAAATTTTCAGATTTATATTGTTAGTTAGTAATCAAAATTTAGGGTTTATCATGTTCATGGGTGATGGGAAAAACCCTAGTTTGGAGGAGAAGTTTGATTAGGCAATTTGGGTGATTGGATGATCATAGTATGTGGGTAACAACCTGATTTGATGTTGGGAATCATGTTATATTAGGTTTAGTATGAATATAGGATGAACTAGATGTTTGGGGGAAAAGTTTTATGAAAATTGGTAATTCCCGTATGTGTGGTTTGGGTGAAATTGGAAATTTGAAACTAGTGTAACTTTTGATCCAGAATCGAAATTAAGATCCGTTTGAGGATAAACCTATTATTTAGAATGTTTTGAATCTAATGAAACTGTTTTTGAGCCATGATCTGTTTGGGAATCTGGAGAAATAAATTGGTTGAGTTATGATAGGTTATGTACGCTTTAGGTTAGAGGATTTTGGGACAAGGTTTTGGGTGTTGTTTTGAAGTATGAATTAAGTGGGATGTTAGGTTGGTGTTAGAACCCCAAAACATTGAATATCATGTGCATGTAGATAGTATAGCAAGTATATTGCTAGAATAATTGTGTTGATTAGAATATTGTTACGTGTAGGTGACGAGTTCGTCGACGACGAGTACGTAGAGTACTTTGATTGATTGCGATAGTTGGATTTTACTTTGAGGTAAGTAAACGTGTCAAGCCTAGTGTGCTTATATCTCTTTCGTATCAATTGAATACTTTGATTTGTTACGTCTCAAAATGTGTTTACGTGCTACATGACTTGAAATACATGATTTCTACTTGTTAAATGCTTTTGCTGAAAACATCACCATGATATTAATGAACTATAACGTAAAGTGGAAGAAGTTGTGCGGGGCCATTATTATTATTATTATCTTTGGGCGTGTTGGCTGCGGTCCCGTCCCTTTCGATCCGGTTGCAAGTCCCCGGATAGCGGCATGTACTCACTCCTCTGGCCGACGTAGTCTTAGGGGGGTGTCGACACTTAAAGTCATGGAAGCTGTTGTTTATTTGAGTTCCCCCGTCACAACGAATTAAAAATGATGATTTTGGATTTGAGTATGCTAATGGAAAAAGAATTTGCAATGTTTTGATTTTCCTTTAAGGGATAATTGTTGTAATGGAAATCGTATAGAATTGGAAACTTATATGTTTCATACAAGTGTCTACTATATTTCACTATGATTTGGAAAAACTCTTACTCTCAAGAAAGAATCACTGGTTTTGAAACTCGTATCGTCGTTTTACATGCTTGGATGTTTCTTACCAGTATTTATTGCTGATTTTATGATGTGGTGTTTATTTTTCTTTCCGCACCACATGTCTTGAAGATGGGACCTTGGATTAGAAGGGATCGCGAATCATACATTAGTTTATTTCGTAGTTGAACACTTAGTTTCTTTTTGAGAACGTTAGTATTATGTTTCCTTTCGTTTTGGAACGGTTTGTTAGTTTTAATCACTTAGTTTGTATGCCCAGGTTTGGGGGCAACACAAGGTTTAATTTCTTTTAAAAATTCTTTTGGTTATTGATTTTGGTTGGTTGTTACCTTGAGACCTGCTTTTAACATCCTTGTATCCAGGTTCCTCTCGGGTACGGAGTGGCACCCCCGGGTCTCGGGCTTGGTCGTCAAATTCCGGAGTGTTACAGGTGGTATCAGAGCGCGGCATTTTATAAAAGAAGTTAAAATCTGTCAGGGTAACAAAAATGGACATAGGGAAAATAAATTAAAATTCGACAAGCCGTTGGGTATTTGGGTACAATCGTTGGGATTGTCGTGTGTGTAAGTATTTAGAAATTAGGATAGAAAGTGTGTACAACCACCCATCCACTCCTAGTCAAGAGGTTTACACCCCCGAGTGAATACATAAGTTGGTTTGGAGGCGTTTCGTTGGAGTTCGGGTTGAGATCAAAAGGTTGGACGAATTTTTTTTTCAGGAAGCCTTGTATGACTCAAATTTGAAGTTTTGGGAGTTGCGCCCAAGTTATGAGAGTAGTTATTTTTGGTTACGATATATACCTTGTGAAATTAGAGATTTATTAAGTTGTTTCCTCTTGTAGATGGCTACAACTAAGCATACAACAAAGAAGCGTGTGATGGCAATTGAGAAGCATCCTGTTGTGACACGTTGGGTCGAAGGTGAAGACTTTCCATATTTTCGTGACCGTGTGGTTCAGTATTGTGAGGATAGGTTCCACGCCTTAGATTTTCCTCGGCATAGGAATCCAGATTTTCAAGCTTACTGTATGGTGGCATTACCTATGAGACCCATGTTTGGGGAAATTATTACAAAGTATAGCAACATCATGGGCGGGTTCAATCGTCTGAATGATAGGGATTATCGTTGCCAAGGTGAATGGACGGTAAGTGCAGATTTTATATGCAAGCTGTTGATGGAGACTCGTCTTAAGTGGCAAAGTTATACAGTTATTGAGATAGAGTCCAATGATGAAGAAGACGTGATCTACATAAGCTCTAGTGATGACGAAGAGGTGATCATTATAGACTCTAGTGAGGATGAAGAGGTCGAAGAGGACCAAATGGAAGATGTCGATGAATACCCCGAGATTGAGGAAGATCCCATGGAGTATGAAGAGAGTGAAGAAGACCCGAGTGAAGGTGAAGAGCACGGGTATGATGCCGGTGAAGAGGAGGAGTTGGATGGAAGCGATGAGGACGAGGATTAAGCTTTTTAGAATTCTTTAGATTTCCTAGACTTGATGCATTTTGAGTTTTATTATTGGTTTAAATAAGGCTATGATGTCAAACAATACTTTGAAGTTTCTTGGATGATTTCTTTTGCATAGCCACTTTTGGGCTAGAGACGATTGTTGGTAGTTTAATTAGGTGGATGTTGTTTTCGTGATGGAGACGATACTCATGTTTTGAGAACCCGATTTGGGGAGTTTAATAAATTTAGCTTTCTGAATTTTGGAGTATGATTTGATAGATCAAGGTTGTATTATGTTTTGTTACCATTGATTAAGTACTTAGGAAGCGTTCATGAAGTTAGAACGCAAGGACATTAATTTTTGATGTTGTTGAATCTGCGCAGCAATGAGTTTTTGTTGTAACAGACGTGTGTAATTTTGGATTTATTTTTACTTTATTTTTCCTCAGAAATTAGACATACCCAGGTATCTCCCATAAAATATTTAGCTCCATATGAGTTTTGGAGATTTAGTCATGAATTTTTCAAGTGGGATGTTCAGTAGCAGAATTGTAAAGTGACTTGCTGTAGTATTTTTGATGTTTACCTACATTCCAGATCTTGTTTGATTCTCAAATTTTTATGGTTGATAGTAGACACAAAGGTATAAGTCTGGGTGAAAGCCTAGCTCATTTTGAAGGATTTAAGTCAGTTTATGATGTTGCAAAGTCCGAGTTTATATTCTGGTCGCCTGTGATAGCAGCTGTATTGATCTATGAATAACTTGAGTTCTACATATTATTTTGAGTTGATTCTTCTTGATTATGGAAGATAACTCAGAAAGGTTTTTGCACACCAAAATTTGTAATTTTTTCTTGGACTACCAATCACTTTTCCGATTTTTAAAGGAAGCATGAAAAACGAGACGTGACCAGCCTATGTGTAATTGCATGAGAAATTGATTGTTTGGTGAAAAATGTGCAACCTTGCTTAATTGCTCATTAGGAGACATATGTTTCTTTCTTACTTGTACTTCATGGTATGTTTAAATAATTCAATAGGTTATAGTGTAGGGATTATGACTGATAGACCACATCCGTACTTGTCAAGTTCCAATGGCAGCCAATGGCAGCCCCAAATAACAACAATAACAACATGGAGCAGTTCTTTGCGCAATTTTCTCAAATGGCACAGAACGCAAACCAGGGAGAGCAGAATAACGCTAACTGGGCAAAGAAAGTGTCGGACATGAAGCCTGGAAACTTTGATGGCAATGAGGACCCAGTAGAACTGGAGAATTGGATTGACGAGATGGAAAAAGTTCTAGAGATGGTCGAATGTCCTGAAAACCGCAAGGTTGTGTGCGCGGCTTTCTACTTGAAGCATGATGCAAACATAAGGTGGAGGAATACACGTCAAACGTTTTTGGCGCAACCCAATTTCAATTGGGAGTCTCTTCAAACTGCACTCCGCAACCGCTTTTATCCATCACATGTCCAGGATCAGAAGTACCTCGATTTTGTGAATTTGAGGCAAGGGAACGACTCTGTGACTGAATACTTCAGGAAGTTCATGGAGTTGTCTCGATTCTCAGGTTAGCTAATGCCTGATGAGATGACCAAGGTCAGAAAGTTCATGTCAGGTCTGCAACTTCATTTGTAGAAGGACTTGATGTGTTGGACCTATGATACTCTTCAAGAGGCTTACGACAGAGCGGCGGCTATTTGGCGCATTCAAGAGGCACATGACAAAAATCGAGGTAAGCGTAAGATGGAGAATGTTGGAGGCTATGGCAACAATCAGAATAAGATCGTTCAGGGTAATCAAGATAAGAGGTTTAAGCCCAACCATGGAGGAAGTAACCAAGGTCAGTACCGTGGTAACAAGCAGAATAATGGAGATGATCAACCTAGCCGTTATATCTGCAAGAGGTGTCAACAGAACCATCCGGGAAAGGATTGCCAAGGAAACCTTATTACTTTCTACCACTGCGGCAACAAAGGTCATCGTTCGTTTGAGTGCCGATTGAAACTAAATCGAAATCAACAAGGAAATCAAGGAGGCAATTACCAAGGGAATCGACAGTTCAACGACAAAAGTCAGAATGGAAACAGGAACTATGGGAATCGCAACTATCAGACAATGGAGGCAAAAATTTTGGTAGGCTGCCGGTGAACAACCAGGTTAATGGGAGGAACAATGGAGTCCAGAATAGGAGCGGAAACACCAATGCTACGACCAATGCCAACAAAAACAATGGGACTGGTACAGCAGGAACTACCGCACAGAATTGGAACGTTGCAAGGATTGCTGTGATGAGCAGGACTGAGGCAGAAGCAGCAAATGGAGTAGTCACTGGTACATTTCTTGTTCATGAGTTACCATTATTTACTCTATTTGATTCTGGAGCATCGTATTCATTTATTTCATTATCATTTGTGGAAAAATTGAGTCTCAATAAGCCGTATAGAATATCCATCCCCGTAGCTACCCCAACCGGTCATGTGACTGTGTGTGACACCGTTTTTGAAGGAGTAGAAGTTAAGATTTCGGCTATTACCTTACCAGCAAACCTGATACAATTTGATCTTGAAGGATTAGATGTGATATTGGGAATGGATTGTCTGGGTAAATATCGAGCAGTTATAGACTGTCACGATCAAAAAATGAGGCTCAAAGGTCCAAAAGGAGAAAAGGTTTCTTACCGTGGTATCACAAAGGAACCATTTATCCGACTAGTGTCAGCTTTGACCATAGTCAACCAGGTGAAGAAGGTGAATAGTGCTTATTTATGTTATGTCCAAGACGTGACTAAGAAGGAGAATGTGTTGGCAGAAATACCGGTAGTCAAGGATTTTCCCGATGTGTTCACGGAAGAAATTCCAGGAATGCCACCTAGGAAGGAAGTTGAGTTCACTATCGATTTAGCACCTGGAACAGATCCTATTTCAAAGGCGCCGTACAGTATGGCACCGCCGGAATTGAAGGAACTAAAGGATCAGTTGCAAGAGCTACTTCAGAAAGGTTACATACAACCAAGTGTGTCCCCGTGGGGAGCACCAGTGCTGTTTGTGATGAAGAAAGACGGAAGCTTGAGGTTGTGTATCGAATATAGAGAGTTGAATAGCGCGACGGTCAAGAATAAGTACCCGTTACATCGAATTGATGACTTGTTCGATCAGTTACAAAGGGCGAGTGTGTTCACAAAGGTAGATTTGAGATCAAGGTATCACCAGCTTCGGGTAACCGAGAAGGACATCCCGAAGACAGTCTTTAGAACGAGGTATGGACATTACGAATTTACAGTTATGCCTTTTGGGTTAACTAATGCTCCTGCAGTATTTATGGATCTAATGAATCGTGTCATGAGGACGTTTCTAGATCGTTTCATGGTCGTCTTTATTAATGACATCCTTGTTTATTCAAAGAGAGAGGAAGAACACGAAGAACATCTCAAGGATGTGTTATAAACCTTGAGACATGAGAAGTTGTATGCTAAACTCTCGAAGTGTGAGTTTTGGTTAAAGCATGTTCCATCTTTGGGCCACATAATCTCAAGGGAAGGGATATCCGTGGATCCAGGAAAGATTTCAGCAGTTAAAGACTGGAAGACTCCTAAGAATGTGTCTGAAGTAAGAAGTTTTCTGGGATTAGCAGGATACTATAGGCGTTTCGTGAAAGATTTCTCGAAGATCGCTAGACCGCTGACTTCACTAACCAAGAAGACGGTAAAGTATCATTGGAGCGAAGATTGTGAGAAAGCATTTCAGACATTGAAGGAAAAGTTGACGACAACACCTGTGTTAGCTTTACCTAATGATTCTGGCGAATTTGATGTTTACAGTGACGCGTCGAAGAAGGGTTTAGGATGCGTGCTTATGCAGGAAAGAAGGGTTATTTCCTATGCTTCGAGACAGTTGAAGGTTCATGAAGAGAACTATGCTACGCATGATTTAGAGCTTGCAGCAATAGTTTTCGCACTGAAGATATGGAGACATAATCAATATGGATATGTGTGTAGATTGTATACGGACCACAACAATCTTAAATACATCTTCACTCAGAAAGAGTTAAATAACAGGCAAAGACGTTGGTTAGAGATCATAAAGGATTATGACTTGCGTATCCAATACCACGAGGGGAAGGCAAACGTAGTAGCCGATGCGTTAAGCCGAAAATTGAGTCATACTTTAGATGCTATGCTAGTTTTACCGGACTGGTTATGCAGAGTTTAGGAAGCTCGAGATTGAAGTTGTGGAACAAGGTGGAGTGAAGAATATCCTTGGGATATGTCAGTTGTGCCGGATGTCTTAGAAGAAATAAGGAGTAACCAACCAAGAGATGTGAAACAGGAAAGGATAAAGAAGAAGATGGAAGAAGGTCAAGCAAAGGACTTCAAGATTCATGAGGATGGAAGTATTCGTTACAAGGGAGGATGGTGTGTACCACATAAGTGTGCAGAAACCAAGGAAAAGTTGATGCGAGAAGCGCACAACACACCCTACTCAGTACATCCAGGAGGTGACAAACTTTATAAGGACATGAAGACGATGTTTTGGTGGCCCAACATGAAAAAAGAAGTGGCAGAATTTGTGGCAAGATGTTTGACTTGTCAGAAGGTGAAGTTTGAACATAAAAGAATGGGAGGTTTAGTGCAACCATTAGATGTCCCATATTGGAATTGGGATTCAATTTCAATGGATTTCGTGACTGCATTACCGACATCAAAGAATGGACTGAATCAGATTTGGGTCGTAGTTGACAGATTGACCAAGACAGCAAGATTTATTCCGATGAAAGATACATGGAACATGGAACAAAGAGCTGATGCGTATATGAAGAACATTGTAAGGTATCATGGAGTACCAAGCTCTATAGTTTCCGACAGAGATCCAAACTTTCTTTCTCACTTCTGGAAAGCACTCCAGGAGGCATTGGGGACTGAGTTAAAATTTAGCACGACGTTCCACCCTGCTACGGATGGACAAACCGAGAGAAGAATTCAGACTTTGGAAGACATGTTAAGGTCTTGTGTTATGGATTTTCAAGGTTCTTGGGTTGAGAGATTACCTTTGATAGAATTTTCCTACAACAACAGTTATCATGCCAGTATCGGAATGGCGCCACATGGGCGTTGTATGGAAGAAAGTGTAGAACACCACTGTGTTGGAACGACATAAGTGAGACAATGGTAATTGTTCCACAGTTAATTGAGGAGATGACATATAAAGTGAGACTTATACACCAGCGAATGCAGGCAGCACAGGATAGGCAGAAAACCTACGCTGATCAGAAAAGGAGACCGTTGGAGTTTCAAATTGGAGAAAAAGCGTTTTTAAGGTTTCACCGACTAAGGGAGTCATGAGGTTCAATCAGAAAGGGAAGTTGAGCCCGAAATACATAGGACCATATGATGTCATAGAGAAGATTGGAGAAGTGGCTTATCGTTTGGATTTTCCGTCGAATTTGGGTCGTGTTCACAACGTATTCCACGTATCTCACCTGAAGAAGTACGTGCCTGATGCATCTCATGTGTTGGATCCCGAACCAGTGGAATTGGATCCGTCTTTGAGCTATGAAGAGCATCCTGTTAAGATTCTAGACACCAAGACAAGGAACACCCGTAACAAGAGTGTCAAGATTTTAAAGGTCTTGTGGACAAATCACCTCACTGAAGAGGCAAATTGGGAAGCTGAAGATGATATGAGGAAGAAGTACCCTCACCTTTTTGAAGAGGTACCTTGAGTTCCGAGGACGTCACTCCCCTAAGGGGGAGAGGATGTAATCCTATGGTTTTACGGTTTTTAGTTATATTATTTCTTATAGTATGTTGCATATCATTAGTGACCTTAGGTTTATGAAACTAAATTAAAAGGTTAGGTAATGCATTTAGTAGTTGTACTCTTGAGTTGGAGATTCTTAGATTTAAGTCTTCGAGGATTTGGGTTAAGCTTCGAGGACGAAGCTTTTTTTAAGGAGGGAAGGATGAAATACCCCGTTTTGTAGCTATGGGTATTTCATGTAATTATGATATGTGTTGGGAGTTAAGTATAATTATTGGTAGTTGTTTATAATTGATTACTAGCAATTGGGGGTCTTTGTGACATCAATCTAAAAGTTGTAGTGTCTTTTAATCGAGTTTGGGGGAGGTTATCACCTTTTTGGCTAAACTATTGGGGTTGAAGTGTCTTTTTCAACTGATTAGTTATCAGTTTGACCTGGGAATTTTAATTGATGGAAACAAATATTCCCATAAAATTTTAATCCTTCCCAGAAATTATTTCTTTCTTTCTTGATCCAAAAAACTATAAAACCCTAGATCTTTTTCCTTCTTTTCTTTTTCCCAAAACTCACGTCTCTCTCTCTCACCCGACCCTCACTCTCTCTCTCGTCTCTCTCTTTGGCCGACGGCAAGAAGAAGCAGCGGCAGCACCACCGTCGCCGCCGCCTCTCTCTCTCTTTCGTGCGCAGGTAATCTCTTCTCTCTCTCTATATCTTTCTCTCTCTCTCTCTCTCTCTCTCTCTCTCTTTTCTATTTCTCTCTTCTATTTTCTTTTTCTTCTTTTTTCTCCCTTCCCGTCCGTTTGTCCGACCCTCCATGGGCGGCAGTCTTTTGCTCTCTTTTGCTCTTGAGTTCTTGTTGATCTCTTGTACTCTTGAACTCTTGATTTCGAATCATGTATGAAGCATGTAATCTTAAATTTTCAGATTTATATTGTTAGTTTCATCGTTCATGGATACGTATGATTAGTAATCAAGTTTTAGGGTTTATCATGTTCATGGGTGATGGAAAAACCCTAGTTTGGAGGAGAAGTTTGATTAAGCAATTTGGGTGATTGGATGATCATAGTATGTGGGTAGCAACCTGATTTGATGTTGGGAATCATGTTATATTAGGTTTAGTATGAATATAGGATGAACTAGATGTTTGGGAGAAAAGTTTCATGAAAATTGATAGTTCCCGTATGTGTGTTTTGAGTGAAATTGGAAACTTGAAACTAGTGTAACTTTTGATTCAGGAATCGAAATTAAGATCCGTTTGAGGCTAAACCTATTATTTCAAATGTTTTGAATCTAATGAAACTGTTTTTGAGCCATGATCTTGTTGGGAAACTGGAGAAATAAATTGGTGGAGTTATGATAGGTTATGTATGCTTTAGGTTAGTGGATTTTGGGGCAAGGTTTTGGGTGTTGTTTTGAAGTATGAATTAAGTGGGATATTAGGTTGGTGTTAGAACCCCAAAACTTTGAATATCATGTGCATGTAGATAGTATAGCGAGTATATTGCTAGAATAATTGTGTTGATTAGAATATTATTACGTGTAGGTGACGAGTTCGTCGACGACAAGTACGTAGAGTACTTTGATTGATTGCGATAGTTGTATTTTGCTTTGAGGTAAGTAAACGTGCCAAGCCTAGTTTGCTTATATCTCTTTCGTTTCAATTGAATACTTTTATTTGTTACGTTTCAAAATGTGTTTACGTGCTACATGACTTGAAATACATGACTTCTACTTGTTAAATGCTTTTGCTGAAAACATCACCATAATATTAATGAACTATAATGTAAAGTGGAAGAAATTGTGCGGGGCCATTATTATTATTATCTTTGGGCATGTTGTCTGCGGTCCCGTCCCTTTCGATCCGGTTGCAAGTCCCCAGATAGCGGCATGTACTCACTCCTCTGGCCCACGTCGTCTTAGGGGGGTGTCGACACTTAAGGTCATGGAAGCTGTGGTTTATTTGAGTTCCCCCGTCACAACGAATTAAAAATGATGATTTTGGATTTGAGTATGCTAATGGAAAAAGAATTTGCAATGTTTTAATTTTCCTTTAAGGGATAATAGTTGTAATGGAAATCGTATGGAATTGGAAACTTATATGTTTCATACAAGTGTCAACTATATTATACTATGATTTGGAAAAACTCTTACTCTCAAGAAAGAATCACTAGTTTTGAAACTCGTATCGTCGTTTTTACATGCTTGGATGTTTCTTACCAGTATTTATTGTTGATTTTATGATGTGGTGTTTCTTTTTCTTTCCGCACCACAGGTCTTGAAGATGGGACTTTGGATTAGAAGGGATCGCGAATCATACATTAGTTTATTTCGTAGTTGAACACTTAGTTTCTTTTTGAGAACGTTAGTATTATGTTTCGTTTCGTTTTGGAACGGTTTGTTAGTTTTAAACACTTAGTTTGTATGCCCAAGTTTGGGGGCAAGACAAGGTTTAATTTCTTTTAAAAATGCTTTTAGTTATTGATTTGGTTGGTTGTTAGCTTGAGACCTGCTTTAAATATCCTTTTATCCGGGTTCCTCTGGGGTACGGAGTCGCACCCCCGGGTCTCGGGCTTGGTCGTCAAATTCCGGGGTGTTACAATGAGAGTGTGTGCTTTGTAAGTATCTAAGTATTCTTTTAGCCCCTATAAGATTCATACTAGTTTGTTAATGCATGGATTGGCATAGTCGGTTAACTAACAGAGATGAAAACTCTCTCTCTCCTTTCACTGTTCTTTCTTCTCCTCTCTCCTCTCCGGTCTTTGATTAACTCACCTCATCTCGCCGGCGTCTTCTACTAGTTAAATATTTTCTTTCATCCCCTCATCACTTATCTGCAATCTCTCTGAGTAGGAATTATGGCGACTCATATCAATCGTCCCCTTGCCATTAATATCGGCTGGTGAGAGCATTAAAGACTCTAAAATATCTCTGCCTTGGTATCTCTCACCAACGGCGAAGCTTCCCTTGTCATAGTCACCTGCTTTAAAGATCATGTAGAAGTACTGAGCAATCTCTGGTCAGAGATTTGTTCCCCTCCTCCCTTTTTGCCAAGAGTTTTTTCAGCACGGTTAACTCTCCTGCGACCCCCCCCCCCCGAAAAAACTAAACTCACAACCCACCAACACCTCTACTCTCAGTGAACAAAAACCAAAACTAGCAGCGACTTTCTCCGAAAATCGTCCGCATCTTCTTCCCCTCCCCACCATCATGGCCAACCAATTCCCAAGGCTAGCCTCTAACGTTAGATACGATGAACCTCTGTTCCGAACACCCCTCGATCCCCAAGCTTCCTATTCCTGACCGGAAAGCCCAGGAGGGCGATGCTACAAGAGTCGGTGAAATCGTAAGCATAACATCCTTATATTACATTACTATTAAGCATTACATAAATCTTACACTCTTACATACGTCATTAGTCACTACTGCTTTCTATTTGAACTTGCTACTCATGTTTTCATCATTTTAAGTGGAAATCTCGTACCCAGCTTCCACATAATCTCGAGCTCCTCGACCTGCGTTGGAAGAAAACAGGAACCGCAGTTTTGAAAGTTAGCAATGAAATGCTGTGTGAGCAACACCCAAGCTTGTAAATAGATGAGGAATCAAATAATCTTTATAAAACAATCATAAAAAAGAAGGGATCATAATTGAAACATATTCTTGAGAAATAAAGTATAAACACTGGCAACATATAAGAAATCCTCATCTTCTACCTTGCTTCTCGAACTTCTTTTTATATCTCAAACAGCGAATATCGTTCCCAAACTATTTCTTCATTTATTTCGTAATTAAATATCCTTTCCTCAAAGAAGCCATGTTATTAACTTGTAGTTACGGGGAAGATCTATCCTTTCAGTAGCAGCTATGACCATAAGTTTCGACAACCCCCTAAGAATCATCGCGGCCACAAAGGTAAGTAAATGGAGTGACCTGGCAAGTTACCACCGGGTTAAAATAATACGTGTCGAGTGACCGAAGCTATCCTTTCATTATTTACGGTTTATTATTCTCATTTGAGAACTCAAAACAACTATTTCGTAACATAACCAAATCTCAAATCAAAGCAGCATACTATAAAACACATTTTGAGACAATTAATGATATCATTTTTAGTCACGAAAGAACCTAGGCATGCAAAGCTTGGCATGTATACTCACCTTAGTCGGATAGAAAATATCACGTAAAAGCTCCTATGCCTAAAAACTCCTCACCTAAAAATTGTATTTCCTAAATTAACACAAGTCCAACTATTCAAATATACGCTATGATTTCTAGCAAAAGTACTACTTGATCTTTACACCAACCCGAATTTCCCCATAAGCAAAGCTATACCTAGCTATGACTAATGACACTCAAGATGCATAAAGAATACTATAAATTTTTTGAGTAGAAAAACATATTCATAAACTCCTGTAGCTCGTTTATGTTTAAACAACTATTCAAGTGTAGATAGTGCTTTCCAGACAGACGGATCACAGCCACGTGGCAATCATCCAGCATACCTAGATGTGCTCCACACACACTGGATCACCACCCGCGCTGACCCACGTGGGGGCTGCGAGACAGGGCCCTCGCACACCCCCACACGGGACTTTAGGGACTTAGTGGTTTGGAGGCTAGAGTAAGCTCTGTCGCGCGCGAGAGACAACCAAGCCCGCGCGCGACCTTTAGTAACTGCTTTGAGAGATTTATGGTCACGAGCTCCATAAACCCGGTCAACCTCATAACGGTTCCGGTATACGCGGACGAAGTGCGTAACGGTCCCTGTATATGCGGACAAACGTGCCGTTGTGGTTAAGATAATTAAGCCGCCATTAATGGGTGCATTAACCCACTACAACGGTCATATTCTCCACTATACATAGGATCGTTAACCCTTCCTTACATAACACTAATCACCTGAACTACGCGGAAGCTCTGCCAAAACTCTGTCTCTCTCTTATACAGCTGCTACTGTCTTACTCTCTCCCTACTCACAACCCTACTCCTCCTGTGTTCCTTATTCCCTGTTCTTGGTGTACGTTGAGTCTTACCCAAAGGATTCTCCTGTACACATTTGGTGAAGTCTATCCGTTTAGGTGTCTCCACGCGCAAAAAGGGGGCTAATGTAGATAGTGCTTTCCAGACAGACGGATCACAGCCACGTGGAAATCATCCAGCACACCTAGCTGTGCTCCACACACACTGGATCACCAGCCGCGCTGATCCACATGGGGGCTGCGAGACAAGGCCCTCGCACACCACCACACGGGACTTGTAGGGACTTAATGGTTTGGAGGCTAGAGTAAGTTCTGTCGCGCGCGACCTTTAGTAACTGCTTTGAGAGATTTATGGTCACGAGCTCCATAAACCCGATCAACCTCATAACGGTTCCGGTATACGCGGACGAAGTGCGTAACGGTCCCTATATATGCGGACGAACGTGCCGTTGTGGTTAAGGTAATTAAGCCGCCATTAATTGGCGCATTAACGCACTACAACAGTCATATTCTCCACTATATATAGGATCGTTAAACCTTCCTCACATAACACTAATCACCTGAACTACGTGGAAGCTCTGCCAAAACTCTGTCTCTCTCTCATACAGCTGCTACTGTCTTACTCTCTCCCTACTCACAACCCTACTCCTTCTGTGTTTCTTATTCCCTGTTCTTGGTGTACGTTGAGTCTTCCCCAAAGGATTCTCATGTACACATCAAGCTATTTAGTATTTCTAAAAGAGATGATAATATTCTTAGTAAAGTAAACTTGTAAATGAGAACAAAGAGTAGACAAATGTTAACTTATATTCATAAAATCTAAATGGAAGAAATTGTTCTAAAGTATAAACAACTTTAGCAAGTAAAAATGTTGAGTCTATAGGAAAACTACTTCTAAGTATTCTAGACTATGAAACAATGTTTTTAATGTAGCAAGTTACATTTTACAAGTGTTTGAACCAACTGAATTTAAAATCAAGTGTTTAAACACATTATTCATTTAGTTTTTAATAAAACATGACTAGTTAATTTTTAAATTAACTTTTCCGGAAACATTTCAATACCTGAATTACTTTTCTGAAATGAAAACAAAAATTAGTATTTTAGAAAATATTTTTGATCCAAAAATAATATTTTTATTTTTGCATACAATATAGTGCTTAGGTAAAAGAAAGATGAATCCCCCTTAGTTAGGCTTAATGACAGCATGCACCCCACTTACTCACAAAACAGTTTTGTTAAGAGAAAATAATCCCCTCACAGATTCTTTAAATACCAACACCTCCCCCTACCTTACACCTAGTGATAAATCCTTCATAAGAGTTATCCTACGTACATATTACATTGCCATTTGTGTGCGTTTTGGTGCAAAATGACGGGATTTGAGCCAAAATATGATGAAAATGCATGATTTTGAGCTTTAAAGTACAATCAGGCGTTTCTTATTACCTTTGAGCATGATTTTGATAATGTATCACATTTGATCCTTGCGGTAGTGTTCGTGTTGTTTGACAGGAATTACGTATGCGGGTATCAAGTGGAGAGAAGAAACGAGCTTCAGAATAGAAGAAAAAGGCGAATTTGGCGTGTTTTAGATGTTTTCGCTAAAATTGAGCAATAATTGAGAATAACGGGAAAATGGTCAGGAAACGGGAATTTTTCTAAATGGATGAAGTCTATGTCGCAAAATGAATCTAAAGGTGCAAAAATCATGTTCATCGGAGTCGGGGATCAAAATCCGGGTCCTTATTTTCTTTTCCGCGATCTCAAAATATCCTGAAAATCCTGATTTTAACTTGAAACATCCTGAATTGTCTTCCGAGCATCCTTTTGCTATTCCAATGCTATTCCAACACTCTGCTGCCTCCATTGCCTAGAAATTCTCCACCTACAACATGCCATCACCTCTCAATTCAAACCAAATCAAGTCATCTACTTACTCCATGAACCCCCAATTTCACTTACACATACAACCAACATCCATAACCCACTCAATTAGCAAACATCTTCACCAGCAACACTTACATCACCTCCTTCTCCATTATATTCCCAATTCACCACCAAGATAACCTCCAATTCAACTACCATTCCCCAATTCAAAAAACAAGCCAAATACCACCAGTACACAATAGTACCTCCAAAGCCTTCACCTTAACTACCTCATAACCATTAATCCACTTTGAATTAACCTGCCAACTCCACAACCAAGTAGTCTCCACCTATACATCTACAACAAACACCCAAATGAAATCCTACACAAAGAAACTACCACTAGTACCTCCATCATCACCAACCTGTTACAGACTTGTAATTACCTCAATTCACCATCCTATAGCACCACTAGCACCATAACACCCTATGCCTCGTCACACCAAACCAATTCCTTCAACCACCCAGTACCTCCTAATACACTACTGGACCAGTTCACCTTCACCAAACACCATTACACCATTAGTCAAGGCCTGCCACCATTACATCCAATTCAGACCATAGCAACCCCCAATTTCATCAGTTCCTAGACCATAAAATCCATAACTTGTTAACCCCAACCTATCACCATTCTTAAACCCATATCTTCACAACCTCCTTTACTACCAGACCTATGTATCCAATTAAATTACCAACTCCTATCTCATTCAAAAAATCCACCATTCTTCACCATAGCTTATACCAGTTAAAAAGCAGCACCATTACATTACCAATACCGAACTGAAAGAGCCTCCACAATCCAGCAACAACCAACCCCAATAACCAGCTATGGTCGCAAAATAAGAAGCAAGAAGAACCCAGTCACCCGATCGAGAACAGGCCGCAGAAGCCACCTGATTATGCGGCAAACTTTGATGTGCAGAAGACCAGAAGAAGAAGGAACATAGCAAGAGAGGAGAAGAGAAAAAAACAGCGCAATTGAGGTCCAGGGGCGTTCGTACGAAGGGTTGCTGTCTTCGTGCGAACACCAATCCTTAGTCAAATTCAATTTTTTTTAAAAGTCTTTTCGTGGATTGGCTTGCAATATTATTATACGAATGTCTTCGCACGAAGGGTTGCAGTCTTCGTGCGAAGAGTCTTTCCAGGCGGCTGATTGCTTCAGAAAAATCAGAATTCAAGTGGGGTTATTTTGTAATATTCTTAAACTTGTTATAAAACGTTAGGAAACATATAAAAGGGCTGGGAACCCTGAGGAATCTTCAAAGTATATTTGCTTGTTTTGCCAAGTAGAACACATTTGTGTTACATGAACGTAAATCATAAGTGATGTGAAATCCCTAGTGAACCCGTAGAGATATCCTGAAATTTTCCCACATATTAAGCAACTCAGTAATCATTCTTGTTAATCGTGCGATCTGTCAATCGGTTTACTTAGTAGCTTTATCTTATTTTTAGTATTATTTAGCAAAAACTCAACGCGCTTTGCCCACACGAGGTTAAGAAATATAAACTAGTTTACAAGTAGTCCTTTGGGTTCAACAAACCCCGATTTACCAGAATTATTACTACATTGAAAACTGTGCACTTTAAGTTGGAACATGTCATGTTTTTGGCGCCGTTTCCGGGGACTTAGGCTAAATTACTTATTATTTTTAACCTTAGTAGATTTACTTTGCTGTTAATATTCATCACTCGCCTACTTTATTTGTGCTCGCTGTGATTTCAGGTTGATTGTCACGATGCATGACCCGTTCTCGAGACGGAACGTTGTACCCAGTACTAGAGGACCCGAAATATTTATTGCGCACATGACGTAGAGACTTGAGGAAAACAAACTCAGTTCCTATGGATGATCATGAGAGGCTCTGCAAGGGAGCGGAAAACATAGCACCCGCCAGATGAGAAACTGAGGAGCTCAGAGATCATATGGTTGAGATGCTGACGACAATGGCTTGCTTGAACCCCCTAAATCCACAAACACTTCCTGGTGTGGGGGTACAAGAGGGGAATAATGGAGGAGTGAATGGTGGCAACAATGGGGCCAACAGAAACAATGGGCAGAACCCAGCAGCCCGAGTAGAGAATGTTGAGAATGAAGACCGTCCTATGGTGGATTACTTCTGAACTACTCCATCCTGCTACCAACCCACCATTGTTAGGACACACATCGATTCCCAGCATTTTGAGCTGCGCCAACACATGATCAACATGGTTCGTGACAAGTGCTCATTCACTGGAGCCCCAGGAGATGATCACAACCACAATCTTCTTATATTTGAGCAAATCACATCGAATTTTCATGATCAGAGGGTTCCAGATGAAACAGTAAACTATTCGTGTCTCCTTTCTCTCTATTTGGAAAAGCCAAACAGTGGCTCATGGAGTTACCAGCGGGGAGTATTGTGACATGGGCATATTGCTGCCATGAATTTCTAAGGAGGTATTTTCCACCGTCCAAAGTTTCTCAACAAATGGACGAGATTACAAAGTTCACCCAGGAAGAGGACATCTCACTAGGAGACTCATGGAGAGACTTCAGCCAAATTCTTCGTAGATGCCCGAATAATGGGGAGCCATGGCACAAGCTCCTCCATTACTTCTACAGTGCATTAGACAAGGATACGACTGATCAGTTGAATATGCTAGGTGGGGGGTAACTTTATGGGGCTTGGGGCACAGCGAGCTCAGGATCTGCTGAACAACGTGGCTAAGAGAGAGACTACGACGTCTGAGACTCGTAGGTATTCGAGACCTGGGGATGCAGCTTTATTCAAAAAATTGAGTCTATGGAGCAGAAGCTTGAATCCATGACCTCATCATTTAACGACATGCAGCCTATATCACAGGTAAAATCCACGGGTGAGCCGCTAACAGATGAGAATGAGGGGTATAATTGTGGTGTTGACGATGTGAATTTTTTAAGACAGAAGCAGTGGCCTAACACGTACCATCCCAACAACCGCAACCATTCTAACTTCAGCTATGCCAACCCAAACATTGGGTTATATGCACCTGGACAGCAGCGTACTTCTCAGTATCAAGCTCCGAGTCAATTTCCGTAGCAGCAGGAACATCAATACCAACAACCAGAATTGTAAAGCTTGTTATCAAAGATGAACGAGAAGCTGGTTTCTATTGAGGTTACTGTAAAAATCCATGAGAGGCAGATTGGGCAAATAGCCAATCAGAATGCTAAATTTCCACCAGGTATACTTCCTTCTAATACCACTGTCCTTACTGAGCATCTCAAAGCTATTACTACTCGCAGTGGTGTGATTAATCAGGATCCTCCATATCCTAGCCATGCGAGAGCTGAAGCTATAAAGGCCACAAAGAAGGAATTGGGTGAAGAGTTGCCCAAGGCCGTGATTTTCCAATCAAAGGACACAGTTGAGAAGAAAGAAGAGCCCAAGAACACTCTAAATCCGGCTAAGTATGTGTCAAATGTGACATATCTGGCGACAATAAAGAGGCTTGATGAGGAGCATTTTGGGAAATTTCTGAACATATTCAAACAACTGCATATAAACATTCCTCTTGCAGAAGCACTTGCTCAGATGCTCAAGTACAAGAAGTTCTTAAAGGAGATGTTATGGGGCAAGCAGAGCATAGACCCTTATGCCACGGTGAAATTTACAGAGACATGTAGTACAGTAATTCATAGGAACATACCCAAGATGAGAGATCCAGGCAGTTTCATTCTAGGCTGCACTCTTGCGGGTGGATATCATATGCATGGGATCTGTGATCTGGGCGTGAGTATTAATCTCATGCCATTGTCCCTATTTCAGAGATTGTGCATTGATGCGCCAACCCCAGTGAAGATGGGTCTGCAATTGGTGGACAATTCCATTGTTACAGCAAATGGGCTGATTGAGAACTTGCTTGTGAAAGTGGGTGCATTTGTCTTTCCAGCTGAATTTGTGATAGTGGATATCAAGGAGGATCGCGATGTTCCACTCATCTTTGGAAGACCGTTGTTGCAGACAATGCGCGCAAATGTAGATCTAGAGACTGAGGAGCTTACTATCAAAGCTCTAGATTCATCTTTGGTGTTCAAGGCATTTCATCCGGGCAAGGGGAAGAATAAATTGGCAATGATCAAATTTAGAGAGAAAGGAGTGAATCCTACTCTTGGGTTGCCTACAGTTTTGCTGCCCGATCCACCCGAATCAGAAAAGAAGCCTAATGTGGTGAGTGAACATGATGTTGTGCAGAAGATCAAGAGAAAGAAATTGAAGTAGGAGGCACGTCATGCTAAACCTCCTTAATATCTGATGTAACTGGGCCGGGTCGTCGAACTTAAATTACACGACTCTTGTTGGAAGGCAACCCAACGTATATTATGATTTAGCATAGGGAGTGTGTTTTTAATATAGTTGTGTGTGTTTTATTTATTTATTTATGGAGAGATGAGAGAGTGGGGGACTAATGATATTTTCCTAGTGACATAATTGAACAGTTTATGAGAGAGTCTACTCTGATGTGCCATGGCGCGCTCGACCTTTACAGGGACTTGCATTGGTGAGTTGGGGATTCTTCAGGCACAGATTTCAGCAGAGGAAGGCAGTCGACCCCGGCGTGCAAGTACACACTGACCGTTGGGAGCACATTGGCGCCAATCACTGAGCCTGGGGACTGTTGGTGCACGATTTCGTCCCCACCCTTGAGGTGGTTGTGAGTATTTCTTCCCTCTTGCTTAATTTTGTTTTTAATTGATATATATGTCATGTTCCATCTCATCTACTAGCCTACACAGTTGATTGTTGAGTCCTATGTATGATCTCTAAATTCGTTGAGGACAGCAAAGCATTCAGTGTGGGGTTGGTTTATCTGTTTGCTAGCCAATGTGTCTTGCATAGCCACTTACATGTAGGATGTTTAGGTTGTATTGTGAGTCAGTATTGTGGTCTATGTTGTGTTTTTTTACTTATATTGTCGTATTGTGTAGAGTAGAATTATATTCGGTTGCACTTCTATATAATTGAGTATACCCACCATAGAGTTGAATTGTGTAGTGTCAATTTTTTTCAATTTTTTTCGAGTCTAAGCCTTGCATATAGAGCTAGGTTAGTATGAAAGATTCAAAAAAATGAGAAATTAGAAAAATTCATAAAAAAGTTATAAAATTTGAAAATTTGAGAATAAGGCAATTGAAGATCTTGAAACTGAAGAGAGCTTAGTGAATGAAACCTTTTGAGTAGGAAGTGACGTAGTAGGAAAAATTAATTACTTTTAAAATTCAGTGTAGGAGTTTCACTAAGGATGTCCCGGGAATTTTCGGAAGTTGTGGAAATAATGGCACAGTAGGGCATACCTAAGTTTCGCATAGTTTGCTAATTAGATTGGATTTCAAAGTAACTGAATATTCTGTTTTCAAGTGGAAACTTGTGGTCTCTTGTTGATCTGGGGTGGACCTTCGTGTAGAGATGGTTTCATGTGGTACGGTTGCCTCGAACTAAGTGAATTCGGGGGGCGTACACCACCATCCCTTACAGTGGTCACAAGAGTTAACCAAAAAGCCCACACTCTCTAGCTCACGGTTGAAAAATAGAGGATATTTGTGCTTAAAATAAAAATAAGATAAAGCGAGTGCCGAAGAATAAGGAGAACAATCCAATGTGGAGCTAGAGAGGAAAATTAGAGTCAAGCCTTGTTTCACAGGAGTTGTGACTCCCTTTACCGGGACAATTTGCAGTCAAAATCAATAAAGGCCAAGTGGGTCTTAAAACCTCATATGACTCGACGAAGAAAGTCTACGATGACATTTGAGCTGAATTAGAACCAATGAAGCTCAAGACGTGCTCGTGTCTTGGTTTGAATTGGTGGAAGAATGGGGAAGCCTTAGTGATATTTTGCATGGAATGATTTTTATTTCATGTTCTTGTTACGTGTATGAGAAACTCAAAAAAAATTAATGAAAGTTTGATGATTTCAGTTTATGAGAGGGAGATTGTATGTTTTTGTCAAAAAGGGAGAAATTTGATGTTTTGTGTCTTAAATACTTTTTTTAAGATCGAGTCTAGAATTGCATTTGCATCATCATGCAGCATTGTTTGTGTCTTGAGTCATGTTAAATTCGTTTGAGTCTTGTCGGCCAGTAAACAGATAGATGCGGTAGATGTGACTTTGCTCGGTACGCGAAAATGGCAAGTGTGGGGGTATTTGATAACTCCTTCATAGGAGTTATCCTATGTACATATTACATTGACATTTGTGTGTGTTTCGGTGCAAAGTGACGAGATTTGAGCTAAAATATGAAGAAAATGCACTTTTGGATGTTTTTGAACTTTAAAGTACAATCCAGGCGTTTCTTATTGGTTTTGAGCATGATTTTGATAATTTATCACATTTGATCTTCGCGGTAGTGTTAGTTTTGTTGATTGACAGGAATTACGTATGCGCGTATCAAGTGCAGAGAAGAAACGAGCTTTGGAATAGAAGAAAAAGACGAATTTGGCGCGTTTTGGATGTTTTCGCCAAAAAATTGAGCAATAATTGAGAAAAACGGAAAAATTGTCCGGAAACGGGAATTTTTATACATGGATAAAGTCTATGTCGTAAAAAGAATCTAAAGGTGCAAAAATCACGTTCATCGGAGTTCGGGATCAAAATCCGGGTCTTATTTTCTTTTCCGCGATCTCAAAATATTATGAAAATTCTGATTTTAACTTTAAACATCCTGAATTGTCTCCCGAGAATGCTTTTGCTATTCCAATGCTATTCCAACACTCTGCTCCCTCCATTGCCTAGCCATTCTCCACCTACAACCTGCCATGACCTCTCAATTCAAATCAAATCATCTACTTACTCCATGAACCCCCAAATTTCACTTACACCTACAGCCAACATCCATAACCCCCTCAATTAGCAAACATCTTCACAAGTAGCACCTACATCTCCTCCTTCTCCATTATATTGCCAGTTCACCACCAAGATAACTTCAAATTCAACTACCATTCCCCAATTCAAACCACAAGCCAAATACCACCAGTACACAATAGTACCTCCAAATCCTTCACCGTAACTACCTCATAACCATTTATCCACTTTCAATTAACCTGCCAACTCCACAACCAAGTAGTCTCTACCTATACATCTACAACCAACACCCAAATGAAATCCTACAAAAATAAACTACCACTGGTACCGCACTCATTACCAACCGTTTACAGACTTGTAATTACCTCAATTCCCCATCCTATAGCACCACCAGCACCATAACACACTCTGCGCCATCACACCAACCCAATTTACTAAACCACCCAGTACCTCCTAATACACTACTAGACCAATTCATCTTCACCCTACATCATTATACCATTAGCCAAGGCCAGCCACCATTACATCCAATTCAGACCATAGCAACCCCCAATTTCACCAATTCCTACACCATAAACACCATAACCTGTTAATACCAACCTGTCACCATTTTTCAACCCATATCTTCATAAACTCCTCTACTACCTGAACTTTAAGATCAATTCAATTTCAAAGGCTTGAAATAGCTAGTCTATTTTAAGGTCTTGAAACAACTTTCAAGGCTTTGATACTGACTATGCTTTATATGCATGAACTTAGGGGGAGTTTCTGATCTTGATTCAACTCCTAAACCCCTATGCATGATTAAATCTTATTTGATGATGAAAGACAAAGTATTTTGATACTCTGAACTATATCTAATCCATCTGTTTGAACATGTTTTGCAGGGATATTGTGTTTCCTATTTTATAGGAATCTGTTTCCTAACTTATGTTTTACAGGGAAGGAAACTGCATGTTGATTTGATTATATGATAAATATACCTTGTTTGACGGCTTCCCAACACATTCCTAAACAAGATCAAATCATTATATTTGAAGATACTGAGAAACTATCCATTGGAGAAGCTATTAGAGAAGTCAACAGCTGTTGCTAAAAAATAGGAAGGTTTCTTATGAAGAGATCTTCAAGGTATGCAATTCAAACCAGCTATATAAGAGGGAGTTTGAGTGAAGATAAATAAGACACAACACAAAGCAATTCACATAGACACTCAGACACATTCAGGGATTGAGAAGCAACAAAGAAGCAGATCTATTTTGCTCAATCATGGCATCTGAAGAACACTGCATACTCACTGCAGACTTAGTTCTAGTGTTCTTCTATTCTGAGCTTTATTTGTATATCATTCTGATAATACTTCTTGTTCTTGTTCTTGTGGATTGTTCAAGGTGACCAATAGAGAATTCTTAGTTAATCAGTTAGCTAGAGCAGGTACTAGATAGGTTAGTGAGAACCACAAGCCGTAATAGAGTAAGGCATCTCTCTGTGCTTGAGATCTAGGGCTTAGCTTTTGATTAATAATAATAGAGTTGAAAATCCTGTAGGGAGAAGATACCAGAGGTAGAGACGTAGGTCCTACTGGACTAAAATCTATATCTCTTGTGTCTCTTGCATTTACTTTTTAGTTCTATACTTAGTTCTTTTGCAACAAACAAAACTGTTTCATTTTAAAGGTTTGAAACTCATTTCAAGGCCTTGATATAGACTTATCTTTATACTTCATCTGTTTTCATTCCAAGGGCTTGAAACTCATTTCAAGGCCTTGAAATACTCTTTAATCACTTCAAATCTTTTTGAAACCACTCTTCTTGCATATTTAGCAAACGTTGATATACTCTATTCAACCCCCATTCTAGAGTATTGATCCTGTATTTCTGCCTACTGTACACCCCTTCAATTGGTATCATAGCTTGTATCACTCCATAGGTTTAGCCATCTTGTGACTACGTGTACTGTAGGTGATGGTGGTTTCTCTTTGGGAAGAGCTGCTAACAGACCTCCTATCTTCAGTGGAGACAATTTTGTTCATTGGAAAGCCTTGATGAAAATGTTCATCATTGATCAAGACATAGAACTTTGGAGTATAATACATAATGGTCCTCACACTTTCTACATAGAGAAAGATGGGATTAGAAATCCCAAATCTGAAGACTCACTCTCTGTTTCTGAGTTATAGCAGTTTTTCAAAAATTATAAAGCTATGAATCTCTTATATTGTGCTTCGAGTGCAGATGAGTTCAACAGGATCTAGGGTTGCAAGACTGCCAAGGATATATGTGAGAAGCTTGTGGTGACTTTTTGAAGAACCATCCAAGTCAAGGAAACCAAGATCAACATATATCTCAGGCAATATGAGCTATACAAGATGAATGGAGATGAGTCAATATGAGACATGATCAAAAGATTCACTGATATTGTCAACAATCTTGATTCATTGGGAAAACATATTTCAAATGAAGAAAAGGTTAGAAAGTTTATGAGAAGTCTTCCAAAATCAAAATGTGAACCAAATACTACTGCTATTGAAGAAGCTCAAGATTTATCATCTCTTCAACTTGATGACCTACAAGGAAAACTCCTTACACATGAAATAACTATGAATGAAGTTGATGGAGAATTACAAGAAGGTATCAAGAATCTAGCTCTCAAGGAAAAGGAGAATGAGCAATCTCAAAGCCTTGAAATTGAAGACGATGATGATAAAGATCCTATTGCTTTGATTTCCAAAGCCTTGACCAGAATTCTCAAAATGAAGAAGAACTTTGGATACAAGGACTTCAGCAGAGACATACACAGATCCTCCAGTAGCAAAGACTACAAAGGTAAATCTTCTTCACATGGTAATAAGCCTAGAGTAATGAATTTCTTTAAGTGTGGTGATGCAAGACAATTTATTAGAGAATGTCCACACAAAAAGAGCAAAAAATTTCAGAAGAAAGATCATGATATAAGAAAGAAAGCTATGATAGCTTCCAGGAGTGATTCAGAAACCTCAAGTGACTCTGAATATGAAGACGAACATGACAACCTATGCTTTATGGACAAGGATGATGAACGTTATAAAAAGAACATCGAGGTAATGGTAAATTATTTAATTTGAAAACCAACAGAAGCCCATTTTCATTATCTTAGAACAATGCTTTTAAATGACGAGGACTATTTGAAAGAGATCAGAGTTTTGAAAGAAAAAGTTTATGAGCAGACAAATGAAAACTTGCATCTTGTTTGTCTGAATCAGAACCTTCAAATTTCTCAGAAGAAATTTGACAGTGATTTCAAGGCCTTGAAAACCAGTTTCAAAGCCTTGAAAACACAAGTCAAGGAAGAAGTCATCAAGTTGATGAACTCTCTTCTGAGTAACAATACTGGTAATTTAAGGCATCAAGTTGATGAATTGGATAAACAAAAGACTACTCTAACTGAGAAACTTCAATAATCTGAATCAGTCATGACAAAACGTGCAGGCTCAAAACCTAACTTGAACTTTTTTCTTGGAGGTAGCTTAAAGTCTATTCACAAAAATGGTATTCGATACAATCCAAACTTTCCTAGAAAGAACAATACCAGATTTGTGAAAGCTGGAGGCAAAACATCTCCTAAGTGCCATTACTGCAATAAAATTGGTCATGTTAAGATGACTTGTCCTTTCAGAAGAAGAGATCCTCACATAATGAGGAATACCTTCCCAGTTCAACTCAAAGGACAGTTAGACATATTTGGGCTCCTAAAGGGGTTAGACCACCCAACATGGTTCACCCGGAATATGAATCTAAATTCCACGCTTGGTCTAACAGATGGGTAAGGCAGTGAATGGTGTTTGCAGGTTGTCACCAAGACCAAAGAACAGAAATGGTTTATGGACAGTGGTTGCTCAAGACATATGAGTGGAAAGAGATATTTATTCTCTGAATTGAAGGAGCAATCTGAAGGTTCAATTACAGTTGGTGACAAAGGAAAATGCAGAATTCTAGGTATTGGTAAAGTTGGTACATATTATGAAAAATCTATTTCTGATGTATCCTTAGTTGATGGTTTGAAATTTAACTTTCTTAGTGTATCTCAGATTTGTGATAATGGTAATAAGGTTATTTTTACAATGAGAAATGTGTGGTGCAAGATGAGAAATCTGGCAATTGCATCCTCACTGCCTCTAGGTCAATCAATGTCTATACTTTTCAAACTAACAAAGTTGCAGGAGAAAACTTGAAGTGTCTCAAGGCCTTGAAAGAAGATTCAAAGCTTTCGCATATAAAGTTGGTGCACATTAGATTGGATACCTTGAACAAGCTAGTTTTCAAGAACTTAGTAAGAGGTCTACCCTCTATCAAGTTCAAAGATGAAGAAGTATGCAAGGCATGTGCACAAGGCAAGAAAACTAGAAGCTCATTCAAACCAAAGAACTTTGTAAGTACTACTAGAGCCATTGAATTACTTCATATGGATCTCTGTGGTCTTATGAGAACTCCAAATCCAAAGGTTAAGAAGTACATGCTTGTTATTGTAGATGATTTTTCTAGATATACTTGGGTTATGTTTCTTAGAGAAAAATATGAAGATCTCACTGAATTTTCAATGCTTTGTAGAGAACTTCAAACCCTGATAAACCTATCTATTGCTTCAATCAGAAGAGATGATGGTAGAGAGTTTGATCAAATTGAGTTTGATGTATTATGTTCTAAGCATGGTATCTCTCACAATTTTTCTGCTCCTAGATCTCCTCAACAGAATGGATTTGTTGAAAGAAAGAACAGAACTCTTGAAGACATGTCAAGAACAATGCTTCTAGAAAACAAATTGCCAAAGTAATATTGGGCAGAAGCTGTGAATACATCAAACTATATTCTCAACAGGTGCTTGATCAGACCTATACTGAAGAAGACTCCTTATGAGCTGTTCAAAGGAAGAAGGCCAAACATTTATGTTCATAATAATGGTAAGGAAAATCTTGGTAAGTTTGATGCAATAAGTGAATAAGGTATTTTTCTTGGTTATTCACAGACAAGCAAAGCCTATAGAGTTTATAATTATAGAACCAAGCTTTATGAAGAAAACATTCATGTAATATTTGATGAATGTTATGATGGTGTTTTAAGTGATGTTTTTGTAGATCTTAATCTGAACAAGCATGATTCAAATACTGAAGAATAATCCTCAAAAGGTTCCAATGAAATCTTACAGGAACAAAGAAGGCAATTTCAAGGCCTTGAAAATAAGGTTCAAAGCCTTGAAAAAAAATCTCCAGAGAAGACAGCATATAAAGCTACTACTTCAAGTTCTCAAAGACTTGAAAAAACAAATTGGAGATCCTGAACCTTGGACACCAAGGAAGAGATTTAAATATCTCTCATCTCATCCTGCTGATAATATTATTTATGATCCAACCACTGGTATACAAACCAGATCACTGTTGAAGAATTTATGTGTTTTTAATGCTTTTATTTCTCTCGTAGAACGCAAAACTGTGAAGGAAGCATTACAAGAAGTTGCCTTGATCATAGCTGTGTAAAGTGAGCCCAATGAGTTTGAAAGGAACAAGGTTTGGAATCTAGTTCCTGTACAAAGAAATCAGTCTGTTATTGGAACCAGATGGGTATTCAGAAACAAGTTAGATGAGAATGGAAAGGTAATCAGAAACAAAGCTAGATTGGTAGCTCATGGCTACAGTCAAGAAGAAGGTATTGACTATGAAGAAAATTTTGCTCCTGTTGCCAGGTTAGAAGCAATTAGAATTTTGCTTGCTTTTGCATCTCACAAGAACATGAAATTATTTCAGATGGATGTGAAGTGTGCTTTCTTGAAGAGATACTTACAAGAAGAAGTTTATGTAGTACAACCTCCTGGTTTTGAAAATGACAAGTCTCCAGATCATGTTTACAAACTTGACAAAGCTCTTAATGGTTTGAAACAAGCTCCAAGAGGAAGTTTTTCAAATGGATTTGCATCTCACAAGAACATGAAACTTTTTCAAATGGATGTGAAGTGTGAATTCTTAAATGGCTATTTACAAGAAGAAGTTTATGTTGCTCAACCTCCAGGTTCTGAAAATGACAAGTTTTCAGACCATGTTTATAAACTTGACAAGGCTCTTTATGGTTTGAAACAAGCTCCAAGGGCTTGGTATGAAAGATTGTCAAAATTTTTAAGAGGATTAGTAGATAAGACCCTTTTCATAAATACTCGTGAGAAATACATGCTTGTAGTTCAAATTTATGTTGATGATATTCTATTTGGAGCTACTAATGATCTTCTTTTCAAGAGATTTTCAAGTCTTATGAGCAGGGAATCTGAAATGAGCTTGATGGGAGAACTGAACTTCTTTCTTGGACTTCAAATTCATCAGATGAAGAAAGGCATATTCATACATCAAATCAAGTACACAAGAGACTTGCTGAACAAATATAATATGTCACAATCAAAAGAAATCAAGACCCCCATGAGTTCAACATTGTCTTTGACAAAGATGAATCTGGTCAGAGTGTGAATGTAAAAGAGTGCAGAGGTATGATTGGATCATTGCTATACCTCACAGCTTGCAGACCATATATCATGTTCAGTGTTCGCATGTGTGTTAGATTTTAAGGTGATCCTAAATAATCACACTTGACTGCAGTTAAAAGAATTTTTAGATATCTCAATGGTACCAAAGACTTAGGGCTTTGGTATCCTACAATCTAATTTCTCTTTGTGTGGCTATTCAGATGCTGACTTTGCAGGATATAAAGTTGATAGAAAGAGTACATTAGGATTCTGCCAATTCCTTAGATCATCTTTAATCAGCTGGATTTCAAAGAAGCAAAACTCAGTTGCACTATCAACAGTAGAAGATGAATACATAGCAGCTGGAGCTTGTTGTTCACAAGTGTTATGCATATCACAACAAATGAGAGACCTTGGATTTGGTTTCAAAGATAAACCAATCAAGTGTGACAACTTAAATGCAATATCAATTACAAAGAATCCAGTTCAGCATTCAAGAACAACGCGATGTTATACATCACTTCATCAGAGATCATGCTAAAAAAGGTGATATTGTTCTTGCAGACAACTTCACTAACATGCAATTTGCAGACATCTTCACTAAAACATTACCAGATGAAAGATTCTCAGCCTTGAGATTAGAAGTGGGCATGCTAAATAAAGAAGCATTGGTTTAGGGGGAGAATCAGGTAAGTAAAAGTTAAGTATTATGTGTTTCAAAGGTTTGAACTGATTTTCAAAGCCTTGAAAATCTTTTCAAAGCTTTGATTACATGTGTCTTAACAATATAACTTTTCAAGGGCTTGTAATTTCCAAATTCTTGAAAAAAAGACTGTATGTTGTTTAGTTAATAATATGAATCTTTCAATATTGGGTGTTATCTTTGTAGATAATTTCACAATATTACCCCTCAATTTTCTAAAACCCCTTTTCAGCCAAAATAGTATTATATTATTTACTTCCAAGGGCATACACATTTTTGAATCTTTTTGATTAAGCAAATCTTCAAAGATTAGGAAAAAAAATATTCAGTTTCCTTTTCAAAGTGAAGCTCTTTAATATTTGTCTTCTTCTTTCTTTCTCTCCTTCATATCTATTCTACCTTTCTCTTCTACCACAAACCCTAAGAAGAACTAGAAGAGCCTCTGACAGAATAAAAATGGCTGGTGGTTCAAAGGCTGCTACAGAAAAGAAAAGAAAGGCTACTGTGGAAAAGGTTCAGATCATCGGTGGCGATTCAAGTTCAAAGACTCCTACTACATAAGGCATGGCCCCTCCTCCTCCCAAGAAGAAGGCAAAGAAAGGTCAGACACCACTTTCCATAAAAAAGAAGAAGATAACGGAGTATGCTCTAGAAAAGTAGAAAGGGATTCAGATTGGTAGCCCTAAGAAGGTGAAGAAGAAGGATGACAAAGAAGACAAGGGAAAAGGAAAAATAACAGAGGATGAGCCAGAGGAGAACATTGAGAAGGCACTACGGATCTATTCAGAGAAGAAGAAATCTAGTGGTAAGAAATCAGCCGTTGATAGCAAATGGTTCATTACTAATGTTGCCATAGGTCAATGGCTAGATGGATTTGCCTCTAGCTTAGTTGCATTTTGTAGTATGATCAGTGTTTCTATGTTGAGTGGTATGAATCTGAAGTGCATTAAGATGTTGAAGAAAATCTCTCTTTGGTTTGTCCTAAACCCTTCAGAGATAGCCTACCCTAGACCACCAGATTCTTTTACCTAAACATGAAACAACTTAAGAACTATGTGAATCGGGTGATTCAAGCCAAAGTTGTTGGCATTGATATGGAATTAGACCACTTTGAGTTTGCCAATGTTCTAGGTTGTCCGAACAGTTATGAAACCAGTAATCACCCTCCTAAGAGTAAAGCCCTGAAACTGGCCAGAGAATAATTCTTTCTACCCAACACCTCTACCAAATCCAAGCAGTTAACACACTCTGTGCTAACTGTTGAAGCCAAAGTCTTGTTTACAATCCTGACGAGATATGTGGTACCAAGGGAGAACTCAAAGGAGCTAATAAATGAAAGGTTGCTGTAATTATTGTATTTGGTTATGCATGGTTATGAGATTGATCTTTAAAACACTGTGATAGCACATATGCTTTATTTCCAAAACAATCTGAGAAAGCATCCCTTGCCATATGCCAATCTGGTCACCTCATTCTTTCAACACTTTGAGATTCCAACTGACAGGGAAGAAACTATCACTAGTGGTTTTGGTATGCTTGATGAGAAAGCATTTGAGAAAATTCGTGTAGTGAAAACCAGTTCTAAGAATTGAAAGTTGTACTCAGATTTGACAGAACAAGAGATGAACTCCAAGAAGTTTCTTAAACCCAAGACCTTGACCCCTACTTCAAGCCAAACCTCTCAGCCTCATGATCTCTCCTTGGTTCTTCAGAAACTGGATGGACTTGAGAAGGACATGAATGAGCTGAAGGAGAATCAACATGAGTTTGGAACTGAGTTTAAACAGACAAAGTACAAGGTTGAACACATATTCAAGAGCATGACTGTGTTTGATGTGCTTGAAGAATTATCTCAAGCTGCAGAGGAACCAAGAAAAATGAATTAAGCAAGGAACTTCTTAGTGAGCACACCACTCAGGAAGAGACTACTGGGGTGAAGGAAAAAGGAAAGCAAGTGGCTGAGGAACCAGATGACGAAGATCAAGATCAAGAAGAAGTTGACAGTCTAGATTCAGGAATATTGCTTAAGGACTTAAAGAAGAAGCAAAAGAAGCCAATTATTCCAAAAATAGTGACTGAAACTGATATATTAGAAGAAGAAGGTGGAGCAGGTGATAAAAAGGAAGAAGCTGGAGCTCAAGAAGAAGAACAAGATAATGAAGAAGATGGTGAGGAAGGAGATGTAGAGCAGCGAGAAGATGATGACCCAACCCCTCAATTCTTGCCTACTCTTTCTTTCTTTTTCAAGGCCTTGAAATCCTTTTCAAAGTCTTGAAAATTCTATCTTTTCAAATAGTTTTCTTAAATTTTTTCCAAAACTTTGATCCAACATTCTCTCATTCTTTTTGATAAAATTCAAAAAGGGGGACAAATTTAGGTTATTATTTGTTTACTAGAGACCTGGTTTTGGTTGGTAGGATTATCTGAACTTTGCTGTTATTTGTTGTTTTTCAGTAAGTTAATAAGTTGGATTTATGTGGATATTATGTGCTATGATGTTATATGCTAATGAGTATTTTTTGCAGAAACATAGTTTTAAACAGTTTGTGGTTTTGTCTTTCTTCAAGGGGGAGATTGTAAGTTCAAATCAGTTTCAAATTCTTAAAATAGCTAGTCTATTTCCAAGCCTTGAAACACTTTGGATTTGGCTCTGCTTTATATGTATGAACTTAAGTGGAGTTTCTAGGCTTGATTCAACTTCTAAACTCCTGTGCTTGATTAGCTGTTATTTGATGATGAAAGAAAAAATATTTTGATACTATAAGCTATATCTAATCCATCTGTTTGAACTAGTTTTGCAGGGGTATTGTGTTTCCTATTTTATAGGAATCTGTTTCCTAACTTATGTCTTGCAGAAAAGGAAACTGCCAGTTGATTTGATTCTGTGATCAATCTACCTTGTTTGAAGGCTTCCCAACATATTTATAAACAAGATCAAATCAGTATCTTTGAAGATACTGAGAAACTATCCGTTGGAGAAGCTGTTAGAGAACTCAACAGCTGCTGCTACAAAATAGGAAGGTTGGTTATGAAGAGATCTGCAAGATATGCAATTCAAACTAGCTATATAAGAGAGACTTTGAGTGAAGATAAAGAAGACACAACACATATTGATTCAAAGAGACACTCAAACACATTCACGGATTGACAAGCAACAAATAAGCATACCTATTTCTCTCAACCCAAGCATATGAAGAACACTGCATACTCACTGCAGACTTAGTGTTCTTATATTCTGAGATTTATTGGTATATCATTCTGATAATACTTCTAGTTCTTATTCTCCTGGATTGTTCAAGGTGGACAATAGATAATTCTTAGTTAATCAGTTAGGTGGATCATGTACTAGATAGGTTAGTGAGAACCACAAGCTGCAACATAGTAAGGCATCTCTCTGTGCCTGAGATCGAGGGCTTAGCTTTTGATTAATAAGAATTGAGTTGAAAATCCTGCAGGGAGAATATTCCTAAGGTAGAGGCGTAGGTCCAAGTGGATTGAACTCTATACATATTGTGTCTCTTGCATTTACTTTTCAGTTATCTACTTAGTTCTTTTGCAGCAAACAAAACAGTTTCATGTTTGAAACTCATTTCAAGGCCTTGAAATAGACTTATCTTTTTATACTTCAACTTTTTTCATTCCCAGGGCATGGAACTCATTTCAAGGCCTTGATATACTCTTTACTCATTACAAATCTTTTTCAAACCACTCTTCTTGCATATTAACAAAAGTTGACATACTCTATTCAACCCTCCCCCCTTCTAGAGTATTGATGCTGTATTTTTTCCTACTGTACACCCCTTGAAGACCTGTGTATCCAATTCAATTACCAACTCCTATCGCATTCACAAAATCCACCATTCTTCACAACAGCTTGTACCAGTTAAAACCCAGCACCATTACACCACCAATACCGACCTGAAACAGCTTCCACAATCCAGCCACAACCAACGCCAATAAGCAACCATGGTCGCAAAATCAAGAAGCAAGAAGAACCCAGTCACCCGATTGAGAACAGGCCGCTGAAGCCACCTGATGCAGCGGCGAAATCAGATGTCCCGAAGATCAAAAGAAAGAAGGAACAAAGCAAGAGAGGAGAAGAGAAAACAGCAACGCAGTTGAGGTCTAGGGGAGTTTGTACAAAGGGTTGCAGTCTTCGTGCGAACACCAATCCTTAGCCAAATTCAAGTTTTTTTCAAAGTCTCTTCGTGGATTGGCTTGCAGTATTGATATACGAACCTCTCCGTACAAAGGGTTGTAGTAAGAGTCTTTCTGGGCAGCTGATTGCTTCAGAAAAATTAGAATTCAAGTGGGGTCATTTTTCAATATGCTTAAACTTGTTTTAAAAAGTTAGGGAACATATAACAGGGATGTGAACACAGAACGGGGTATAGATTCACGTTGGAGAGCTGGATCGTGGAGCTAGGAGCATCGTGTGGAGCGTGGAGAAACATTCGTTTGGATTATTCTCTCTTCTCGTTCTCTAGTTTCGATTACATGATCATAAAAATTGTTATTTTGATCATGTCGTATCTTAGCTGAACACTTTATTTGGGATATCTCGTAGGTAGCTAAGTTTTGAACACCACGTTTGGTGATTTTTGGATAATGTGTCATGCTATTTAGTCTAATTGAATGTGCTTTGCTTAGTTACGCTTGATTTATGTACTTAATTCTATCGTTTCTATTGTTTGACGTCACAATAGGATGATTATAGTTAGAGGATGTTCGAGGAATCAATATTCGCTACCCTGAAACTTGAATCTTGCACTAGTTGTATCGAGAGTTGAGGAATATTTCTAGTTAACTAGAACTAAGAGTAGATTACATGAACATAATCACATATTTAAACTTGAGTAGACTAGAGGAATCAATTACAAGAGTTTGAATATAGACTTTCGTTGAGGAATCTTCAAAGTATGATTGCTCGTTTGTCCAAGTTGAATACATTCGTGTTACTTGAACGTAAATCATAAGTGGTGTGAAATCCCTAGTGAAACCTTAGAGATATCCTGAACTTTTCCACATATTAAGAAACTCAGTAATCGTTCTTGTTAATCGTGCGATCTGTCAATCGGTTTACTTAGTAGCTGTCTTTTATTTTTAGTAAGATTTAGCAAAAACTCAACACGCTTTGCCCACACGAGGTTAAGATATATAAACTCGTTTAGAAGATCTGCTTTGGGTTCGACAAACCCGGATTTACAGGAATTATTACTACACTGGCAACTGTGCACTTGGAGTTGGAAGGTGTCACATAGCAAAAGACACTTCAACCCCTTTAACAAGAACTAATAATTTTATCGATCTAAACACGTATTCAAGCATGCTTTTTTTTTATCACTATTGTAATAAATTCACGCCAAATTTCAGAGCATACAAGCACCAAATGAGAAAATTGTGAATAATTTAGTCGGGTCGAAACTCTAGTCGATAGACGCAGTGGTTCTCTTTGACGACGGCAAAAAGAGGGGTACTAGACTGGCTGAGCCTCCTCCTGAATTCATCGGACCCCTAGGAGTGGAAAAGTAGTGATCTGATGGTGTGGGTGGCTCTAGGTGGAACTCGACGAACAGGTCGCCAGATATAATGGTGAACGGAAGCGACTGTGGCAGTTACTGTTGCTGCTTCCTCCTTATTTCTTCCTCTGTTCTGGTGGCCACAGAGAGAGGGGGATGAGAGATATTGATGTATTAGCAGGTTGGTTCATGGAGGTGAAGTCATGGCAGTGGCATTTGGCTCCAGCAACTTGGTTCCCTTCTCGACCATTCATATCCAATTTTCCGCGCTCTCTTCTTTTCCGAAATCCGTCTTCCCTCTCCACTTGATCTCTAACCTCTGTTTTCTGTCAAACAAAACATGAAAACACCCGGTGCGATCAAATGTGATAAAAATAAGCTCAAATTAATGCGAAACACGCCCGGACTATCAATTAAGCACAAATAGCTCAAATACTCAAATACTTCACGTTCATAGTGTAATTCTAATAATATTTACCCGGAATGCACGCAAAACGATAGGAAATGCGTAGAAGAAATATAACTCTATATAGAGTTATCAAATTCCCCCACACTACCTTTTTGCGCGTCCCGAGCAAAATCTCGCTCAAACTTCCTCACACTATGATTTTCAAGCCACTGAATTTCATAGCTTGTTACATGTAGTTGTTTAGTATTGTGTAGTACGTGTGGTTAGTGTAGAGTGTTTAAATAGTGTCATATGGTGTTAGAATTGTTAGTATGCATTTTGTTAGCATTTTTACTTTATTGAGTCCCCTACCCAAAATGTGTGGTTAATCGAGTTGGCCAAAAGCATATAGAGTTTAGGAAAACATGAAAAAAAAAAATAGAAAAGCCAAAATCCATAAAAATTTAAAATTTTGAGAATATGGGCAATTGATGAAGCTAGAAACCGAAGAGAGTTCAATGAAAGAGTCTTTGAGAATAGGAAGCGCCATAGTTGGGAAAACTTTAATTTTTTAGCATTTTGCGCACCTGTTTCACGAAAGGATGTCCCGGGTATTCAGGGAAAAGTGGAAAGAAGACGAGGGCATACCTTTAGTTCCTTTATTGTTCTAGGAGGATTTAGTCTTAAGGTAGTCGAATAGTCTGTTTTTTCGAGTGGAAACTTGTGGCCTCTTGTAAATCTGGGGTGGACCTTCGTGTAGAGTTGGTTTCATGTGGTATGCTGTTCTAGCCTAAGTGAAATTAGAGAGTGTACACCACCATCCCTTAAGGCGGTTTCAAGAGCTAACCGAAAAAGCCCACACTTAGTTTCTCTAAATGCACGGTTGAAAAAATAGAATAGAATGAATAAAAAAATGAAATCAAAAGCTTCTCTTGGATTAGATACGGTGAACAACCTAATGTGCCTCCGTTCACGCGGGGAATTTGGATTCAATCCAATTAGAGCGTCTAAGGAAAATTAAAGTCAAGCCGTATTACACGGAGTTGTGTCTCCCGTCACTGGGATAATTTGCATTCAATGCAATAACGGCTAAGAGGGTCTGAAAACCTCGTATGACTTGGCGACGAAAGACTACTATAGGACTAAGGGTGCCTAGACCCTCTGAGCTAAAGGACATGCCCGGATCTTGGATTGTTTATGGTGGATGTTTGGGGACCCCTTAGTGAACTTGTGCGTATGATCATCTTATCTCAATTTCTTGCTAGTGGTTGTGAAATTTCGAAAAAGACTTGTGAAAGCTTGATGATTTTGGTTAGTGATAGCGAGATTGCCCAATCTCTAAAGAAAAAGAAAAAAATTGTGTTATTTTATTACTTGCATTGTGTAAAATCGAGTTGCATTTTATGTATTCATGTAGATTGCATTGCGTGTGTGGGTTGTTTGTGTCACATGGCTAGTAAAGTTTTATGCAATTCGGTGGATTAAAACGTAGTGTGAGGATTGATTTTGCTCGGGACGCGCAAAAGGGTGTGGGGGAATTTGATAACTCTCTATTAGAGTTATATTTCTTGCATACTTTATATCGTTTTGCGTGATTCCTGGGTTGAAATATGAGTTTTACACTATGAATGTTGAGAAAACGTAGAAAGTTGAGTTTTAAGCACTTTATTGTTAATCCGGGCGTTTCGATGCATATTTGGATGTTATTTTTCAAATGTAATCGCTTGGTATGGTTGTTCATGTTGTCTTGACAGGAAAGGATGCTAAACAATGGCTAGGAGGCATGAAACGAACTTCGGAAGGAAAACAAACTCAAGAGGAAGCAAGGGAAGCAAAGTCGGAGGAGCAAAAGTGACCAATCTCCACTATTTTGATTGTATCTCGAGTTTTACAATTAATTTTGGAGTGAGACCAGTGGAAAATGAAATTATACTCGAAGAGCTTTCCAACGATAGGTCACGGAGCTAAAACGGAGATCGGACGAGTAAGATATGGTCCGTCAAAGATGCCAAAATGGAAGAAAAACATTCTGCTGGATATTAAGAACACCAAACTGTGAAACTTTAGAGACCCCAGACCTATTCTAATGTTGGGGGACGATCCAAAAGGGGTATTCACACACTTTTGGAGTCTATAGAGCTGGAGAAGAGAGAAGGAGGACGAAGATAGGGTTCAAGATCACCATTGAAGGCTAGGTTTTGATTTCTTCTTCTTCTTTCAAATCATGTATGGAGAAACTTGTAAGTTTTGTTTGGTTGATTACTATTAGCTAAACTTCATTGCTAGGCATCTCTATGAGAGCCTAGGGTTATGTAAACGGATTATTTCCCGAATTCAAGTCTTTGTTTCATGCCTATGTCTTTGATTCAATGAATAAGTGTTAGTCTCATGATTAAATTGATGATTCTAGTCTATTGACACGGCTAGTGTAGGATTTGATAATCATTGAAGCTAGGGTTTTTCTTGAATCATTGTATTGCTTAATGTTAATACTTATTCTTGTTACATGTTCTTACACTATGCTTAATCCTTAGCAAGAATGGATTCGCGACCCGGACTTGTTAATTAACTAGAAAGTGCACGACGGTGACTTAACCTAGTTGTGAAGAGTGTTTGAACACAATCCCGTATCACCGAGACCTAAAAGGAGAAGTGTTAGGATTGGCCTTAGTGTGGGTAGATTCGGTAGGAGTATTCAGCTGTTCCTTGAAACGGTGGACCGACAGGACCCGTTATCGTACCAGTAGATGACCTGCTAGAACGGACCGGTAGACAACATGAGATCGAGAGGAGATTTTAGTTAACCGAGACGTAAAATGACATGAGACCGACAGGATATTGTCATAGCGTATTACCCGGCTGAACTAAAATAGGATTGACGTGTTACATAGCTGAACCGGAATTCGTCTACAACCCTAGGTGATCTAGAGATCGCCTAGTTTCTCAATATCTATTGATTAAAAATAAAAAAATACAAAAATATTAGATTAGTTGTTATTTCAATTCTTAAATCAATTAACTCTTTCCTCCTGCACCGTACTCTAAATTAAATAACTAATTAAATAATCTCAAGCAAGTCCTCGTGGGATCGATAACTCGGGGTTGAAATATCACCCCTATATTACTTGACCGTGCACTTGCGCATACGCGTTAAGAAATTGCGTCATGTTTTTGGCGCCGTTGCCGGGGACAGCGGTAGATTATTTAGTTAGTGGTTAGTTTAGAGTACTTTATTTCAGTTTGTATTTTATATCTCTGTGCTTCACGGGTGTCTTGTGAGTCTGTTTTTCAGGAACGCAAGAAGCAAGAGACAATTTAAGCATGTGGAGCGAAGACTGTTATTCGGGTCCCCCCTACTGTTTCCACTGCAGGGGTAACCATGAAGATGAGGACGCATGCATAATTTGGTGCTACGTATGCGGCATTTGGCACGAACGTAGAGACTCATGTCGAGCACATGCCCCCCAGCTTCATCAGCACCAGGAAGACTCATCAGCAATTATGGCAGAACGACGTAGTATTATGAATGACATCGAAGTGTGCGCCAAATTTTTGTCCATAGATGCACAATTACCACAAGAGGATTCTGCCACAGGTAGGGAATACGTGAGGGAGATGTTGGAGAGGATAAAGAAAAGAATAGAAAAACTGTCAACAACAGGGGAATCTAGTATTCAAGAGCCACAAGAAGAGACCTTGCCATATGACAGTGAGCCAAAAATTGAACCTTCATCATCCCCACCACAAGTGGAAGAAGAGATACCTGAGCCGAGTGAAGATTGCAATGTCCAGGAACCATTGGTGGACTCTGCAATTTATGAGGACTCAGACTCTGATTCAGACTGGGGTGGACCTGTGTGCCGAAGATGGGAGGACCTTCCGTATTGCCAGCCAAAACTGCAAGAGCCCTCACTTTATTGGCATGAATGGGAAGACACCAGCATTGGAAGCATGTGGGGTGTCGACGATGAAGCTGATGAAGCACTTGTTCCCATACCTATTGAGGTAAAAGCCCCTACTCATACTTTCGAAGAATTCTCCGTATCTCATATTAATCAAGTCTGTGATGAGTTGGAAAGACTTGTGTATGGAGATTCTTATGGGGAAGAGCATCATGAGAAATTTTCAATTCCTTGTCATATTGGCGACTTTGTTGATGATCCTTATGCCATAGTCAAGGAGTTGGAAATCAACAAGTGTGGGGGTGTGGATGAATTGCATGGGTCATTTGAAGAAAATCTAGCACAGATGAGGTATTACTGGGATGATTTTATGGCCAGAGGTTCATTTGAGCCTAGTGGTACTTGGTGGAAGTTTCTCAAGAAGATCAATTTCAAAATGAAAGGAGTCAGCTTCCACAATTGTCCACCTTCTTCAGAGCACAGGGGAGCACCTGAAGTTATCGAGAAGAGATGGTGGAAGAAGAAGAAGTGGAGGGATAAAGCAGTCTCCACTATCCTTTTCGGTTGAGGTAACCAGGTCGGGCTCTTGACCTTAAATTACAAGCGCTTCGTGGGAGGCAACCCAATGTAGAGTAGGATGTTATTTACTTTATTTCTGTTTAGTTCTCCATAACTGATTTTGAGAGGTGAGAGAGAGGGACTGATGAGTTGTCTAGTTTTGCAGGTAATGTTAGCGAAGAATCTACCCCAGTGTGCCATGGCACATTTGACCCACACGGGGACTCTTGAGGGAGTCGGGGATTTTTCGTGCATTTTTGCAGGATGGAGCAGTCTACCCCGGTGTGCGAGGCACACACGACCTTAGGGGAGTTACATTGTAGCATGGTGTAGCTTGGGGATTGCTCAGGTCATCTTCATCAGCGGGAAAACTGTTTACGGCCCACAAGACCCTTTCTTGTTGCAGTTTCGTAACATGGTGACCATGTAGTTCCGGGCACCTCAGGTATCTCTTCCTCTCTCGGCGTCTACGTTTTGAGCGGCAATTGTGGAGATCCACCGCCTACACATTTAAGCGATGAGTCCTCTTATTTTATCTCTAAATTCGTTGAGGACAACGAAACGCTTAAGTGTGGGGGGATTTTTGTATATTTTGCTAGCCATGTCTGTTTGCATAGCCTGTTACATATAGATTGTGTAGTACTGTGAGTTCTGTGGTTAGTGTAGAGTGGTGATGTATTAGCAGGTTGGTTCATGGAGGTGAAGTCATGGCCGTGGCATTTGGCTCCAGCAACTTGGTTCCCTTCTCGACCATTCATATCCAATTTTCCGCGCTCTCTTCTTTTCCGAAATCCGTCTTCCCTCTCCACTTGATCTCTAACCTCTGTTTTCTGTCAAACAAAACATGAAAACACCCGGTGCGATCAATTGTGATAAAAATAAGCTCAAATTAATGCAAAACACGCCCGGACTATCAATTAAGCACAAATAGCTCAAATAATCAAATACTTCACATTCATAGTGTAATTCTAATAATATTTACCCGGAATGCACGCAAAATGATAGGAAACGCGTAGAAGAAATATAACTCTATACAGAGTTATCAGATATGTATGGTGGTGATGGAGGAGAGCGATGAGGGTGATGGTGAAGATTATTGAAGATGGTAATGAGGGTGTGAGCTTGTTGAGAGAGTATGTGTGATGAAGAAGGAGGAAGAAAATGTTGTTTAAAGGGGACTTTTCTTGGAGAAGTTAGTTTAAAATAGTGAAACGATTTTATGGTGATGTAGGGTTTTGATCATGGATACGCAGCAGAATAAACAGTAATTAATCCGATCAAGACCCTCCAAGGATCAGAGGAAGAGACCACATAACGATAGTAAGGGATTAGTATCAAATACCTTTAGGATCTCCATTGATGACTGCTCACGTGAAATTGTGTTCACGTCTCTATGGATAGTACACTCCTTGGATTTGAATCCGGATCCTTCAGAACTTTTTTGCTAGTTGAAGGAAGAAGAGGAAGAAGATCAAAATCACGCAAACGAGACAAAGGAAGGGGCGGCCCTTCCTTGGTGTTCGACGGGTGAGGGGTCGACAAAGGGGGTTCGACCCTCTTTGTTGCTCGCTCTCTCCTTGATTCAGTCTCCAACTCAATATGTTGTGAGCATTAGTTATGTGGGAAGGAAGCTAGGAGTGCCTTTATATAGTCCAATAACAATTTAATTATTGCATAAAAGCCCCGATCCTAATCCTGTCCATACACGGATTAGTCCAACTTGAAAATTAGTCCTACTAAGTTTGCAAGCTTTTGCGTATTGATCCTTATAATTAAATAATCCTATTAATTACTTCCCTAGTCCGGTCTAATCCATAGGGAGTGTGACCCCATAGGTTTCTACTTAGTTGGTAGTAAAAATATACTAACATGGAGCGACCTCTAGCAATACATCCATGCTACACAACTAATAGAAATAGTCATTTGACATATCTTGTTCATGTATTCTCTCATCCATTAGTCTCTATATCCGGAGTGGACACGAGATATACAAGTCACACTCGTATATCCAATCTATAGTTTCTTGATCCTGGGAATAGTTTCATCCATGGAGATAACATCAATATCTTATATTGATTTATCAGAGTCTGGGCAGACATTCTATGAGCACCATACCTCCGGTGAACCTGGTTATCAACTCCCGATATGTGGGAGGGACAAATTCTATCTACGCCACTACCATCTCTAAGCTTGCTTCTTTATTGTATCCGACGAACGCCTTTATTGCTACACTGTTATGGTGTAGCGTTTGATGATGTTAAAATACAATAATCCACAACTAGAGGATCTAGTGATTTCAAGTCTAAGATGACAATACCGTTGCCACAACGAGAAGCACTTGTGACTTTTCATAACTTGTATGTAGCCTTCTCGTTATGGGTCAATCCAGTATGCCATTAATCCTAATGCATACTCCTGTGTTGGATCGTGATATCTCCATATCAATCCAACCCCATACTAGTCTATAGTTGATCTTCCTGTTAATCGATATAATGGACTAGGGATATTTAAGATAAACAATATATTTTCAATCTAAGGACTTCATTATATTAAATATCTCCATATAAAATACAATGGATATTCTAGCCAAAAATAATGTTCATACTAAATAAATTGCCTCTAGGGTATCTATTCCAACAAACTCCCACTTGCACTAGAGCCAATATGGTGCTTGTCGTATGCCAATGCTCCTAGTGTGCCCTTCATGCTTGTGCTGAAGAAGCGGCTTTGTAAGTGGATCTGGCAGATTCGCATCTGTAGGAATATTTCATATCTTCACATCTCCTCTATCAATGATATCTCGAATAAGATGGAACTTTCTGAGTATATTTTTGGATTTCTGGTGTGAATTAGGTTCCTTTGATTGTGCGATCGCCCTAGTGTTGTCACAGTTTAATTCTATTGGATCCACAATGCTAGGAACCACACCAAGTTCAGTGATGAACTTCCTAATCCAAATAGCTTCCTTTGCTGCACCACTTGCAGCAATGTACTCAGCCTCAGTTGTAGAATCGGCAACCGTCTCTTGCTTGGAACTTTTCCAGCTCACAACTCCTCCATTAAGGCAATACACGAATCCCAATTGCAATCAGAAATCATCTATGTCGGTTTGGAAGCTTGCATCCGTGTAACCCCTTACACGCAACTCTTCCTGCCCTCCATAGATAAAGAACACATCCTTAGTTCTCACAAATTATTTAGGATGTTCTAAACCTCTATCCAGTGACTCTCAACCGGATTAGATTGGTATCTGCTTGTCATACTCAACGCGTATGAAACATATGGTCTAGTACGTAACATGGCGTACATGATGGATCCTATGGCCGAGGCATAGGGTATCCTACTCATGCATTCCTTCTCAATCTCATTGGAAGGACAATCGCTTTTCAAAAGAGGGATTCCATGCTCCATGGGTATGAATTCCTTCTTGGAATGTTGCATGTTGAACCGATTAAACACGTAGTCTATATATGTACTTTGACTTAGTCTTAGCAGCTTCATCAATCTATCTCTTTAGATCTTGATACCAAATATATAAGCTGCTTCCCCTAAGTCCTTCTTTGAGAAACATTTTCCTAGACAATATTTTACAGATTGCAGCATGGGAATGCTGTTTCGAAATGAGTAGTATGTCATCTACATGCAAGACCAGAAAAGCAAGGGAGCTCCCACTAACATTCTTGTAGAAACAAGACTCATCTTCGTTCTTGATGAAGTCAAAATCTTTAACTGCTTCATCAAAACGTCGATTCCAATTCCTAGAAGCCTGCTTTAATCCATAAATGGACCGTTGTAGCTTACAGACTTTGTTTGCATGCTCTGGATCTACAAAATCCTCAGGTTGTGTCATATACACATCCTCGACGAGGTTTCCATACAGAAACGCTGTTTTGACATCCATCTGCCAAATCTCGTAGTCGTAGTAAGCTGCAACAACAAGTAGAATTCTGATGGATTTGGTCATTGCGAATGGTGAAAAGGTTTCATCATAGTCAATACCATGAATATGTCTGAAATCTTTTGCAACCAATAGGCTTTTATATGTAATCAAATTACCATCCATGTCGGTCTTCTTCTTGAAGACCCACTTGCACCCTATGGGCCATGCCGCTTGGGGTGGTTCCACCAAAGTCCATACTTTATTGGTATACATGGATTCCATCTCTGATTCCATGGCTTTGCGCCACTTCTGAGAGTCAGGCCCTTTCATGTCCTCTTCATACGTAGTAGGCTCATCATCTTTGAGCATCGTGTCGCCAGAATCAGTCACGAGAAGTCCATAACTCTCTGGATCCTGGCACATTCTACTTGACCTACTAAGTTCTTGTATAACTAGAACAGTTTCTTCCACAACACTTTGCGGTTCCTGTTCATTTTCATGTTCCTCTCACTTGCTTCTTTAGAGACAAATTCTCTTTCTAGAAACACGCCGGACTGAGCAACAAACACTTTTTTCTCAGTCGGATTGTAAAAATAATACCCTTTCGTTTCCTTAGGGTATCCCACAAACTTACACTTATCCGACTTAGACCCAAATTTTTCTGATTGTAAACGCTTTAAATAGACATTGCAGCCCCAAATCTTCATGAACGACACCTCCCACTCCACATATCATGTGGTTTCTACATGATCGATTTAGATGGAACACGGTTAATGGTGAAAGTTGCACACAATAGAGCGAAGCTCCAAAAGGATAATGGAAGATCTGTTTGACACATCATAGATCGAACAATGTCCAGTAGTGTTCGATTCCTCCTCTCAGACACGCCATTCCATTGTGGAGTTCCGGGTGAAGTGAGTTGAGATACTATCCCACACTCTCTAAGATAGTCGTCAAAATCTAGGATCAAGTATTCTCCTCCACGATCCCATCGTAGAGATTTGATACATTTGCCAAGTTGCTTCTCTACTTCATTCTTGAATTCTTTGAACCTTTAAAAGGATCCAGATTTGGCCTTCATAAGGTATAAAAATCCATATCTACTGAAATCATCAGTAAATGTAATGAAGTAGACATAACCACCCCTGACAGGCGAGTGCCAATTTCTCACTAGTCCTCTCACCTTTCTTATTGAAAGGGGACTTTGTCATTTTTTCCAATAAACAAGCCTCACATGTCTCATATGATTCAAAATCAAATGAGTCTAGAAATCCATCCTTATGGAGTCTAGATACACCCTTCTCATCTATATGGCCTAAACGACAGTGCTATAGATAAGAAGGATTTAAATCGTTCATTTTAATCCTCTTGGTATTTATGTTATAGACAAGATTATTTAGATCAAGGATATATGATCCAATAAATAATTGCGCACTACAATAGTGAATACTATCAAAATAAATGGAGAAACAATTGTCCTTTATTGAAATAATAAAGCCTTCCTTGTCCAAACAAGAAATAGAAATAATGTTTCTGCTCATAGCAGGAACATAATAGCAGTTATTTAATTCTAAAACTAATCCTGAAGGTAGAGACATCTCGTGCACGCCTACGACCAATGCAGCAACCCTTGCTCCATTCCCAACGCACAGGTCTATCTTCCCTTAGACAATCTTCTACTTCTCTTTAGATCCTCAACATTTCGACAAATGTGAGATCCACATTCAGTATCCAATACCCAAGATGAAGAGATAGTTAAATTGACATATATAAAAAAAATATGTGGTGGTGTTGGAATCACTATTCCAAGCATTTTATCCTACAGATACTTTGGGCAGTTCCTCTTCCAGTGTTTGGGCTGACTACAATAGTGACAATCACCCTTAGTCAATCCCTTGATAACGCCACCAACGGGTTTAAGGGTGGCTTCCTTGGATTTGACAACTGCCTTGCCTTTCCTTTTAGAAGTAGAAGCAAAACTTTTTCCCTTCCCCTTCTGCACCATCACTATGGCCTTGCCCTTTCCCTTATTGACGGTTTGTTCAGCTATCCTTAAGATATTGTAATTTTGGCAGAGGTTTTATGATCTCATTCATGTTATAGTTCATAATGAATTGTCCATAAGTTTCAGGCAACGATTGCAGAATGAGATCAGTGGCCAGCTCATCGCCGACCGAAAACCCTAGACGTGCGAGATTCTCCAAGTCACCGATCATATGGAGCACATAAGGTCCCACATGGTTTCCCTCTGAGAGATGAAATTTGAACAATGCCTTGGAAACTTCATACCTCTAAACCCTCGCCTGCTCTTGAAAGAGCTACTTCAGGTGTTCGATCATATCGATCGCACTCATGTTCTCGTGTTGCTTATGAAGCTCGAAGCTCATAGTGCAAACCAAAAGGCAGGCCACATCATTGGCATCGTCTACACGATTTTGATGCGCATTTAGGGATGCAGGAGTATTGTAATACCCCGAAATTTTAGGGGGTATTTTAGGGAGTTTAACGAATTTTTCGGACCGTTATTTGAAGTTACAAAAGTTGTTTTCGTTCACTAAAAGTTGTTTTTCATTATTATTATTATTAGTATTAGTATTATTATTATTATTTATATTTTATCAAAAGTGTATTTCTTTATTTTCATATTTTTAAGATGTCTTTTTTTTATAATTAGTTGGGTGTAAAGTAGTGGGTGAAGTGTAGTGGGTCGTGTAACGTTGTAGGGTGACCAAACGTGTCTTTTTAATAACTTTTACGTAACCAACCACCGCGTCATACCGTGTGCCCGCAACACCCTAACCTTCCACCTTCATCCTCTACCTCATCTCCATCTTTTGCAAAGAACTCTCTGCTCCTGAAAATCCGGCGACCACCCATGGCAAGAGCCAATAATTTTGACCTCCTCTTTGTCACTTTCCCGTCCTGATTCACCCAAATCGCGTTATGGATCGAATACACACTCCGAGCAATCAATTTCGTCAAAGTTTCATCCCCAAATCAAGTCCGGAAATCACTCCGTGGAATCTCCGATTCGGGTTTTCAAACCCAGCCTTCTCTCTCTCTCTCTCGCTATCTCTCTCCCTCACCTCTGTCTCACTCTCTCTCTCGCCCCTGTCCCTCTCCCTCGCCATCTCCCTCTGCTCTCTGTTGGCGCCGAGCAAAGACCCAGGCCGACGGCACCAGGCCGAAGCTCAAAACCGCCGTCCGTCGCCCCTCCGTCGCCCTTCTGCGTCGCCGAAACCCCCGACGCCGCCTCCCTCTGCTTCGCCGCCATCACCACCACCGTTCGCCTCCCTCTCTTGCGACGAACCCCAAGCAGCGGCAGGAACAAATCATCGCCGCCGCCACTTTCCCCCCTCCGTTCTTTTCAATCGGTAAACCCCCAAATCTCGTTTAAGATCCAATTTCGACTTTTCTACCATCTAATTCACTTGAATTCATGAACAATCATATAGTTGTGGTGAGATTTGTGAGAGAACAAATGTTACAGTTGGGTGTTGTTTGAGAAGAAATTGGGTTGGTTTTGTTAGTGAATCAGGGGGTGTAAAAGTGTCTTTTTACAAAAATTGGGGGTAGGCCTTTGTATGAAGTGAAACTATTTAGGGGGCTGATTGTATATCAACTAAGTGTAATTTAAGTTATTCTTTAGCATAATATAAATTAGTATTTCGTATATGTATATATATTTTATCAAATGTAAGTTAATGATCCTTTTCAAAAAAAAAATGCAACTTTAATCAAATTAAAATAGTATTTTATAAGTGTATATTATTTATACTATATTTTATTAAACAACTAAATATTCATGTTTTTGATTTATCGCAAAATAAATTATTTTCACTTATAACATGGTTTTCGTTAATATACTTTATAATAAGAATAGTTAAGCTTTAACTTTAGTTTAAGCTCCCATTTTCATTTATCTAAACTTTAAAATTAATATAGCTATCTTTGTGTATGTAATTCTACCTTAGTAAATTAAATAAATATGCTAGAGTATCAAATAAAGTTTGCTTTACCTCACTTATTAATTTTATAATTATAAGCCACTATTTTTCTTATTTAATGTGTATTCTAAACGTGAAATTATAGCTAGTATAATATATTTTTGTTTGGGGAATTAATTGGGGATTTCACTTGCATTTCATATAGGACAATTTAATTGCAATTTGTTGTGTGATGTATATGTGTTAAACTAGGATTATTTGATTATTGTAGATACCGAGTTCGTAGGAGGCGAGTTCATCGAGGATCCCTACTACTAGTTCAGTGCTAGCTTGTGAGTGTGAAGTTCTCACCTCATTTCCAAGTAAGTTTATGCGCACAATACTTTAACTATCAAAATGTGTCTTGGCGTGTGTTACTCGTGTTTCGAACAAATACTTTAAGTCTCAAATTTTGAGAATCTCTCTTGCAAATATTCTTTTGAAAGATATGTGGTTACTTCTGGATTTCGAACCGATGTTTCTAAAATGATCTTGTGGAATATAAATGAACGATAAATGAAATGGGGCGATGTACAGAGGATGTGTGTGAAGGCTACGACCGGAGGCGCACGTGAGACGACCTCCTAGGGTTTCATACCCTACCCTATACGGGTTTATAAAATTGTGAAAGCTATAGAGTACTACCTATGCATGTGTGGGTCAAAACTGTATAGGGGTGTCGACACTTAAGGTCCTTTAGCTATGTGATGGGCGGGGTAGTGTCGGGCTACCTACAAACGCTCTGGGTGAATTGGGATGGACTGTGATATCCCAAGAGATACCTGTGTGATGATATTATTGCATCGTGACCTCTCTGTGGGCATTCGTTACCCGCTGGGCTCTAATACGCCTCAGCTCAACTAATAAGTTTAAATGTGGAATCTCTTCAGTTACTCTCTTTTCATTCTTTCAGCCAAAAACTCTGTTTTACATATTGTGGTATATTCTTACTCAGTTTTCACTGACGATTGTTTTTCAGCGTCGGCTTTTGCCATTTGAAAACCCGCAGGTTATGAATAAAGGTGGGGGAACGCTCACACGTAGCTGAAGGCAAATAAGAAGCTAGGAATCACCTAGTTAAATTGTTAATATTTAGTTGTATTTTGAGAATTCAAACTTTGTCATCGTTGTTTCTTTTAAAACTTTGTAAGGAGGGTTTCTCCTTTACTTTTATTTCAATAAAGCACTCTTCGATATCGTTAAGTTGTACTAGCAAGGAACCGTAGGTTCCGGGTTGTTTCAGTTGGTATCAGAGCCGACGGTTCCAACGCTAGTACGACTTCTCGATTTCCATTAAATAAAGATTCAAAATAACTGGAAGCTTTTCAAAAATTTAAAATGGACATAGGATAACTAAAACTGGAATTAAAACTAAACTGCATTTATTTTATCACGAGAGCGAACGTTTAGTTTACTTTAGGAGTTACTATTTACTTTATATAATTGAGTAGTTCCTTACCATTTAAATGTTTATGTGGATTATTTGATGGATGGATAAATGTATGCTTAATTATTGAAACTTACTGGCTGCATGTATGTGAACTAGAATTAGAATTCCTTTCGACCTATATTAAGTAAGGTTATATATTTAAACAAAGGTACAATGCAATATTATACCAGGAGACGTGCGAGAGAAGTAGGAACAATGAACCAGGGAGGTCAGCAAACCCATGGCGGCCAAGTTCCACCCGTGGACCCCATTGAATTCCAGGAGATGCGTCAGGCAACTCTAGCTCTCACCCAAATTCTACAGAATACCCACAATGGAGGGGGAAATGTTATGAGTAGGGTGGCTGAACTCCGCCCTGACTTCTTTTATGTGACGGATGACCCCACCACCTTGGAAAACTGGATTAGGGACTTTGGAAAAGTCCTAGTATCTGCGCGCTGCCCTGAAAATCAGCGTGTCGGAGTAGCCCTCTACTACTTCAAGAAGGAGGCTGACGACTGGTGGTCAGCCAAGGGAGAAGAACTTCTTGCCCAGCAGGGATTTGGCTGGGAACAGCTGAAAGCAGCGCTACGAGAACGTTTCTATCCTAAACATGTCAAGGATAGGAAGTTCAAGGAATTCATGAACTTGAAACAGGGAAGTGACAACCTTTATGATTATCATCAGAAATACATGGAGTTTATGAGGTTTGGAAGGGAACTGGTGCCGGCTGAGGCAAAGAAGATCAAGAGTTTTATAGGAGGTTTAAACTTCCAACTCCGAATGGCCTTGATTGCGACCCGATTTGACACCCTCATGGACGCTTATGGGGCAGCTCAGGATGCCCAGAATTTGATTGATGAGAATAATGAAGAAACTAAGAAGAGGAAGTCTGAGGCACTTGCAGGGACAGGTTTCCAGAATCGTGGTTCAGGAAACAATAGCGGAGATAAAAGGTTTCGTCCCAACCCAGCCCCCACCAATCAATTTGGAAACCAAGGCCAGGTACGAATCTACAACTACAGGCAATGCGACATGAACCATCCAGGAGTGGACTGCCGGGGGAACAAAGTTAACTACCTCAATTGTGGTAAGCTACGCCATCGATGGTTTGAATGTCGTTCAAGACCCTCAGGGAACAACAGCGGTGGAAGCTTCAACAACAACAACTTCAGTAACTCCGGGAATAAAAATGGTGGAGGATATGGAGGAAACAATGTGAACCGCCAAGGGGGGAATGGAGGATACAACCGTGGAGGAAACAACTACAGGGGGGATAAAAGCGGTTATAATCAGGGAGGCAATAACAACTGGCAGGGAGGAAATGGTTACAACAACCGACCCCAAGGAAACAACAATGCTACTTCGGCAACCACAGTAGCAGGCGCACCTGCACCTGCAGCCACAGCACGCAGCGCAGCTGGAACCATCAATGTGATGAATCAGACTCAGGCAGCACAGGCCAACGTGGTGACTGGTACATTCCTAATCCATTCTACCCCTGCTTTTGTGTTATTTGATTCTAGAGCCACAGTCTCTTTCATTTCATCTACTTTTGCTAAGAAATTAGACTTACCAAATCCTACCCCAATATCTGTCTCCATCTCTTCCCCAAGTGGAGAAGTCACACCTTGTAATACCATGTACCCTGGAGTCAACCTAGAAATATTAGGAGCCAAGCTACCTTCTGCTCTAATTCTTTTTGATCTCGGCAACCTAGATGTCATCTTAGGTATGGATTGGCTTAGAAAATACAAAGCAATAATAGAGTGTGCCACCCCAAAGGTTAGGTTCCGTGGGCCGAAAGGTGAACGCCCATCCTATAGGGGTAGAACTAGTGAACCCAAAATCCAAATCGTGTCAGCCTTAACCATCCTCTCCGATGTGAAGAAAGGGCATAGGGCATACCTCTGTACGATCCATGATCTGGAGAAAGAAAGGAGAAATTAGAGGACATCCCAGTTGTAAATGAATTCCCAGATGTCTTTCCCGAAGACCTTCCAGGAATGCCACCTAAGAGAGCCGTGGACTTTGCGATAGATTTAGTACCAGGTACTGGACCAATCTCGAAGGCACCATATAGGATGGCACCAGCCGAGTTAAAGGAGCTTCAAGAGCAACTGAAGGAGTTAATGGACAAGAGTTTCATTATACCTAGTGTTTCACCATGGGGAGCACCTGTTTTGTTCGTGAAGAAGAAGGATGGTAGCCTACGACTTTACATTGACTACCGTGAATTGGATGGAGTAACCGTTAAGAATAAGTACCCAATTCCAAGGATTGATGACTTATTCGACCAGCTACAAGGACCCGATACCTTTTCGAAGATCGATTTAAGGTCTGGATATCATCAGCTTAGGATAGCTGAACAGGATATTCCTAAAACGGCTTTTCGAACTCGCTATGGCCACTACGAGTTTACGGTAATGCCATTCGGTCTCACTAATGCTCCGGCAGCATTCATGGAGTTGATGAACCGCGTTCTTCAGAAGTACCTAGATAAGTTTGTTGTCGTTTTCATCGATGACATTCTAATCTACTCGAAAGGGAAGGAAGAACATTCACAACATTTGAGGGAGGTATTAGAAACCCTAAGGGAAGAGAAGTTGTATGGGAAGTTGTCAAAGTGGAGTTCCTTTCCTGGGGCATATTATATCCAAAGAAGGTGTGTCTGTAGACCCTGGAAAGATATCATCGGTAAGGGACTGGCCCACACCAAAGAGCGTAACGGAGATAAGAAGTTTCTTAGGATTGGCGGGTTACTATCGAAGATTCGTGAAGGATTTCTCCAAGATAGCAAAACCCATGACGACGTTAATGAAGATGACAAGCAAGTACGTGTGGGAAAAATTGCGAGGAAGCATTCCAAACCCTAAAGGATAGGTTAACGTCGGCACCTGTGTTAACGTTACCTACTGAAGGAGGAGAATTTGAAGTCTATAGTGATGCGTCTAAGCACGAGTTAGGATGTGTTTTGATGCAAGATGGAAAAGTGATTGCGTATGCTTCAAGGCAACTAAAGTCCTACGAGGAGAATTACCCCACTCACGATTTGGAGTTGGCGGCCATAGTGTTCGCACTAAAGGTATGGAGGCATTATCTTTACGGTACGACGTGCAAGATCTTTACCGATCACAAGAGCCTAAAGTACATATTCACTCAAAAGGAGCTGAATATACGACAAAGAAGGTGGCTAGAATTGGTGAAAGATTATGATATCAAGATCCAATACCATGAAGGGAAAGCCAACGTAGTAGCGGATGCATTGAGCCGAAAGACGGTGCATACGGTAAATGCAATGTGGGTTTTGCCACCTAATCTTTGCGAAGAGTTTCAAAGGCTGGAGATTGAAGTCTGCACGAAGGGAACCCCGAGTAATATGTTGTGTAATCTGACGATAGTACCGGACATCTTCGAAGAAATAAAGGGCGCACAGAAAGAAGATGCTTTCCTACAAAAGATCAAGGAAAAGATCAACAACGGCGAAGCACTTGATTTCAAAGTGGAGGAAGACGGAAGCGTGAAATTCAAGGGAAGATGGTGTGTACCAATAAAATGCGCGGAAGTAAAGGAGAAGATTATGAGGGAAGCTCATAACACGCCTTATTCGGTACATCCAGGAGGAGACAAGTTGTACAATGATTTGAAGAAGAATTTCTGGGGGAAAGGTATGAAGAAGGAAGTAGCTGATTTTGTATCTAGATGTTTGACGTGTCAGAAGGTCAAGTTCGAGCACAAAAGACCAGGTGGAATGTTGCAACCATTGGAGATACCGGTATGGAAATGGGATTCCATCTCAATGGACTTTGTCACGGCCTTACCTGTTTCGACTAATGGGTTGAACCAGATTTGGGTGGTAGTCGATCGATTGACCAAGACGGCAAGATTCATTCCCATGAAGGACACGTGGGACATGGAAAAGAGGGCGGATGCATACATCAAGAATGTGGTAAGACTACACGGAGTACCTAGCTCGATTATTTCAGATAGGGATCCAAACTTCTTATCACACTTCTGGAAGGAGCTACAAAAGGCCATGGGTACTGAGCTAAGGTTCAGCACAACATTTCACCCAGCTACGAATGGGCAGACTGAAAGAACGATTCAAACGTTAGAAGACATGCTAAGGGCTTGCATTCTGGACTTTGGAGGTTCATGGGTGGAAAAGTTACCACTTATCGAATTCTCTTATAACAACAGCTACCATGCTAGCATAGGGATGGCCCCCTACGAAGCACTGTATGGGAGGAAGTGCAGGACACCACTGTGTTGGAGTGACATCAGCGAGACGATCATTCTTGGAGCACAAATGATCGAGGACTCGACAAACCAAATCCGAAGGATTCAGCAAAGGATGAAGGCGGCCCAGGATCGACAAAAGTCTTACGCGGATTTGAAGAGAAGGCCATTTGAATTCAAAGTTGGTGACAAAGTGTTCTTAAGGGTTTCACCTACAAAGGGGGTTATGCGTTTCAATCAGAAAGGAAAATTGAGTCCCAAGTTCATTGGACCCTACGAAGTACTGGATCGTATAGGAGAGGTAGCCTATCACCTGAATCTTCCTAACAGCCTAGGTAGAGTCCATACCGTTTTCCACGTATCCAAACTCAAAGCTTATGTACCCGACCCGAGTCATATCATTGACCCCGAGCCTGTTGAACTTGATCCCTCTCTTACCTTTGAACAACAACCAATCAAAATCCTTGATACAAAAACCAGGAACACCCGTACCAAGTCCACCACGCTGGTCAAGGTTCTTTGGTCAAACCACCAAACGGAAGAGGAAACTTGGGAAGCCGAGGCAGACATGAGGAAACGTTACCCACACCTCTTCGACCAGGTATGAGCCGAGTGACGGGGACGTCACTCCTTTTAAGGGAGATGTGATTTAACATCCGTATATTTAATTACCCGTCTTGTCTTATTATTATGTGCCCATTAGAACTGCATACCGCATACTTGCATTGGGAGATTCGATTTACTTTAAGCTTCGGAAACGAAGCTTTGTTTTAAGGGAGATGTGATGTAATACACCGATATTTTAGGGGGTATTTTAGGGAGTTTAACGAATTTTTCGGACCGTTATTTGAAGGTACAAAAGTTGTTTTCGTTCACTAAAAGTTGTTTTTCATTATTATTATTATTATTATTATTATTATTATTATTATTATTATTATTATTATTATTATTATTATTATTATTATTATTATTTATATTTTATCAAAAGTTTTTTTATTTATTTTCATATTTTTAAGATGTCTTTTTTTTTTATAATTAGTTGGGTGTAAAGTAGTGGGTGAAGTGTAGTGGGTCGTGTAACGTTGTAGCGTGACCAAAACGTGTCTTTTTAAAAACTTTTACGTAACCAACCACCGCGTCATACCGTGTGCCCGCAACACCCTAACCTTCCTCCTTCATCCTCTACCTCATCTCCATCTTTTGCAGAGAACTCTCTGCTCCTGAAAATCCGGCGACCACCCATGGCAAGAGCCAATAATTTTGACCTCCTCTTTGTCACTTTTCCGTCCTGATTCACCCAAATCGCGTTATGGATCAAATACACACTCCGAGCAATCAATTCGTCAAAGTTTCATCCCAAAATCAAGTCCGGAAATCACTCCGTGGAATCTCCGATTCGGGTTTTCAAACCCAGCCTTCTCTCTCTCTCGCTATATCTCTCCCTCACCTCTGTCTCTCTCTCTCTCTCGCCCCTGTCCCTCTCCCTCGCCATCTCCCTCTGCTCTCTGTTGGCGCCGAGCAAAGACCCAGGCCGACGGCACCAGGCCGAAGCCCAGAACCGCCGTCCGTCGCCCCTCTGTGTCGCCGAAACCCCCGACGCCGCCTCCCTCTGCTTCGCCGCCATCACCACCACCGTTCGCCTCCCTCTCTTCCGACGAACCCCAAGCAGCGGCAGGAACAAATCACCGCCGCCACCACTTTCCCCCCTCCGTTCTTTTCAATCGCTAAACCCCCAAATCTCGTTTAAGATCCAATTTCGACTTTTCTACCATCTAATTCACTTGAAGTCATGAACAATCATATAGTTGTGGTGAGATTTGTGGGAGAACAAATGTTACAGTTGGGTGTTGTTTGAGAAGAAATTGGGTTGGTTTTGTTTGTGAATCAGGGGGTGTAAAAGTGTCTTTTTACAAAAATTGGGGGTAGGCCTTTGTATGAAGTGAAACTGTTTAGGGGGCTGATTGTATATCAACTAAGTGTAATTTAAGTTATTCTTTAGCATAATATAAATAAGTATTTCGTATATGTATATATATTTTATCAAATGTAAGTTAATAATCCTTTTCAAAAAAAAATGCAACTTTAATCAAATTAAAATAGTATTTTATAAGTGTATATTATTTATACTATATTTTATTAAACAACTAAATAATCATGTTTTCGATTTATCGCAAAATAAATTATTTTCACTTATAACATGGTTTTCGTTAATATACTTTATAATAAGAATAGTTAAGCTTTAACTTTAGTTTAAGCTCCCATTTTCATTTATCTAAACTTTAAAATTAATATAGCTATCTTTGTGTATATAATTCTACCTTAGTAAATTAAATAAATATTCTAGAGCATCAAATAAAGTTTGCTTTACCTCACTTAATACTTTTATAATTATAAGCCACTATTTTTCTTATTTAATGTGTATTCTAAACGTGAAATTATAGCTAGTATAATATATTTTTGTTTGGGGAATTAATTGGGGATTGCACTTGCATTTCATATAGGACAATTTAATTGCAATTTGTTGTGTGATGTATATGTATTAATATAGGATTATGTGATTATTGTAGATACCGAGTTCGTAGGAGGCGAGTTCATCGAGGATCCCTACTACTAGTTCAGTGCTAGCTTGTGAGTGTGAAGTTCTCACCTCATTTCCAAGTAAGTTTATGCGCACAATACTTTAACTATCAAAATGTGTCTTGGCATGTGTTAATCGTGTTTCGAACAAATACTTTAAGTCTCAAATTTTGAGAATCTCTCTTGAAAATATTCTTTTGAAAGATATGTGGTTACTTCTGGATTTCGAACCGATGTTTCTAAAATGATCATGTGGAATATAAATGAACGATAAATGAAATGGGGCGATGTACAGAGGATGTGTGTGAAGGCTACGGCCGAAGGCGCACGTGAGACGACCTCCTAGGGTTTCATACCCTACCCTATACGGGTTTTTAAAATTGTGAAAGCTATAGAGTACTACCTATGCATGTGTGGGTCACAACTGTATAGGGGTGTCGACACTTAAGGTCCTTTAGCTATGTGATGGGCGGGGTAGTGTCGGGCTACCTATAAACGCTCTGGGTGAATTGGGATGGACTGTAATATCCCAAGAGGTACCTTTGTGATGATATTATTGCATCGTGACCTCTCTGTGGGCATTCGTTACCCGCTGGGCTCTAATACGCCTCAGCTCAACTAATAAGTTTAAACGTGGAATCTCTTCAGTTACTCTCTTTTCATTCTTTCAGCCAAAAACTCTGTTTTACATATTGTGGTATATTCTTACTCAGTTTTCACTGACAAATGTTTTTCTGCGTCGGCTTTTGCTATTTGAAAACCCCCAGGTTATAAATAAAGGTGGGGGAACGCGCACACGTAGCTGAAGGAAAATAAGAAGCTAGGAATCACCTAGTTAAATTGTTAACATTTAGTTGTATTTTGAGAATTCAAACTTTGTCATCGTTGTTTCTTTTAAAACTTTGTAAGGAGGGTTTCTCCTTTACTTTTATTTCAATAAAGCACTCTTGGATATCGTTAAGTTGTACTAGCAAGGAACCGTAGTTTCCGGGTTGTTTCAAGTATTGTTTTCCGGACCCTCGGGAACTTCCTCCTCTAGAGCGTCTAGTTTCTTCTCCTGCTTGACAACGATTCTCAAGTTCCTGTTCTAATATAGAAAGTTGGTTCCAGAAAGCTTGTCCTTTTCAATAACAGCTCGCAGGGAATCTGATTAAATTTATGAGTTGTTTTCCATTGGAATTCTACAAAATGAAAAATTTACAAGTTTTATCATTTTGTGAACAAATGATTATATTTTATAATAGCTAGATTATTAGACATAGCTCCCACTATTTTTCTCGGATTAATTACCCTTCATATTAATGCGGGAAGTATCATTATATTTTTTAGTGGGCCAAGATCCATATTTCACTTCTTTTGAGCTTGCTTTGGCAAGTCACCCAAAATCCGCTATTTAGGTAAGAACAATTCCAATTGCATCCCCATGCAACTCTTTGTTCAATTGGGAAAATAAATCCTTATTTATCCATTCCAAGAACAATTCCAATTGTGTTTTACCTCTTACTCAAATAGTTGCACATTACCAGCTTGTGCCATCGCACCATGTCATGATGAATCAAGTCGCCCTGCTTTGGCACGCACGAGCTTGAGGCATTATGACCATGTCATGATGGATCTCCTTCGAAGCGCCAGTTATTGGTGGTTTCTTTTTGAGTCATCAAAACTAAATCTCTTTGATTTCATGCATGTACGAGAAAGTACACAACTTGTGTTCGGGTTGCGGCAAGATTGGTCACCTTGTCCATAATAGCAAATTCCCTACGGCAGCCGCCAAAAGGGAGATCGATATTCGTATTAGGGATGTGGCCAAATCTCGTGGGATCCCGGTAATCATCGATGAGCAAGTTGAGCTTTATGAAAACTATCCTCGACCCTTTCGAAGCATTGACGGCTATGTCCCTAGGTCGACCAATCACATGGTGATACATGACCCCTACTTCCCACCATAAGTCAATAACACCGAGGCGAGCCTAAGACGAAGGAGAACTCCGAAAACCCGCGAATGCCCATCCCTTCCAAGGTCGACTGTCAACAACACAATTAGCCCGTCGCAATCTTCCATCGACTATTTCACTAGTTCTCCGGGGGTTGGTTGATCGACAATGTTGAACCGCTCAACCTCAGAGGTCTCGAAAACCTCCACTTCTATGTAAACAACCCAATCCTGCCGCTTCGTGACATTCCTATGGTAGAAGCTTATGATGGACCCATCGAATAAGACCCTCATGCTCAACATGCTCTTCGGAGCTTCATCATAAACAACCTAACTGAAATCTAGGAATTTGATTACATGATCGGAGAATACCGACTAGGTCGGCCATTTGAACTCCAGTAATGCACCGAAGTCGACAACAGGAAACTCGTTTAGTGTAAACCCGACAGTTTTCTATTCAAATCGAACCATATCTGCCGCTGCCTATTTCCCCGGCTGCTTCCCCTATTGCTCTGTTTCCGGTGCCGCCGGCCTCTACCGAAACTGTTAACACTATAATTTGCACACTTAACACGGACCACGTCTCGGTCTCCATCTAGAACAGTCGTTGGAAAACTTTTTGGTTCATCCTCCCCACCAACACCGGTCATCCCCAATATCGAACTGATTCCTGTTGTGGCAAAACTCAATCATGCTCGCGGGCTTGGAGGAAGTTCTTGGATTCGGCTTGGTGGCCTACGGAACCGATACTTTTTCATGTGATTTCGGAGGAGGACACTGATTTCCACCTTCCAAGGCGTAGGCACAGTCTCGCTTCCAGAAACGTCGGTCTAAGAAAGCAGAGGAAATTAGGTCGGGGAGTGATGTTGGCGCATTTTTTCAACACCATGGGCCCTAACTCAGTCACCTTAGCACTCTCAGCAGCCGAGGAACCTTCAAGATAAAAAAAGAGGAAGACCACGATTACTCTTGACAAGGCTGAAGAAGTTCCCTCCGGATTACCAGAAGAACAAGCACCAGAGGGACTCCTTGACTCAATGCCACTTTCTCAGCGCATCCGCATGCTTCCGGAGAAAGCTTTCATGCCTAGCAGCCATTCGAGGGTTCAATCCTCTTAACCTCAATGAGAGTCCTTAGATGGAATTTTAGAGGCACAGGACAACCCTCTATAATTCGAGGAGCATAGTTTTTGTCAAGGCAACAGAAACCAGGCATTTTTTTTTTCTAAGTCCATCATCTGCAATCTTTTGTTTTTGGTCAGTCTTTAGGTTTCGATAAGTCATGTTGTAGTGATGCGGTAGGTTGTAGATGTGGTATTTGGGCGGGTTGGAAATTGTCCCTAGACATTAGTGTTGTTTTTTTTTGTCGTAACTGGTTCCTCAAACTTCAGGTTAACGAAGTTGCGGGTTTCTCGTGGTATCTCTTCCTCTTCTACGGTAGTCCAAGACACGAGGATCGAGAGAAAGACTCCGGATATGCTAATGCTAGCACATGACCCATTTTCGGGACATATATCTTCTCTGATGCTATTGTGCAGGCTGAGATAGTGCAACTTCACAATCAAGGCGTGTTTTTCACTTGGACAAATAATCGGCAAGGCACTTATCGCACCTATGAGAAGCTAGGCAAAGCGTACATCTCATTAGCTTCTTTTCCAATCCAGTGCTCGTATCATAGTCCCTTGATTCTGTACACTGTGGGATCCCCACCGTCAAAGCCGAGGAAAAGATAGTTCGAAATAGGATAGCTGAATGAACCAGAAGACACCTTTCTGGCGGGGGAATCCTGGAACAAACCAACAAGAGTATCTCTCTCTCTCACTTGTTTACACGCAAGCAATAACTTGTATTATCTTCTCTACACCAATGGTCCTCCACTTTGCGAATCAGCCGGAAAAAACGAATTTCTAAATTGCAAAAGGACCTTTCTTGTTCACAGGAAGCGTTTTCTTCTCTCAGACATAATGATCCAACCTTCTCTTCTCTTTCAGACAGAGAGTACTCACTCAGATAAGACCATTCTTCCCTCCTTTTTGAAGCCGCAACTTACAAGAGACAACAATAAAAGACTAACTGACTTAGTCTTGGAGGCAGCAATACTAGATTCTTTCACTTAGCGGCAACAATAAACAATAATAGAAAGAACATATCCTGCATACGCAAGGCCGACGATACTTGGACGTCCGATCATGTAGAGATCAAAGAAGAGATTCTCTGTGTAAGTTCACAGTTTGTTTCAGTGGTTTGAAACAGGTTTCGAAGCCTTGAAACTGCAAACTATACTACAATTCTTTGCATGAACTCAGGGGGAATTCTTTCTCCTAATAAATATCTAATCTCTTATACTTGATTATGCTATATTGGATGATGGAAGAAAAAATAATTCTGTTTTTTTATCATGACTTAACCTCATTGTTTGCCTAAGTGTTTGCAGGGATTTTTCAAGTAACTATTATTTGCAGAAAGCTTCCTTTTTTATATTTATGCAAAGAAGGAAATCCAAGGTTGCAGATGATACTACTATTATGGATTGGTGTCAGGACCTTCCCTAAGTCTGTAGATGGAACATCAGATCAAAATCAATGAGAAATCAAGTAGCTAGCCGCTGGAATCAAGCTGTCGAGATTAAATGGTCCCCGGAGGATTTTTAGGGATTTCAGTTGCAAAGATCCTATATATTATGCAATTCCAATTGAAAGAATAACAAGTGATTGTGAGAGATTCTATAGCACAGAGCAATACAAAGGCATTCAAAACTCTCACGGATTGACAAGCATCATTGAGGACGATCAAACATTCACTCAATCCATTCCAGAAGAACACTTCCAGCTTCACAGCTTTACTGTTTTACAGTGTCCTTAACTTGATCTTTACTTGTATATCTTTTCTGTTATAATTATTTATAATTTGTTCTCGTGAGTTGTTCAAGAGGAACAACAGAGAATTCTTATTGTATCAATTAGATTGAGTAGGTACTAGATAGGTTCGGAAGAATCACAAGCTATAACAGAGTAATGCAATTCTCTGTGCTTGATATCTAGGGATTAGCTTTTGATAATTAAGAAGTTGTTCAAATCCTGGAGCGATTATAACTCTCAGGCGGAGAGTATGTCAGCTGGGACAAAACTTCATACCAAATCACTGTGTTCATATCTTCACATTTAAGTCCTGAACTTAACTTGATATTTTCTTCACAACAGGTTTAAGTTTAAAGCTTTGAAAGGCTTTTCAAAGCCTTGAAAACTTTCAGTAAACTTCAAACTATATGTTTGCATTTCAAGGCCTTGAATTTGTGTTCAAATATTCAAAATACTTACTGCTCTTCTCATTTTGCTTAAAACCCACTTCTTTGGAAAAATTGTCCATACTCTATCAAGCCCCCCTTCTATAGTATTTGATCCTGTATTTTTTACATGTATTACAGTCTTCAATTGGTATGAGAGCTTGTATCACTGTATAGATGTAAAAATCTGGTGATCATGACTAATGTAGGTGAAGGTGGTTTCTCTCAGAGAAGAGCTGCTATCATACCTCCTTTTTTAGGTGGAGAAAATTTTGTACACTGCAAGGCCTTGATGAAAATTATCATCATTGATCAAGACATTGAGTTTTGGTCTATGATCCAGAATGGACCTCACACATTCTACACAGAAAAGGATGGGATTAGAACTCCCATACCGGAAACTCTCTCTCTACTTCTGAATTAGAAAAAAATTCAAAGAATTATAGAGCTATGAATCTATGATATTGTGCTTTGGATGCAGATGATTTCAACATGATATCTACCTACAAGACTTCTGAGGAGATATGAGATAAGGTGGTGGTAACCTTTGAAGGAACAAGCCAAGTGAAGCAAACCAAGATCAACATCTTCCTTAGACAGTATGAACTGTTCAAGATTAATGGAGATGAATCTATCAAGACATGTTCAAAAGGTTTATTGACATAGTGAACAATCTGGAGTCCTTAGGAAAATCATTTTCCAATGAAGAGAAAGTCAGGAAGATCTTGCGAAGTCTTCCCAAAGACAAATGAGAACCAAATAGAACAACTATTTAAGAAGCTCAAGACATGTCCTCTCTTAAACTAGATGATCTATAGGGAAAGCTACATACACATGAGATCTCCATGAGTGGAGCTGACGGAGAACTACCAGATAGTGTCAAGAATTTGGCACTCACGGCTAAAGAAAGTGAACAACCTAAAAAACTTGAAAAAGAAGAAACTGATGAAGAAGATCCTTTTGCACTCATTTCGAAAGCCTTCACAAGGATTCTCAAGATGAATAAGAACTTTGGAAACAAAGACTTCAGTAGAGACAAGTTCAGATCTTCAAGTAGCAAGGACTACAAGCATAAATATTCTTCTCATAAATCTAAAGTAATGAACTGCTTTGAGTGTGGTGATGCAATAAACTTGATCAGAGAATGTCCTCACAAGAAGAGCAAGAATTTTCAAAAGAATGACCATGACAGAAAGAAGAAGGCCATAGGTGGCTTCATGGAGTGATTCTGATTCTTCAAGTGAATCTGATCTGAAGAAGATCAGGCCAACCTCTGTCTTATAGCCAAGCATGATGAAAGTTCAAAAAACAAGATTGAGGTAATTGTGAATAGTATTATTTCTAAACTTGCAAATGTGCTTTCTGAGATTCTGAAAACAATGCTTCAAAATGAAGAAGACTACTTGAGTGAAATCAAGTCTTTGAAGGAGAAAGTTCATGAGCAAGCAAAAGAACATTTTGCAACTAGTTTGCCAGAACAAGAATCTTGAAATTTCTCAAGAAAAGACTTACGAAGATTTCAAAGCTTTGGAAACCAATTTCAAAGCCCTGAAAACTCAAGTCAAAGAAGTTTTAACTAAGTACTTTTGAGTGAAAACGATGTTTCTCTAAGTCATCAGCATGATGAATTAGAGGAACAGAAGAAATTTCTGGCTGAGAAACTTCAAGACTCCAAGAAAGCTTTTACAAAACTTGTCGGCTCTGAACATAATATCAACTCGATTCTTAGAGGAAGTCTGCATTCTATTCACAAAACTGGTATTGGATATAATCCAAATTTTCCAAGAAGGAACAATACCAGATTTGTGAAAGCAAGAAACAAAAATTCTCAAAAATGTCATTTGAAGAAGAGACCTCACATTATGAGGAATAACTTTCCATTTCATCTTAAGGGAGAAGTGAGACAGATTTGGGTTCCTAAAGAGGTTACACCACCTGACATGGTTAAACCTGAATATGAATCCAAATATCACACTTGGTCTAACAGCTGGGTAAAGCAGTGAATGGTGTTTGCAAGTTGTCACCAAGAGCAAAGAACAAAAATCCATCATGGATAGTGGTTTCTCCAGACACATGACTGGAAAATGTTCTTCATTTATTAAACTGAAAGAACAATTAGGAGGGACAATCACACTTGATGACAAAGGCAAATGCAACATCATAGGTATTGGTAAAGTTGGTAATGGTGTTGAAAATTCTATATCAGATGTTTATCTTGTACATGGATTAAAGTTTAATCTGCTTAGTGTATCTCAATTGTGTGATAAAGGTAATAAGCTTATTTTTGATAAGGAGAAATGTGTAATGCAAGATGAAAAATTTGGTGATTACATTCTCACTACTCGAAGGTCAAACAACGTTTACTGTTCGAATACAAAAAAAGTTGCAGGAGAAAGTCTGAAATGTCTCAAGGCTTTGAAAGAGGATTCAAAGCTTTGGCAGAGAAAGCTTGGACACATCAACTTGCATACAGTGAACAAACTACTTTCCAAAGACTTGGTTAGAGGATTGCCATCCATCAAGTTCAAATATGAAGAAATATGCAAAGCAGCTCACGGAAAATAGACAAGGAGCTTATTCATGCCAAAAAACTTTTTAAGTACAACCAGACCTATTGAAAGACTTCATATGGATATGTGTGGTCCTATGAGAGTTCCAACTCCAAAGGGTAAGAAGTATATGAAGATTATTGTAGATGATTTTTCTAGATATACTTGGGTAATGTTCTTAAGAGAAAAGTCTGAGGCTCTGTCTGAATTTTTAAAACTTTAAGAGCTTCTAAATTTGAAAAACCTTACTATTGCTTCAATTAGGAGTAATCATGGCAGAGACTTTGATCAACTAGAGTTTGACTTATTCTGCACCAAGTTTGGTATTCTCACAACTTTCTGCTCCTAGAAGTCCTCAACAAAATGGTGTAGTTGAAAGGAAAATTAAAGGAAAATTAGAACTCTTGAGGATATGTCTAGGACGATGCTTTTGGAAAACAAATTGCCAAAGTCTTTTTGGCTGAAGCTGTCAACACTAAAACTATATTTTGAACAGGTGCCTGATTAGGCCTATTTTGAAAAAGACTCATTATAAATTTTTCAAAGAAAGCCAAATATTTCTTATTTCAAATCTTTTGGCTGTACTTGTTTTGTTTGCAACAATGGAAAGGATAATCTTGGCAAGTCACACACCTAAATTATGTGTACTGCGCAAGTATACGTTCAAGTAATACAGTGGAGTATTTGGGACTCCAAGTTATCGAACCCAAGGGAAGGTGTTTACTATTCTAGGAATTAACAATTAAATCGAATCTACTAAGTAACCAGTAAGAAACGTTTGTTGATTTGAGTGTGGTCACCCTCAATCAAGTGCCTAGAAATTATGATTAAGTAACGCAAAAGAAATACTTTGACTGTTTCAAGATGGAGAAAGCTAGGCAATCTATAGATCACCTAGGGTAGTTTAACGGTCCCGGATTCATTGTTCTAACACGATCATTAAATTCTTAGCTATGCTGGGTAATGGCATTGAAAATCGCCTATTGATCTCTTGTCGTTCTACACATTGGTATCATCCTGTCCCTCTCAAGTCACTCTGGCTACCAATACGTTCTAGTAGGCTAACGTCGGTGCAAGGAAACAATGTCATGTAAGACCACCATCACACGAAAACCTCACTATCTCCTACGAAACCTACCCCCTTCTAGCCACTCCCTCTCAACTGACCTCTCGGTCTCATTGATTCGGGAATGCACTTGTATACTCATCCCAACTAGGGTAGAGTTGCTTTTGCACACTCACTAGTTAATTACAAGCTCGGGTCATGACTCCTACCTTGCTAAGAATTAAGCGTAGCATACAAGTGATTAACTATTAAGAATAATCATTAAGCTAGGTTTACTACTTGAACTAGAAATTAAACATTCATCATAAGACTCTAGCATGTCAGCGAAAGAGCTCAATATGATTAAATCCAAAAAAGTTTTCATTCAAGCAATAACACCTAAGCATGAAAGTTCATAAGAATCCGGAAAATCCATCCAAAACATAAACCATATGCTCTCCATATATGCCTAGGTATGAGTTTATCTACTCATAACTAAAGAAATCATAATGTAATATTCCATACAAGAAAGAAGGGAAGAAAATAGATCAAACGCTAAAAAAGTGACTATGGCGTTGATCCAAGCTTGTCTCCTTGCTTCTTGCTGCTCCCAAAAGCTTTTCCTTAGCTCTCCAACTTGTTCTTGGCTCTCTTCTCCCGTCGTTTGTTGCCTAGGTTGAAGTAATAAAGACCAAGTATTGATATTTTCATTTTAGCTCAACAATTTTTGTGCCAACTACCGTGCATTTCGTGCGAAATGGCATCATTTCGAACGAAATGATTTCACACGAAATCACATCCATTTCGTGCGAAATCGTCTGTAGATTTGTTCTTGAATATTCAAATCTTGGTTCCCGAGCCTATTTTCTTGCGCTTCCTTGCTTCCGAAGCTCACGTCCATGATCCAAATCACTCTTTAAGCCCTGTTTCTGTCAAAGACAACAAACACTATACCCAAGCGATTAAATCCATCAAATAAAGCATAATATCTCAAATAAGACGTGCCCGGACTAGAATTAAACACATGAAGCAACAAATGATGAACATGCATTCTTTCATCAACATTAGGCTTCGAACTCCCCCAAAATATCTGAAATAAGTGTATATGCTAAATAAATATAGCTCCTAAAAGGCGCTATTAGCAAGTTTGATGCCAGAAGTGTTGGATTGTGCCCTAGAGGCAATCAATTTATCGTAACAATTATATGGACTTAGTATTCATTATGTTATCGATATGGAGATATGTTAACATGAATGAAGTCCTTAGAATATAAAAATTATATTCTTAAATATGCGTATTCGAGTACTACAGTTAACTAGGACGACTGTATTGCATCGAGACTAGTATGTGGGTTGATTGATATGGGGATATCAAGTCTAACACATGGGTACGCATTAGGAGTAATGGCGTACTGGATTGACCCGCCATGAGAAGGCTACATGGGAGTTATGTGAATGTCGTAGTGCTGCTCATATTGATAACTGTGTTGTGATCCCTCAACTTGAAGTAACTAGATACTCAAGTTGTGAATTATCATGTTTTGATAACGCCAAACATTACACTGTAACTGGGTAACAATAAAGACAATAATTGGACATGATATGAAGCAAGCTGAGAGATGGTAGTGATGTAGATTGGATTTGTCCCTCCTACATAACGGAAGTAAATATTCACGGCCACTCGATGAGTGAGACTTAGGGAAACGCATGACGATGCTTAAGTAAATCGATATGAGATATTGATGTTATTTGTTTATCTAAGTCTACTCACAAATCGAGAAACTATGGATTGGGTATACAAGTGTGAAACTCCATGTCTTGTGTCCAATCAAGATAGATGAGACAAAGGGATTATACAACATGGTAACATTGGTCACATAGGTTTGTCAGATCACTGTATTTTCTTATTAGTTGCGTAGCATTGATGTGTTGCTAGACACCGCTCAATGTTTGTAATTGTTACTGCCAACGTAATATGAACATGTAGGGTCACACACCAAAGGATTAGGATGGAAGTAGATGTTAATTAGTTTAACTAATTAACAGTTAAAGGAATCAAGTATCAAAGTGCAACAACAGGCATATTTATATGGACTAAATAGCTAACTGGACTGAAACGAAAGTTACTCCAAACTGTTGGATTTAATAAGTAGTGGGGCAGTTTCATAATTAATAAAGAGTTATTCATGATAAAAGAATAAGTCCAGCACTAATTTCAGATGGATGAAATAGAGCACAAGAAAAGAGAGAGAGAAGGAGCACACCTCCCTAGGGCCGACGGCAACAAGAGAGAGGCGACCCCCTCTCCTCCTCCTCCATTGTTGCAGGCACCAAGCTTGATTGGATCTAGCTCCTTTGTGATTCCTCCATCTTCTACACTGCTAGCACAAACCATAGAGGAAGTTCCAGTTGGAGATCCTACGGTGTGGACTCCCGCAGAGGTGTGGAAATTATTTCTACACAAAGTGATCTTCCCGTTCTGGTATGACTGAGGAATCTTTTCTCCTTCATCATGTTATGATGCTTCACCTGCGATTCAAGGAGGGTTTTGAGCAGAATAAAATTATTGTATTTATGCTCTGTAAACTGCATCAAAATTCTACAGTGGTATCAGAGCCACATATCAATAGCGCATAACATAATTTATGTTGTTATCTGTTTTATCAGTTTACACTGTTCTATAAATTTTTGCGTTAAAACCGATATGCGTATTATGATACGCAATGAATATGATTCAAGAGGAAATAAGTTAATTTTACATATGATGTGAAAACTAGTATGTACAAATTAATTAGAGACGTAAAACTAGGGTTTTGGGCACTATCTGGGAAGAAAAATAGTTTTATGTCCCACATAAAGGATCCGGGAAACAAGGAGGAGGGAGAAAATTTTATTTTCCACCCCAAGGGATTCGACCAAGAGCACCTCGCCCCTCCCTTGTGAGTCGGACCCAGCCGACCGAGTCTGACCAGTTCGGCCAGCTGACGGGTGTTGCCGATTTGGCTGGTTCGACCGGGTTGAACCGGTTTGGCAGGTCAATTTGGTTCGGTTTATAGGATTGGCACAACTGTTTTGACCATTTTAACCCTAGTGTCCCAATTTAACTAAAAATTGACCCAGTGCGTTAAAATTGAATTTTAACAGTATTATGTGATTTATCACATGGTGGTTGGATGTGGCCCTAGTTGTGTGGTTGTTTAATTTTGTGTTTTGGTTTTGTGATTAATTTAACTAATTTTACAACATGCGTGTCGTCTTCTCCCTCACATGTGAGTTTCTTCTATTTAGTTCATAGATGCTAGCTAGAATTAAATAGATAGAATATAGTCGAGGCATGGAGAAGTAGGACTGCAACTCGGGCGGGCTGGACGGGTTGGCACCCCTGTCCAAGCCCGAGCCCGAGTTCTGTCATGGCTGCCCAAGCCCAGCCCGACCCGGGTTAAGTGCAATGTCAACCCGTCCGAGCCCGAATTCGTATAAATCAATTCGGGTTCGGGTTGAATTCGGGTTAGTACATTAAACTTAATATATTTTTAAAAACACAAGAGAATAATAAATTGTTGGCGAAAAAATAAATCAACTAGTTCAAGAACAAAACAATGATGAAAAACATCGCTAATAATCAAAAGAAAAGTAGCATATTCATGTTAAAGATGCTACACAATTATTTAAAAATATTATATTTATAGGTAGTGGTCATGCAAATCGGGCAATTCGGGTTAGCCCGTCGTTTGATATTTGTGTCAAAGCCCGACCCTAATTGCAATTCGGGCTGAAAATCTATGCCCAAGCCCGTCTAAATTACCAAAACAATGTGTTCGGGCCCTATTTAAGTTCAGGCTGGGGTCGGGTTGGTCGGGTTCTACCCGTCCAAGTTGCACCCCTATGGAGAAGAAGATCAAAGAACAAAAGACGACAAGACAATGGAGACCCACAAGCTAAGATGCACGGACTAAAGACACACATAGAGATGAGCTGGCTGTTTTAGGGCTTATAGATATTCTCATTGGCTTTGGAACATCTTAGTCTTGGGGGCCACATCCATACCTCGCTTATTCATTGTTTATGATTTCTTGTCTTGTTTTATTTTGATGTATGGATGATGCATGCAAAATGTAACAAGGTAATAATTGAGACAATTAGATCTTTTATTTTGGATTGCCCAATCCAAGTAATAAAATCACTTCATATGATCAATAGTTGATATGATCAAAAAATAAAGTGATAAAAAAATCCCTCAACGAAAATATTACGTTTTTCCTTATCATTACTTAAGACTAGTCAAAACTATAATGTATTAAACTCGCGCTTGCCAAAGCAAGTCGATTTGGATTCTTCATAAGATGGCGCGATGGCAAAAACTAGTAATGTGCAATTGTTGAAGTAAGAGGATGAACGCAACTAAATTATTTTAATAGGATTGAAAGCTTAGAGGCAAGGAAATTGGGATTATCTATTACATAGATAAATAAGTAGTTATTTTCTCAATTGAACCAAGAGTTGCATAAGATGCGATTAGAAGGTGTTCCTACCTAAATAACTAACTTTTGGGTGACCTGCCAAAGCACGCTCAAGAGGAGGTGAAATATGGATCTTGGCCTACTAGAAAGTATATGATATTTTTTGCATTAATGGTAAGGGCTATTAATTAGATAAAAATAGTGGGAGCTATATTTGATAACAATAAGTCCTTGTTAAATATAGTACAACGTCACAATATTTTTCCTAATCCTTTCTGTGTTGAATACCTATGGCATCAAACAAACAAAAATCGACTTTAAAACTATGATTTGTCCTTGAGAAGGATAGGCTGTCTGTAATTAGTTTTCTAGACTGGTACAAAATTGAGAAATTGTTCTCAAACAAAAGGAAAAATGCTTTTTATCGTAGAGCTTAAAGTTTCCTTCCACCAACTACCAAAACACATTAAATCCTGGTAGGAGGAACATCAAAGAATAGTTGTTTGGATGTGACTTTCCTCATCTTAGCTACCATGAAATCTGAGCTTGAGAATCAAGATGAGAACATGAAGGGGTATGTTATTATCATACATTTAAAGAAGCGTTTTTCAAGAGCAGGCTAGACATGAAAGGTTTGAAGTGATTGCTCCATTTTGCGTTTTGACTACTCTTGCTTAGCTCTCGTCATGATCATGATGTAATGAAGTTTGAGCTTGCCAAAGCAAGGTGACTTCATTCATTGAGATGTGACGCGACGACACAAGCTAGTAATGTGTGATTGCTGAAGTAAGATGTCAAAGCAACTGAGCTATTTCAATGGGATTTAAACCTTAGAGGTTCGGAGTTGTCTATGAGATAGATAAATAATAACGAGTTATTCGCCCAAGTGGACAAAGAATTGCATTGGGTGCAATTAGAAAATTAAAGCTTTATTCAATGGAAATTAACTCAATATGATTGAGAACCGATGAATAAAGTGCTAATAAGTGCTAAGGGAAAACAATATTCATGGTTAAAGGGGAAGAGGAAAATGGTTTGCTAGGAACCCCAACGGTATAAGAAAGTTTGTTGCTAAAATCAAGTTGCCTTAAAGCCCATAAAGGTGGTGTAGTGGAAACGAAACTACCCAAAGTACTAGGAAGGAAGTAAGGAAGGAATTGTGAAATCAACTTAAGGTATACTTTATTATAGAAGTCAATATGCCTATCACATCATCATGGGTATATGATACGTGATGAGGTACTCACATGTATTGAAATGAGGAGGATCTCAAGAGGTGTAGACAATTGGATAAGGAAAAGATACACCTACACGTGGGGCAATGAAGCAAAGGTTGCTGAATTTGCCGTAGGAAATTATCTCCACCTTTTGGAATTATTCAAGAATTAGACAAATATGATTATGTCCCTGCTATGAGTAGGAACATTATCACAGTTTCTTATATGGACAAGAAAAGCCTATCTATCAGAATAAAGGATAAATGTTGTTCCATTTATTTTGGCGATATAAATTAGTGTAATGTACTTTTGTCTAATGGATTGTATATCCTTGATCATAATAATTCCATCTAAAACATTAATACCAAGATGTTTTCATATAATGATATGAACGTCACACAACGTTAGCATTGTTGTTTAGGCCACATGAATGAGATACACATTTCAAGATTCCATATGGATGGACTTCTTGACTCATTTGATTTTGATTCATATGAGAGATGTGAGGCTCGTTTATTGGGAAAGGGTATGATCTTTTTGGATTCATTCATATTGATGTATGTGGACCACTGAGCACAAGTGCTAAAGATGGTTTTCAGTAATTCACCATATTTACTGATGGCATCAGAGAAATATGGATTTGTGTATCTTATGAAGAAACAGATTAGAATCCTTTGCAAAATTTCAAAGAATTCAAGAATGAAGTAGAGAACTAGTTTCGCAAACGTATCAAAGCACTACGATATGATTGTGGAGGCGTGAATACTTAAGGAAATAGTCTGAGCATCTAAGGGAATATGGGATGTGATCCCTACGCACTCGACCTAGAACACCATTATGTAATGGTGTGTCTAAGAGGAGAGATCGGACCTTGTGGGAAAATGTTCGGTCCGTGATGCGTCAAGTAGACCTTCCTGTTTACTTTTGGGGAAATGCTCTACTTACAGCAAATTTCGCCCTTAACCTTGTTCTATAAAATTCAGTTATGAATAAAACCATATAAGATATGGACTAGGAGGTGTCCTAATATGTCATTCATAATTATTTGGGGTTGTATAGTTTATGTAAAGTGTTACGGTCAAATAAACCTAGAACCCAAGTCGGAAAAATGTGTTTTGTTGAATATCATGAAGAAACGAAAGGATATTATTTCTAAAATCCAATTGAGAAAAAAATGTTTGTTGCTCAAACCATTGTGTTTAGAGAAAGAGATTGTCTCTAAAAGAAACAATGGGAGGACAGTAGAACTTGAAGGAGTTCAAGAACCACAACAGAACATTAATCCTTTGATGGAACATGAGCAGGATCACAAGATGTTGTGGAGCAACCTGCTCAAGTAAAACAAGAACCTTGTAGGTCGGGAAGGATATGTAAAAAGGCTTGAGAAATATGGATTTATCATAACGCGGTGATGTATTGCTTATGGAGATGAGCCTAGAACCTATGAGGTGGCCACAGAATCTCAAAAATGGCTTGGAGTCACGAGATTTGAAATGGAATCCATGTATACCAACAAAGTATGGACCTTGTTGGAAACACCTATAAGGGTAGAACCCATAGGGTGAAACTGAGTTTTAAGAAAACTAACATGGATGGTAATGTGATTACTTTTAAGCGACGATTGGGGGCTAAAGGTTTCATTCAAGTTCATAGTATAGACTATGATGAAATTTTTTCCCCAATTGCGATGCTTAAATCCATTCGCATCTTGCTAGCAATTTTAGCTTGCACGATTTGGAAAATGGATATAGAAACCTCCTTGATGATGTTTATGACACACCTAAAGGATTTTTGGATCTTGAGTATGCCCAAAGGTTTGTATGTTGCAGCGATCTTTCTGACATCCAAGCAAGCTTTTGGAGTTGGAATCTTCAATTCAATGATGCGATCAAAGAGTTTGGTTCCATCAAGAATGAAGATGAAATTTGTGTTTAAAAAAGATTTATTGGGAGCATAGCTCTTGTCATGTATGTGGTTGACGTACTGTTCGTTGGGAATGATGTCCCTACTCTGCAATTTGTTAAAGATTGGCTAGGGAATCGATTTTCAATGACGGACTTAGGCGAAACAACTTATAAAGATCTATGGAGCTAGATCAAGAAAGATTGTTCAACTTAAGTCAAAGTACATATATTGACAAAGTTGTTGAAATAGTTGAACATGCAATAATATGGATTCTTATCTATGTAAAATGAAATTAGTCTTTGGAAGGCTAATTGTCCTTGCAATTAGATTGCGTTGGACCGTGTGAATAAGATTCACAGGATACGCCATGTTATGTACTTATGCCAGACATGTCATATGAGCATGACATGATGATACTAGTCATATGAGAGTCATTGGATAACTGCCAAGAAAATTCCTTACGTACTTGAAAAGCACTAAGGATGAATACATGATATATGGAGGATAGGAAGGGTTCATTTTAAAGGGTTATACAGATGCGAACTTCCAATCCAACAAAGATGATTTCAAACAAGTCATTTATGGGTATTATCGGGGGGGGGGGGGGGTACATATCAAGTCTAGCCTCCTTTTCCCTCCACAAGGACCAAAGAAGTTATAATACTCAAAGATTTGAATCACCAAAAAATATTTGGCAATGTTTTGCCTTAGTGGAAGGACTGTGAGCTGGATAGGTTCCACGCAAGATTCAGTTTCCGATTCTATCACAGAGCACGGAGTATATTGTTTCATAAGATGCATATACCCAGAATATTCAATCCCATTCGATTGTCGATAGAGGAGATGTGAATATATGAAAAGTACCAGCATATGTTTCTCTTACCTTGCAAAGTAAAATCATTAGGGCCGCGCTAGGTCAGTAAGCATATGATGCACCATATTGACTCTAGTACAAGTGGAAGAATGTTGGAAATGTGCCCTAGAGGCAATCAGTTTATCGTGACAACTATATGGACATAATATTCATTATGTTATCGATATGGAGATATATTAACATGAATGAAATCCTTAGAATATAAAATTTATATTCTTAAATATCCCTAGTCGAGTACTACAGTTAACTAGGATGATTGTATCGCTTCGAGACTAGTATGTGGGTAGATTGATATGGGGATATCAAGTCTAACACATGGGTACACATTAGGAGTAATGTCATATTGGATTGACCCGCAATGAGAAAGCTACATGGGAGTTATGTGAATGTCACAAGTGCTTATCATAGGGATAGTGGTATTGTGATCGTATGACTTGAAGTCAATAGATACTCTCGTTGTGAATTATAATGTTTTGATATCGTCAAACTTTACACTGTAACTGGGTAACTATATAGACGATAATTGGACATGATTTGAAGAAAGACGAGAGATGGTAGTGATGTATATAGGATTCGTCCCTCCTACATAACGGGAGTAAATATCCACGGCCAATCGATGAGTGAGACTTAGGGAAACACATGACCATGCTCATATATATTGATATGTGATATTTATATTATTTTTGTATCTAAGTCTACAAACAGATCGAGAAACTACGGATTGGATACACAAGTGTAACACACCATTTCTTGTGTCCAATCCAGATAGATGAGACAAAGGGATTTTACAACATGGTAACATTGGTCACAGAGGTTTGTCAGATCAATGACGATTCCTATTAGTTGGGTCGCATTGATGTGTTGCTAGACACCGCTCAAAGTTTATAATTGTTACTTCCAACGTTATAAGAACCTTTAGGGTCACACACCAAAGGATTAGAATGGAAGTAGATGTTAATTAGTTAGACTAATTAACAATTAAAGGAATTAAGGATCAAAGTGCAACAACATGCATATTTAGTTGGACTAAATAGCAAACTGGAATAAGACGAAAGTTAATCCAAATTGTTGGATTTAATTAGTAGTGGGACAGTTTTATAATTAATAAAGAGTTATTAATTATAAAATAATAAGTCCATCCTTAATTTTATATGGATGAAAATTAGAGCACAAGAAAACAGAGAGAGAAGGAGCACACCTCCCTAGGGCCGATGACACCAAGAGCGAGGCGGCCCCCTCTTTTCCTCCTCCCTAGTTGCACGCACCAAGCTTGATTGGATCAAGCTCCTTGGTGAATCCTCATTCTTCTACACTACTAGCATAAATAGTAGAGGAAGTTCCAGTTGAAGGTCCTACAATGTGGACTCATGCAGAGGCTTGGACATTATTTCTACACAAAGTAATCGTCCAAGTCTGGTATGGCTAAGGTAATATTTTCTCCTTCATCATGTTATGATGCTTCCCCTGCGATTCATGGAGGGTTTTGAGCAGAATATAATCATTGTATTTCCGCTTCATAACCTGCATCAAAACCCTACAAGAAGTGATGAAGGTATTTTCCTTGGTTATTCTCTGACTAGCAAACCTTACACAATTTACAATTAGAGAACCAAGCCTGTTGAGGAAAGTATACATGTTATATCTGATGAAAGCTATGATGGTTCTTTGAGTGAAAGTTTTGCAGACTTAAATTTGAACAAGCATGATTTGGAGGATGATGCAGATCCAGAGGATGGTTCTAAGACTAATATGAAGGAAAACATAAGAGATTTTCAAAGCCTTGAAACTGGTTCTCAAAGCCTTGAAACAGAATCTCAATGAACACAGAGTGGTCAAGCCACTGCATCAAGATCTCAAGACCTTGAAAAACCTCCTGGAGAACCAGAACCATGGAAACCAAGAAAGAAGTTCAAATATCTGTCATCTCATCCAGCAGAAAACGTTATTTCTGATCCATCCACTGGTACTCAAACAAGATCTTAGTTAAAGAACTTGTGTGCTTTTAATGCTTTTTTTTGTCTCTTGTAGAACATGAGAATGTGAAGGAAGCATTACAAGAAGTAGACTGGATCATTGCAATGCAAAGTGAGCTAAATGATGAGATGAACAAGTTCTAGAATACAGTTCCTCCTCCCAAAGATTAGTCTGTCATTGGAATAAGGTGGGTGTACAGGAACAAGATGGATGAAAACGGCAAGGTTATCAGAAACAACGCTAGATTAGTAGCTCAAGACTACAACCGGGAAGAAGGTATAGACTATGAGGAGAATTTTTCTCATGTGGTCAAGTTGGAAGTAATTAGAATAATACTTGCATTTGCATCACATAAGAATATAAAAAAAAATCAACTGAATGTTAAATGTGCATTTCTAAAAGGTTATCTGCAAGAAGAAGTTTATGTTTCTCCCCCTTCTGGTTTTGAAAGTGATGAGTTTCCATATCATGTTTATAAGCTTGATTAAGATATTTATGGTCTCAAACAAACTCCAAGATCTTGGTATGAAAGATTTTCAAAATTCTTACTTGAAAATGGTTTTAAAAGAGGCTTCGTTGATAAAACTATTTTCATAAAGACACATTAGAAATACATTTTATTAGTACATATATATGTTGATGATATTCTATTTGGTGCTACTAATGATTCTCTTTCCATGGATTTATCTAGTCTTATGATCATGGAATTTGAGATGAGCTTGATGGGAGAGTTAAATTTATTTCCTTGACTTCATGTACAACAAATGAAGAAAGGAATTTTCTACATCAGAATAAGTACACCAGGGATTTGTTGAAGAAGTATAATATGTATCAATCCAAGGTAGAAAAAACTCCCATGAGCTCTACATTTACCTTTGACAAGGATTAGAATGGTAAGAGTGTGAACAAGGAAGAGTACAGTGGTATGATTGGTTCACTGCTCTATCTTACTTCATGCAGACCAGGCATTATGTTTAGAGTTTTTATGTGTGCTAGATTTCAAGCTGATCCTAAAGAGTCTTACTTAGTTACCGTCAAAATAATTTTCAGAAATCTCAATGGTACCAAAGACTTAGGGCTTTGGTATCCTAAAAAGTCTAACTTCTGTTTGTGTGGCTATTCCGATGCTGATTTTTTTTCCGGATATAAAGTAGAAAGAAATGCACATCAGTTTATTGCCAATTCCTTGGATCGTCCCTGATAAGCTGGCATTCTAAGAAGCAAAATTCAGTAGCTTTATCAACAGCAGAAGCTGAATACATAGCAGCTGCAGCATTGCTGCTCACAAGTGCTATGGATAGCTCTACAGATGAGAGATCTTGGTAATGACTTTAGAGATACACCCATCAAATGTGAAAACAATCGTGTTATCTCAATTAAAATGAATCGAGTAAAACATTTAAGGACTAAACACATTGATGTTAGACATCACTTCATAAGAGATCATTTGGAGAAAGGTAATGTATCTCTTTCATTTGTGCCTACCAATATGCAGTTTGTAGATATATTCACTAAACCATTGCCATAGGATAGATTCACAGCCCTGAGATTAGAACATGGGATGCTGAATAAAGAAGCATGGGTTTAAGGGAGAATCACATATTTTTTTATGTTTCAATGTTTTGAAAAGTTTTAAAATCCTTGAAACGCTTTCCGAAGCCTTGAAAATTTTATGTGATGTATAAAAGTTTTTCAAGGTCTTGAAATCCTTTTCAAAGCCTTGAAAATAAATCTGTTTACTATATAGTCAATGATTGGATCTCTAATGCTGGGTGTTATCTCCATAGATAATTGCCTAACATTATTTTTACCTTACTGGAAGATTCGTTTTCAAATCAGAATAAAACTATTTCTATACTAAATGAGTTTATACATCAAACTAATATTTCTTTCTTTTAAAGATTTGGGAATATTCAGTTTCCTTCTTTAACACAAACTATTTAGTATTTAAGTTCTCCCTTTTTTCTTTCTCTCTTCTACTTTTCCTGCCTCTCTCTTCTTAACCAGTAAAGCTATGGATTCTCGGATAACCTCTCAAAGAATCAAGATGGATGGTGGAAGAACAAAGAAGAACATAGGGAAGAAAAGAAAATCTAGAGAAGAAGAGGTTCAAACATCAGTGCTAGTTCCAGTTCTAGGACTGCTAGTGTCTCTCTGTAACCCTATAATCCTCCTCCTCCGAATAAAATTAATAAATACAAGGAGGATTGGCAGCTACTTCCAGCAAGAAGAAGACAGATTGAGTGGCTACATTTGAAAAGCAAAAGGGAATTTAGATTGGTAGTCCAAAGAAGGTGAAGAAGGGAAAGACTCCTCGGAAATCAGGCAAAGGGAAGGAGAATCAAACTTCAGAAAAGGTCAAGGGGAAGGAGATACAGATCACCGAAAAGGAAAAGGGTAAGGAGATTCAGATATACTCAGAGGAGAAATCAACTTCTGGTAAGAAATCTCTATCTTTTAAGTGGTTTATCAGTAATTCTACAAGGGGTATTTGTTTAGATGGATTTGCTTCTACTTCTGTCTCTTACAGTAGTATGATCAGTACTAGCATGTTGGATTCTATGGATTTTGGAGTGCATTAGGAGACTGAAACAAAATTCTCTTTGGAAAATCCTAAACCCTTTTGAAGTAGCATACCCTAGGCTTACCAGACTGTTTTATCTGAATCTTAAGCACGTGAATATACTGAGCTTGACTATATCTTCTAAGGTAGATGGTATTGTGGGTGGAATTAGATCATGCAGAGTTTGCCAGTGTCTTGGGGTGTCCAAATAGATACAATACAGAAAGTTACCCTAGCAAGCTTGATGGTATCAAAGTTACCCTACCTGTAAGCAATTAAATCACTCTGTGTTGACTGTTGAAGGTAAAATCTTGTTTAATATCTTGATGAGGTGTGTGGTACCTAAAGAATACTCTAAGGAATGGATGTCTGACAAGGTGTTATATTTGATGTATCTGATAATGCATGGTTATGAGATTGATCTGCCATGAATTATGATGGAACACATGCTGTATAGCTGTATCAAGAATAGGAAGCATCCACTATCCTATGCCAACCTCATCTCACTTTTCTTTCAACATTTGGAGATACTTGTAGACAGGGAAGAGACAATTATTACTACTTTTGGAATGATAGATGAAAGTCCTTTCGGAGGATTGGAATTGTGAAAACAAGTGAGGGAGAATGGAAGTTCTACCCTGAATTGCTTGGAGATGAGTTGAAAGCCAAGAAGGTTTTGATGCCAAATTCCTTAACCTCTCCAGTATCCCTACCCTCTACCACTCTAGACCAATCTTAAGTGTTTCAGAAGTTGAACTTCATTGAGAATGAGCTAGATGAGCTCAAGTAGGGTCAATATCAGTTGCCTGCTGAATACAGATAGAAGAATTACATGATTGAGAGTTTTTTCAAGAGTATTAATTTGGTTCACGTGGAAGAAGAGGATACACCAGTTCCAAAAGGCTCAAGGAAGTCAGGTTCTACCATAGACTTATTTGGTGAGCATAGTTCTAGGGATAAGGCTGTTGGGGGTAAGGAAATTGTGTAGGGTTTTGATACGGATTACGCAGCGAAAGAAAAAATAAATTGATTTTGTTCAAGACCCTCAATGAATCGCAGGACAAGCTATCATGACGTGGTAAGGTAGAAACGTTGTGTACCTTGTTTGTCTGAAAGATCACTCCACTTAGAATGCTATTCAAGTCTGTATGAATATCCACGCCTAGGATTGCACTAGATTCCATCCAACGTCTATGTGCTAACAACAGGAGGAAGGAGGAAGAAGAAGATCACGTAAACAGGACATCCAAAGGGCCGCGCGCCTTACAAAGCCAACAACGTAGGTAGGGGGCGGACAGGGGGTTTCGGCCTCCTTGTCTTGCTCTCTCCTTGCTTTGTTATCTTACTCAATAATGAGACTCTTATGAGAAATAAGCTAGGAGTGCCATTATATAGTTAATAACTCCTTATTAACTACATATTAGCCCCAATACTAATCATGTCCATACACGGACTAGTCCACTTTGCAAATTAGTCCTACTAAGTTTGCTTGTGGTTGTGTATTGATCCTTCTATTCAATTAGTCCTACTAATTAATTCCCACGTCTAGTTTAATCCATAGGGCATGTGACCCCATAGGTGTCTACTTAGTTGGTAGTAGCAACACATCTCTATAACCCAACTAATAGAACAAGTCAGTGATCCGACAAAACTTGGGACCAATGTTACTGTATTGTATCATCCCTTTGTCTCTATATCCAGATTGGACACGAGATATACAAGTCACACTCGGATATCCAATCCATAGTTTCTCGATCCTTGGAATAGGCTTATCCATGCAGATTACATCAATATGCCATATTGATTTATCTGAGTCTAGCTAGACATTCTCTAAGCATTACCCCTCGAGTGGTCATATTTTCAAGCATTATGTGGGAGGGAAAAATCCACTCTACAATACTACTATCGCTAAGCTTAATTCCTATTATGTCCGATGATCGCCTTTATTGCCACCCAGTCACGGCGCAGTTTTTGGCGATATCATAACATAATATTCCACAACTAAAGTATCTTGTGACTTCAAGTCTAAGGACCACAATACCATTGTCACTACGAGAAGCACTTGTGACTTTTACATAAATTATATGCAGCCTTCTCGTGGTAGGTCATTCCAGCATGTCATTACCCGTAATGCATACATGTCTGCTAGACTTGATATCCCCATATCAATCTAACCACATACTAGTCTATAGTTGATCGTCCTATTAATCAATATAAACGACTACGGATATTTAAGATAAACAACAATTACAATTAAGGACTTCATTATATTAAATATCTACATAAATAATACAATGATTATTCTAGCCAAAATAATGTTCATACTAAATAAGATTGCCTCTAGGGTATCTATTCCAAAAATCTCCCACTTATACTAGAGCCAATCTGGTGCATCTCGTATGCCTATAGATATAGTGTGTCCTTCATGCTTGCGCTGAACAAGCGGCTTTGTAAGTGGATCTGACAGATTTTCATCTGTAGGAATCTTGCATATCAATTCGATACTCCTCTATCGGTGATCTCTCGAATAAGATGGAATTCCCTGAGTACGTGCTTGAATTTTTGGTGTGACCTCGGTTCCTTGGATTGTGCAATCGCCCCAATGTTGTCACAATACAACTCTATTGGATCGACAATACAAGGAACCACACCTAGCTCTGTAATGAGCTTCCTCATCCAAACAGCCTCCTTTGCTGCACCCGATGCAGCAATGTACTCAGCCTCAGTTGTAGAATCAGCAACCGTCTCTTGCTTGGAATTTTTCAAGCTCACATCTCCTCCATTTAGGCAAAACACAAATCCTGGCTCCGATCTGAACTCATCTCTATCGGGTTAGAAGCTTGCATCAGTGTAAACCTTTGCACTTAGCTCTTCCTCCCCTCCATATATCAAGAATGCATCCTTAGTTCTTCTCAAGTACTCGAGCATAATTTTGACAGCAATCCAGTGACTCTCACCCAGATTAGACCGGTATCTGCTTGTTATACTCAACGCGTATGACACATTTGGTCAAGTATATAACATGGCGTATGTTAGCCAAAATCCCAAGTATAGGATATCGCTACAAGTAGTAATCCGTAAAGACCGAAGTTGAATCCACAAAGAGAGGAGGGTTAAGAATCTGACACACTAAACTAGAATAGAGAGTTGACAACGAATAACTAAAGAGATAAAGGAAATTTCTCATAGGCTTCAAAGCTTGCCAAGCTATCAAATCCACCACATAAGCGATGCACAAAGTTGAGATTTCAGAATTCACTAAACTAAATAACTAAAAAGGAGTAAAATCACAAGTAAAGAGGGGATAGGGATCATCGGTTCCTCTAGTGACCAATCCTCCTATTAGTTCAAGTCTGCTTCTCTAATTACATGTAGCATTTCACAAGACAAGTATGTCAAGAAGAGATTGCTTAATGCACTCCAACTCGCCACAAATGAAGTGTGTAGTCCTAACACGCTAATAAAGCACAAAAGAGGCTATCAAAATTTAAATTTCAAATTTCAAGTGTTTCAAGCATCAAACATATGTAAAAACACATTGGTGTTTCTACATGAAAGATCAAGCAACAAATGGGATTTGTAAATTCTCACACAAATCGCTTAACTAATGCTCAATTTCTCAAAATTTAGGATTAATGATTTCCTCTCACTCAAACGCAATTTCAAATCAAACAAGTCAAGAGTATTCGCACATCTACCTATTCAATACATCAAATACTTCCTCAAGAGAAATCTAAACATTGCACTAAGCATTCAAGTAAACCAAATTCAACCCATTCATCCTTGAAGTTCAACTTGAAGAAATAGGAAGGTTGAGGCACTAAATAAGCCGAAAATCACCCAAGCAAATGAATTAGCTAAACATAATAAATTCAAGAGAGTGAAATGAATTTGCAATCCTCCAAACTTGAATTCAACACTTGTTCATCAATTCATACCCCAATACGCGGTTCAAACTACACTAATCAAGAAAGCTATGACCCAAAAATAAATTTAACAAGTATGTAAGAGCTAAAATAGCTTCAGTTGCTGCTTCTACAATCAAGGAACAGCAGAAACAGAGCTTCTGCAGCAACAGAAACAGAGCAGTCACATATAGGGCATGAACAACAATGAAATTGCCCAGAAACGACCTGAAAACTCTTCAATTCGATACTCCTCTCTCCCTCTATTCCTCTTTCTCTGTTCTTCATCCTTAAAGAGCTCAATAAAAACACAGAGGATGGAAAAATCATAGAGAGAGAGAGGAGAAACAGATGACCCAACTGTATGTACTGTGGACCGATGGAGTCTGAGATAGAGCCCAAAAATTTCTTCAAACTCGACTTATATAGATGATGCGGATGGATTTTGTAGCCTCCAAGTGTGTATCTCAGCCCTCCAATTGACCCCCAAAACTCTCCATCTTCGATTTGTAGCCGCTTCTTCAAGAACCCTAAAAATTGGGGTATTTTTGTCTCTTCATTCTTAAGCTAAATTGAGAGGTGAAGTAGAGAGGGCGAGGTATGGGGTGAAATTTGGTATAAATTTCAAGCAATTTGGTTCGTTTTCGAGGGTGGTCCGAAGCTTCCTCAAGCTTCCATGGCTGTTGCTGGGTTTGTTGCGTCGAGGAGAAAGAGACCTAGGTCTGTAGCTGAGCTGTTTTGCCGTAATGGCACTTGGCTCCCCCTAGTTTGCTGGGGGCTTTAAAATGCCCCGGCGCTTAAAATAGTAGCCCAAAGACCCCCATTCTCTTAGAATCCCTACAAGGCATCCCTTAAAACTCTAAATAACTCCAATTAAGTTCTAATTCCGTCAAAGTCTTCTTTATTTGGCCCTCAAATGTAACTTTGGCATTATAAATTTGTCCCCAGATCTCTTGAACTTCACTTTTTGGCCTCTATCTGCCCTTGGTATGTCCATTTAAGCCCTTGAAATTTCACTTTTCTTGCACACTAGCCATAAAATCTTCAAATATTCTTCAATTTAAGTCCTCCAATCCCCTTCTTCATGTTATTTGACCTTCCAACTCTTCTTAATTCATCGTTTAAGCTCCCCCTAGCTAGCATCTTCGTTCCAAAGCACGTCTTCACCTATAAAATGAGAGAAAGACAACAAAAAATACTAGAGAGAGCATACGTCCAGAAATAGGGTTATAATACATAATTACACATAAAAGTAAGTTACCATGAGTTCCATAACCTACTAAATTGTGGAATTTTAAATCCTTAACACACACCCCAACTAGCCTTTTTCTCTTCCACGAGAAAAGAGAGCGATATAAGAAGTAACTAGTTAAGAACCAATCATGAGAGACACACACTCAACTAGACAAGGCTTGACTCAATTCTAAGGTAGACTCAAATATTTACAAACACACACTCACATATTATCTATCCTAAGTGAGAAGCCAAAGAAATAAAATCCTAAAAATTTCTAGCAAATTTTAACTTTTTTTTGGTGGGGAAAAAAGAAGAAGGCACAAATGTTTCCTCAAATAAATTCTCAAAGTCCAAAAAGATTGAGAAAGAAGCCTATGGATATAAGCATATACTCATGCACATGTGGACGGCGGTAGGTAGAAGTTCACTCATGCGAACCACAAAACTTGTTAATTAAGTCCAGTTCGCAAGAAAGTATTCCTTCAAAAACAAGGATCACATGAAACTAGCCATTCTTACACTTATTCAAAAGCACCCATGTAGGATGGTCCTCCAAAGCTTTGAACAAAAACGAGTTTTTAGAATGGGGGGATATGGTTGCACGCTTCTATGATCCTTTTGTGAATTTTTTGGGAGAGGGTGCAATTTTCGTCATTTCGTTTTTTTCGAGATTTATACCATTATCGTTTCCCCCAACATATTTTCACCTCCAATCCAAGACTCTCCAATACCCACAACAAAAAGAGGAATATACAACCCAGTGGGCTTTTTAAGCTAAAACAAGGGGGCTATCTAGGTGGTGGCATGACATTAATCCCCGAACATCCCTCTATTCCTTAGGCTTAGCATAGGGTGTCATGGTCACCTCCACCCCAATGGGCTACAAGTTTCCACCGCCAAAAACAGTGAGAATTAAATCCTTTTTGTAGAGTTCAAATAGCTTTAGAGAATACACCCTTTTTCAAAATTAGTAAGATGTCAACGTTTATGTGATCAACTTAGTTTGAAGGACTTAAACATGAAATGTAAATTTAGTGTGTCGCTTTGTCATAACGCATGAGATCGCGGAATGTGGGATATTGGTGTAGTTGTATTTAGTATAAGCAAAGAATTCCTTATTAAAAAAAAAAAATGGACTTACAAATTTGACTATGTGAAAACATCTAGCTTCCTAAAATTTCCCCTTTTCAATTTTTTCATTTTTCTTTTCTTCTTTTTATTTTTCTTTTTTTTTCAAAATAAGCAACTCAATAAAAATATCAAAGAAGAAAATAAAATCTAGACTCAAGATGAAAGGTTAAAATAAATAAAACTACCAAAGAAAGAAAAAAATTATATGGTTTGACGCGGGAAAAGAGTGATGCTTCTCATGAAAGGTTCACACGATTTTTTTTTTCAACATTTTCAATTTTTATGATTGTTAAAATTTAACATTTTTTTGTATTCTTCAACATAATGTAAGCTACAATAGAGAAGAATAAAGCGTAAGTAACCAACTAATAAAATGAATCCACGTCCCCCAACTTAAATGTCACATTGTCCTCAATGTGTGAGAACATTGGAAGATGTGAGAACATTGGAAGAGAATTCAAATTCATTAAGAGACAAGGGATAGATGGACCTCATTTCTCATTGTTGGCCACATTACAAGTCCTCCTCCAAGAGCAACCTACAAAATGTTCATAGAAAAGAAAAAAAATGCAATAAATAGAGATACTAATTTATTTATTTACAACTAGGGAGGTAGAGTAACCATAATGATGCTATCCCACTCCCAATCTATGAAATTTCTTTCCATTCTATGCTCCTACTTCATTCTTAGAAAAGTACTTCTCCTTCAAAAAGTTTGATTCATAAATTAAAATAGAAAGGAGAAGTAGGGGCAGGCACAAAAGATGAATAAGAGATCCAAGCAAAATCTAACAATAAATCTAGAGCAAGTAGTTGTGTCATGGATCATTTTAAGAAAAGGGTTTAAAATCCTCAATGACATGAATCATAGAATGAGTCTTCATAAGTTTCCAATTTTTCACTTGAAACCACAATTTGAGATATAGGGGCAACTTGTGAATGCTCAATCTCATCACTTTTAGGCATGACACATAAATTTAGGGATGTGGTTTCACATGTGGGATTTAAAATAATTTGAGAACATGAAGCCACATCCAAACCCTTAGGCACATCTTCCACAATGATAGAATCCAAGGGAGCATTCAAGCAAAATCTAATTTGGTCACAAATACGAGCATAGCTCACCGGATCTTCATTAGGCATCTCAACACTAACCGGAGTACCTCCCAAAAAAATTTTGATTTCGTCACAATCAAGATCATAGGAGCTATGGTATGTATTAGGCTCTTCTAGAGCACAAGACAAGACTACATTACCTTCATGAGTGGTAGCATCAAATTTGACATGTAACTCATCACATGAGTGGTTTCCATTTTGTGACTCATCCTCACACGTATCACTATGTGAGTCATCCAAAATGGCTTCACCCATGTCACGGGTTGAAGAGTCATCGTCAAAAATACTAATCTCACTACCAATTCACTATCACATGCTTCTTTAGAATGTGCAAATGCGAAATGTGATAGTGAATTGGTAGTGAGATTAATATTTTTGTGAATATGAGGAAGCCACTCTATGTGATTCTCTTTGTGATTCCATAATTTCATTATTATTTTGAATAAAATTTTGAACTTTCTCATATAGTGAATCACTTATAGGCGTATTTAGCTCATCGAACAAATGTGATTCTCTCTCAAAAAGTTTAACTCCTCTTGATTCACACACATTTCATTATATTGATAAGTGCAAGAAATATGAGAGTTCAAAAACATGTAAGTGTTTGAGGGAGGTGATTGTGAACAAGAAGCATGAGATGTGTAATCTAGTGTCCTACTATCATGCCAAGAATGATCATTCTTAGGAAAATATTCACCATTTTTAATAGCAAGTTCATGTTTGGCAAGCATTGATTCTCCTAAATGATTTTCATGACTAGTAAATGCATAGTAGTAAGGACATGAAGGAACGTTAGGGGTCTCACCAAGTCCATAATGTTCATGAGACATATTTTCAAGCAAGTAGATGAGAGGTAATGGATGAATTTCAAAAGCCCTCTTGAATCTCAAAATCGTAACTAACCACAAGAAACTAGAGAGAATTTTAAGAAGAGAAGAAGAAAAATACTACCAACTAAGTAAAGCAAATCAAATCTAATGTCTAGCCTCTCCCCATCAACGGCGCCAAAACCTTGTTTGTCAAAATCCCAAGTATAGGATATCGCTACAAGTAGTAACCCGGTAAGACCGGAATCGAATCCATAAGGAAAGGAGGGTTAAGAATTTGATTCACTAAACTAGAATAGAGAGTAGACACCGACTAACTAAAGAGATAAAGTAAATTTCTCATAGGCTTTAAAGCTTGCCAAGCTATCAAATCCACCACATAAGCGATGGAGAAAGTTGAGTTTTGAGAATTCACTAAACTAAATAACTAAAAAAAGATTAAATTCACAAGTAAAGAGGGGCTAGTGATCATCGGTTCCTCTAGTGACCAATCCTCCTATTAGTTCAAGCCCGGTTCTCAAGTTACATGTAGCATTTCACAAGACAAGTATGTCAAGAAGAGATTGCTTAATGCACTCCAAGTCGCCACAAATGAAGTCTGTATTCCTAACACGCTAGTAAAGCACAAAAGAGTCTATTAAAATGAGATTTCCAAATTTCAAGTTTTTCAAGCATAAAACATATGTAAAAACACATTGGTGTTTCCACATGAAAGATCAAGCAACAAATGGGATTTGTAAATTCTCACACAAATCACCTAACTCAAATGAAAGATTTGTAAATTTCTAGGATTGATGATTCCTCTCACTCAAATGAAATCTTAAATAAAAAAAAGTCAAGAGTATTCGCACATCTACCTATTCAATGCATCAAATACTTCAAGAAGAGAAATCCAAACATTGCACTAAGCATTCAAGTAAACCCAATTCAACCCATTCATCCTTGGATTTCAACTTGAAGGAATGTGAAGATTGAGGCACTAAATAGTCCCAAATAACCCAAGAAAATGAATTAGCTAGACATAATATATCCAAGAGAGAATGAATTTTCAATACTCAAGACTTGAATTCAAAACTTGTTCATCAATTCATACCCCAATACATGGTTCAAACTACACTAATCAAGCAAGCTATGACCCTAAAACAAATTTAAGAAGTATCTAAGAGCTAAAATAGCTTCAGATGCTGCTGCTACAACCATAGAACATCATAAATAGAGCTGCTGCAACTACAGAAACAGAGCAATCACAGATATAGTAAGAACATCACTGAAATTTCCCAGAAACGACCTGAAAACTCTTTAATTCGATACTCTCTCTCCCACTATTCCTCTCTATATGTTCTTGACCCTTAAAGAGCTCAAGAACAACCCAGAGGAGGGCGAAATCAGAGAGTGAGAGAGAGAGAGAGAGAGGAGAAACAGAGGACCTGACTGTAGTGTACTGTGGACCGATGGAGTCTGAGAGAGAGCCTGGAAATTTCTTCAAACTCGACTTATATAGATGTTGCAGATGGATTTTTTAGCCTCCAAGGGTGTATCTCAGCCCTCCAATTGACCCCAAAGCTCTCCATCGTCGATTTGTAGCCGCTTCTTCAAGAACCCTAGAAATTGGGTCATTTTTGTCCCTTCATTCTTATGCTAAATTGAGAGGTAAAGTAGAAAGGGCGAGGTCTAGGGAGAAATTTGTTATCAATTTCAAGCCATTTGGTGGCAATTGGGTTTGTTTTTGAGGGTGGTCTGAAGCTTCGTCAAGCTTCCATGGCCGCTGCTGGGTTAGTTGCGTCGGGGAGAGAGAGATGCTGGTCTGTAGCAGAGCTGTTTCGCCGTAATTGCACTTGGTTTCCCCCTAGTTTGATGGGGGCTTTAAAATGCCCCCAGTGCTTGAAATACTAGCCAAAATACCCCCATTATGTTATAATCCCTACAAGGCATCCCTTAAAAGTTTAATATAACTGCGATTAAGCCCCAATTCCGTCAAAGTCTTCTTGATTTGGACCTCAAATGTAACTTTGGCATTATGAATTTGTCCCCTGACCTCTGAAATTCACTTTTTGTCCTCTATCTTACCTTGTACTCTCCATTTAAGCCCTTGAAACTTCGTTTTTTCTTGCTCATTAGCCAGAAAATATTCAAATATTCTTCAATTTAAGTCCTCCAAGCCCTGTCTTCATGTTATTAGACCCTCCAAATCGTCTTAATTCATCGTTTATGGTCCCCCTAGCTAGCCTCTTGTGTTCCAAATCACGTCTTCACCTATAAAATGAGAGAAAAACAACCAAAAATACTAGAGAGAGCATAAGTGTAGAAATAGGGTTATAATATACAAGTTACACATAAAAGTAAGTTATCAAGCGCTCCATAACCTACTCAAATTTGGAATTTTCAATCTTTAACGTGTACATGATAGATCCTACTGCTGAAGCATACAGAATCCTACTCATTCAATTCTTCTCAATCTCGTTTGAAGGACGATCGTCCTTCAAAAGGGTGATCCCATGAGACATGGGCAAGAATCCTCTCTTGGGGTCTTGAATGTTGAATAGTTTCAACACCTTCTCTATTGTGTACAATGAAATCCTGGGAGAAGATCCAAGGGTACACCCATAAGAGAGAACAAGAACAAGAACAGAAAACATGAAGAGATTGTAGGTGGGTGTAGGGGAAGAGTAAGCACTTGTTAACTGTTCTTGAGTGAGAGATAGTATAACGACTAGCAAAAGATCCGAGAGTTGCCATAGAAGGCTAACGTTCCTATATATAGTAGAGGAGTGACCATTACGAGGGGTTAATGCGCCCATAAATGGCGGCTAGATATCCGCCTCATAACGGCACGTTCGGCCGTATATATAGGACACGTTACACGATTGTCCGCATATGTAGGGACTGTTACACGATCGACCGTATTTATGGGACACGTGGTCATTAAATCTCTCAGAAATTTACCAAGAGTCGAGCGGGAGCGTGGTTGTTTCTCTTGCGCGACGTTCCTTACTCTAACCTCCAAGCCACTAAGTCCCTACAACTCCAGCGCGGTTAGTATGTGAGGGTGACCCTGTCTCACTGCCCCCATATATGTAAGTGTGAGCATGGATATATACGAATCATAGAGATAAAGACAGGGTGTGTATGGAGTACCATCAGATACGCTCGATGAATGCCACATGGATGATGATCTGTCTGCTCAAGATGCACTATCTCCATTAGCCCCCTTTTGCGCGCTCATCACGCGCATCGTCGCTTATACGCACAAAACCTGTCGTGCGTAGCTCCACGCAGATCTTCGAATCTGGGCAATTTATGTTCAAAAACCCTAGCCCCCAGAAGCATTCATCATTGCCTAGGTCTTTGTAACGTCATAGCCTTTAATAGGACGTGGCCGTTTCGAAGCTAATTAGTTCGTCGATTTTCGAGGCAAAGATGATTTGAACGGTTTCAACAGATTCGAAAAGTCATGGGGCTCGAAAGGACTGTATATAAACCTCTTGAATTCAGAAATTTGAAATTTCATAGCATTGTTGCTATCAGCGTTTTATGACTAAGAGAGAGAGCCTTCGTTAACTGATTCAAGCCTTCAATCAGGTGTTCGTTGTGATTAATCAATCAATCCAGCTCCTCAGAAACCAACAAGGTTAGTAGATCCCACTGTTTTACTTAACCAATGTCATTTTGGAATTTAAGAAATCAAATGGTCATGAATACGAATCTCGGCCTATTCTTGGTGTTCTTCACATATAAGTATGAAATAAATCTTGAGAAATTTGTTTTGCATGTGTTCTGTGTAAACATAAATTGCAAGAACGAAGAGTTTGAAGGAATCCGTTGATCTGCCAGATGTTCCAAAGGATCTATGGTGCAAAGCCCCCTACTTGGGTGGAGAAGACTTTTATCTTGCAACCATCAGAGGAACGACTGTTGAGAAATCCCCGGCGAAGAATGTCCAGCAATTGGCGCCTGAGCCCGAGAGGACGATTGGGATCTCGCCAATATTATGGAATACATAGGTTTGGTCTCGAAGCAGGACTCTATACTTTTACGGATATTTTTCATCAAACCTTCTTTGAGAAACTGGATTATATGGAGGAGTGGGCGAAATTCATTCTTGAACACTATGAGCCTGAACTGACAAAGGCCGGAATTTACAGTGCTTTGCGCACAACGAAAGGACTGAGTGTGAGGCTCGATAAGGATGTGCTCATGATTTTGTTTTCTAGGTACTCGAAGAAAACTCATAGCTTTCACTTCTCAACCTTTGAGGCTGGGCCTACGCTCGAAGATATTGAGGCGCTGTTGGAGCTTCCTTGAATGGGATCCGTGGATCCTCTGGCTCCTTTGAGCACTGATGGAGAACTTCTGATCTTCTAAGAGATGAAAGAATGCATTGGGGATGTGAAGAAAAATGCCACTAGGTGGATGTCGAGCAAGCCTGCAAAGACGTACTTGACTGTTGCGTTCGGTACGAAGAATGTCTGGTCCAAATGGATCACTTATTTCTTCCCGACTTTGCAAATTCAAAGATTGCCCAAGAAGTAGTCGCAAAGAATCCAAAGGCGCAAATTTCGCTGGAAGGGAATGGTTCTGCTTACACCTTATGCGGTTTCCTTTTCGTCTGGTTATCAAGGTACCTCATAGACAGACATCTCCATGATGGCGTATTCTGCAACGTTCTTGCACATTCTTCCTCTCGGAAAAAAAGTGGGGTTAGGACCTTTGGTCCTCGGCTCACTGTACCATCGCTTGGACTTAGTGATGACACATGTTGAGCAATCTCAAGGTTGGGTCGATGTCGTGACATATGTCAACGCTGCGTTTCTCTCGATGTGGGTGTATGAACGATGGCCTTTGTATACTCTGGTATCCTCGGCCGTGAAGTTGTGGAATGCGTCTATGGCTAAGAAGCAACTCCTCTGCCCACGCGCATGGCGTTGGTATAAGACCAAGGGTGTTCAGCGTTCATTTGCCTTAATATGCGACGACACCAGCTATTTCAATTCAAGTCCATATACTCATCAACTGGAAAACATTGTCTTCGGCGAGAATATGTACTCCAACAGCAATGTAAAGTTTACTCGCGCTCATGTCACAGAAGGCTCGCTCTGCTATTCCAGATTCGTCAACTGGTGTAGAAGGTGTTATTTTCATGCCTTGTCTGAGTATGATATTGAGTGAGTAAGCCATTAGCCCATCACAGTCCATTATGATCCTGTTCGACTAAGTCCCCAGCTGGGCTTTGAAACCGTGGCCCCCTATTTATGGTTTGAATCAGTCGTGAAGGGTTGCTATAAAAGGCTTCTGTACTGGGAGTGTAACAATTTTCTAAGTATCATGCTCCCACTGACACAACCCTCCTTTAATAAGCAAGGGGAGCTGACTCCAGATTGGGTTTTCTTTGGAACGCGCAAACTCGTCTTCATGCGAGGTCTCGACTCCAATTTCATCCAAACAAGGCTCCCGCCATCAGAATAGGGGACCAACCCTTCAAGTCAAAGCCCTCATGGACGCGACTCGGTATGGGTATTATTCACTGTTGGATAAGGATCACCATTTGTGCGCGGATTTGATTTTTGGGGGAAAATATTGAGGAGGTTCGGAAAGATTCCTATAAATTAAGAAGGAACTATGCAGAAAATTTCAACAAGGTATTTTTATCAACTCTTTTCATCTGCTTTGAATGAAATATACAATCGTTTGTGACATGGAATTTGCATCCTTCTATAGTTCTGCTTCAGGAGGTTCGCGTCTGGAGATCGCAGTGCTAGTCTTGCAAATATTATGCGCTCGAAGGACGAAGCTGATTTCGTCATCGAGCCCGCGGTGCCAATGGGGAAAGAGACCAAGGCTAAGATCTGGTCTTCTCTCGCGATCTTCAAATCGGCCATCGCAGAATCGAGCAACAACCCCAAGATAACAAAGGCCTCCGGCAAGACTTCAACATACGTAGCGGTATCCAGACAGGCCAAACGCCTGAGGACTAACCCTGCTTCAAAGGATGATCTTGCTCCCCAGGAGAGAGTAGTTGCCAAAAGAAGGGGAAAAGTTCAACCTCCAACTGTGAAAAGTTTGGCCAGCTCGCGGCAACAAACAAAGATATTTTCATTGAATACAATCCTGAGGCCCCATTCATTAGGAAAGAAGGTAATTAAACCAGATATTTTATTCAATCTTTGAAAAAAAGGTTTTTTTGCAGATGCATATGCGTGTTTTGCAGATAGCGAGGAATCTGTGGAAATACTGGGAGGCCCCTCTGAACAAGAGGTGATCGCAGAGTCTGTCTCTATGGAAAAACAAACTGAGAGGGATGCACAGTTGCGAGAAGAGCGCGACATTGCGACAGCTATGAATAAAAGACTTGAAGAACAAACTCGACATTCACAATCCGTCGTGGGTCAAAGGGAGCGCGCCTAACAAGACTTTCAAGAGATTGTCGGCAACGACAATGAGGAAGGTACTAAATACCTGTTTGCCTTATCTCGAAAAAAAATTATCTTTGAATCTTTAACACGTGGGGTATCTAAGAGCGACATTCGTCATTGGTTAGTGGACCAATGCGGTGAAGCGTCAGGTAAAAAACTCCCTTAGAACTGCTATAGTCGATTTTATCGCTTTCAAACAATAGTCATAATCAACTTCGTGCGTAATCAGGTCATGCATCATTAAAAGGAATCGATGATAACCTTTTCCGTAGTACTTACACATATATCCCACATGAATGTGGAGGTCTTTCTATCATAAGCCTTTTTAGATCCTGGCCATATGGTTTTTAGACTTGAGACTTAATAACATTTTCCTTTTAGCAGAGCTTGCTATGAAGCCATTGACGTTGAGAAGATCTCGACTTCGTAGTATTGTCGTTCGCGTCCCTCATTCTGTTATTGAGGCTAACAAGGAGGACATGGCTGTGGGAGAAGGAGCTGCAGTCGCACCTCAAAGGCTCAGAATTGAAGAGATCAACCCTGAAGAAGAGCGTCTTGAGCTCATTTTTGAACAAGAAAGAAAATATTTCCTACAATAGAGCGATCATGAGGCTACTCGTAGTGAAAATTTTGAGAAGGCTATCTCACTTTAGGAAACAATCACTTTGCCTGCTGAGTCTCTTCAAACGTCGCGCCTGAGACTTTTCCGCAAACAGATGCCACTGTGAGAGACCTTTCTCAGTTGGAGGACATTGAGCAAGCTGAGTTAACTCAGGAGGTGGTCGTTTCGCCTATTGAAGGTCCTTCAAATGTCGCAACTGAAAATGTCCCACCAACAGAGATTATTGGTGATGATACTGAGAAGGCTGAGTCTCAACCAGAAGTGAATACTTCAGCTCAAGGTAAAAAAGTATATGTCGCGCCCCCGAATGTGATGCAAGAGGATGAAGTTAGAGGTGCGACTGGACCTCTAGAGCCAGTGGTGCAAGCAGATGATGGTGACGTCCGCCCCAAGGGAGGTGTCGTGAATGTGACTGCAAATGAGCTAGCTCAAAATGTGTCTTCGAGGTCGAACATCCATGTAGTCGGGGCTAAAGTATCGGGAGTTAATAAAAAAAGCTCCCAAAGCGAAGATATGCAACTCTCTAAAATGATAAATGAAGAATCTCATGGTAGAATCAAGGCCCTGCTTTGAACTTGGGGGCAATTCTCGCTCAGAACCCCTGAGGGGAGTGGATTGAACCCATCGAGGCTGAAGTGAATCACGTTATTCCTGAGGAATACCTTGTGCAGGAATTGTGGACCTGTGATTGGCTGAAGAGGGGGCTTCAGGCAGTGGACCATCAGCAACAACCCCAATTCCTTCGCTTCGCGAAATAGTTGCATGCCTTGCTAAGTATGAGAAGGCGATCATAACAAGTTGTCAATTAGTTCGAAATCAAAAAGCAATGCACTTAACCTTCTTAATTATGCGGGCATAAGTGAGTCTTGCTTGAAGTGGCTTATGAGAGTTTGTCTTTCGTATCCAAAGACTTTTGCCAAAGCCCTGGAGGTACCGTCTAAAGACAGTAAGTATTTCTTTCAAGAAATGGCGCGTCTCATGGAGAGGATATGCGATATACTCCAAAGACTATCTCTGTCTCGAACGCGCAGTACTTTTTAACAAATGTGCAGGGCCTTCGGACGCTTCACAGGGCAGGCTTAATCTCGAATTTCTTGATGAAAGGTTGATAAAGATCAAATTTTTGTAAACCTCGGGTTTGGCTATGTGAATAACAAAATGGAGAAATCCCGACTTTGCGCTCAAACGGAAGCAATTATCAACCCATTTAAACAATACAATGAGGCCAAGGCAAAACACCAACAACACAAGGTTTATCTGGAGTAGTGTGCTACAAATAGTATAACCCTAGTTGTTGAAGATTCAATCCTTAAGAACTTGTTTGCAGAAGATGCATATTTTTAGCTTTGTTTGATTAGGCTCAAATGTATGAACAATCTTTTTATTGCTTGAAGTTCTTCATAGTTTGTACTTCCTTGATTTTGTAAGACTACGCGAGTCTATGCGTGTTTGAATATTGCTTTTAATCAATATGAAGTTTTTATTGGCTATTCGTATTGATTCTATATCGCACATAACTACCATCTAAGACATAGGCTTATATTTGCAAGTTGTTGTTTTAAATCCGTATGCTGCAATCGCATTTGGATGCTATCTAAGAAGATAGGCTTTAAGTGTTGCTGCTACTTAAACAGGTAGGCTTAGGCTTTATATATTGTTGCTATCTAAACATATAGGCTTAGGTTTTGAATTTTGCTGCTCTCTAAACAGATAGGCTTATGGCAAGTACAACTGCTATCTAGACAGATAGGCGTTAGATCGCATATTGCTGCTATCTAGACATATAGGCTTTAGTTTTGCTGCTATCTAAACAGATAGGCTTAAGTTCGCGTATTGTCGCTATCTAGACAGATAGGCTTTAGTTTTGCTGCTATCTAAACAGATAGGCATAAGTAGGAAAGGGTTTATATCTAGACATATAGGCTTAAGAGACACGCATTAGTTCTTGTTGATTAAAAGACCCTTGAATGTGTTTTGGATGGTAATTGTCTTGAGTGATGAAAGACAAAGACAAAGACATAAGCAGCAAAGCATTTCAGATATTCCAAGGCCTTGAGATACTGACACAGCTTCAAAGCCTTGAGAGTTGTTTTATCCTGTTATATGTTCTAACAGTTCTGTGTTGCAGATTGGATATCTGATTATACAGATCAGGGATTTACTGCATATACTTATAGTTTACACTATTTACATATCTAACACAATTGCAGATGATCAGAGCACGAAGAATCAAAGTTTTCTGGGTTTAACTTTGAATATCTGTGAAGCAGGTTCAAAGCTCCAAGGCCTTGAGATGTGCCTTGAGCTGCTGACAGTTTTTACAGAACTAAGTTGATTCTTTCTTGCAGGTTGTGATTCTTATTACTGTGATTATTCATTGAATTCTAAGAGTCTTAAACTTGTTTTCATGATTTATATGTTTTAAAAGTTAAACAGATTACTGTTCTAATCTTTTAACCAGTTTTATCAGAAACTTGATAACCAAACAGTCATAGCATTGTTATCTTTTTGGATTTTGATGTTGCTGTGTTTTAATGTTGTTGAAGGTTTTTTAAACGTGCGAGAGCTATCTCAACAAACTCCAACGGATATCCACTTAGAGCTGTTTGAATTTCACTTGAAAACAGAAGGAGGATTTGTAGGAACTGAGATCCTAAAATCTCTCAATCAGTTGCAGTTGTGGATAAAAGAGACTGGTTTAAATTTTGAAGGCAGAGAGGAGCTTCCAGAATACTCATAAGGGTGTGACAAATTCGTGGGAGATCATTCATTCAAACACACAAGGATTCGTGCTTCAATCCAGATTCCAGAAGATCAAATCAATCCAGTTTCCAGAAGAACACATCCTGGCTTCAATAGCTTATTTCTTCTACTGTGTTCTTCACTTGTTCTATAATCTGTGTATCTTTTAATTATCTTAAACCTCAATTAACCTAGTGGTTATTTTTTAAAGTGAACAACAAGAGGTTCTTGTTATCTCAACAGTTAGTAGCTGGAACTAGATAGGTTAGCCTCACAAGTAAAGACAGGTTCCAAACCTATCTAGTTCCAGCTACTAACTTTTGAGCTAACAAGAACCTCTTATTGTTCACTTGAACAACCAACCACTAGGTTAAGTGTTTAAGATAATCAAAAGATACACAGATTACAAAATAAGTGAAGAACACAGTAGAAGAGATAAGCTATTGATGCCCGGATGTGTTCTTCTGGAAACTGGATTGATTTGATCTTCTGAAATCTGGATTGAAGCTTGAATCCTTGTGTGTGTTTGAATGAATGATCTCCGACGAATTTTTCACACCTTTCTGAGTATTCTGCAAGCCTCTATACATTCAAAATTCAAACCAGTCTCTTTTATCCACAGCTGCAACTGATTGAGAGATTTTAGGATCTCAGTTCCTAAAAATCCTCCTTCTGTTTTCAATTGAAATTCAAACAGCTCTAAGTGGATATCCGTTGGAGTTTGTTGAGATTGCTCTTGCACGTTTAACAAACCTTCAACAACATTAAAACACAGTAACAACAAAATCCATAAAGATAACAGTACTATGACTGTTTGGTTATCTAGTTTCTGATAAAACTGGTTAAAAGATTAGAACAGTAATCTGTTTAACTTCTGAAACATATAAATCATGAAATACAAGTTTAAGACTCTTATAAGTCAATGCATAATCACAATAATAAGAATCACAACCTGCAAGAAAGATTTAATTTAGTTCTGTAAGACTTTCAGCAGCTCAAGGCACATCTCAAGGCCTTGGAGCTCTGAACCTGCTTCACAGATATTGAAAGTTAAATCCAGAAAACTTTGATTCTCCCTGTTCGGATCATGTGCAATTGTTTTAGATATGTAAATAATGTAAACCATGAGTATATGAAGTAAATACCTGATCTGTATAATCAGATATCCAATCTGCAACTTAAAATTGTTAGAACATATAGCAAGATAAAAACAACTCTCAAGGCTTTGAAGCTCTGTCAGTATCTCAAGGCCTTGGAGTATCTGAAATGCATTAATGCCAATGTCTTTGTCTTTGTATTTCATCACTCAAAACAATTACCATCCAAAACACATTCAAGGGTCTTTGAATCAACAATATCACCCTTGATGAAAGACAAAACCTACAGACTTGTGTAGATTTTCCTGCCACTTGTTACAAAAAATAGATAACCACATATTGCAGATACAATAGACAACAATACTACAGCTAACCAGTAAACCACGGATAATCAGCAAAATTTACATATAACCACCGTAATATAATAACACAACTGATTAAACCAAAACAACTGAGTATTATTATTATTCAAGTACTGCATGAAACACAAATTAACACATAATTTCTCCCCCTTTTTGACTTTCATCAAATAAGGATGAAGAAATGTTGGATCATTACTCAGAGTCTTTTGTTTCTTTTTTTTTAAAAAAAAAAAAAAAAAAAAAAAAAAAAAAAAAAAAAAAAACTTAAACAAAATTATTACTAAAGAGTCAAGGCCTTGAGAACATAAAAGAAGAAGAGAAAGAAATAGAAGGTCAAGGATTTGGCCTTCTGTGATCTTCAATTCTTCTTTGATGTATGGCCTTTCTCTGAGCCTTCTCCAACTTCTTCTTCACTTGCAGCATCTTCAGCAGACTGATTCCCTTCTTGTTCAGCTTCCACTTCTGCAACAACTTCTTGAATTATCTCATCCACTTTCTTCTTAACCTGCACTGAATCCCCCTCAGTAGATGCATCAACACCTGTGTCTTCACTAGCATCTTCTTCATCAGTTTGTTCATACAAATCTTTTGAAGTAAGCACCACTGGAATTGGCGTCTTTTTCTTCTTCATAAAATCTCCCATTCTTTCATCTGAATCCACACTGGTGTCATGACTAGTAGCAGAAGGTATCTTCTCCAAGTTCAAACCCTTGATGACAACATCCAGCTTTCCATTCATAACATTCATCAAGCCCTTGAACTGGTTAGATTCAGCTGACAGGTCAAATAACCTTTGTCTGAGATCTTCAATCTCAACCTGCTGATCTTCAAACTTCTCAACCAACAAAGAATAATCCTCATTGGTTTTTCCTTTTCCTGATGTAGTCCCCTTTGGCTTCACAAACTCCTTCTCTCCAAGTTCATCCTTAGTCAAATCTGAATAAAACTTCCAATGTCCTTTCCCAGTCTGAACTACCCCAATCCTCTGAAGTGCAGTCTCATCAATCAACCCAAAACCTCCAGTAATCTTTTCTTCTCCTTTCACAGGTACATCAAAGTATTCAAAGAAAAGAGGTAACATATTGGCATATGGAAGAGGATGGTTTCTAGTTCTAGTTGCACAATAAATCATATGCTCCATAACAACTGTTGTCAAGTCTATCTCAAACCCTTGAGATATCAGATACATCAAAATAAGAACCTTATCAGTCACCAACTGCCTTGAGTTCTCCCTAGGAACTACACTTCTCATCAGAATTGTAAACTGGATTTTGGCTTCACAGTTGAGCACAGAGTGTGTCAACTGCTTTGGACCAGAGGTTACACCATCAATAAAAAACATCTCCTTTGCCTTATCCAGACACTCCTTCCTATCAGGGTAATCTCAAACATTATACTTCCTAGGAATGTCCAATACTTTGGCAAAAGTCCTATGATCTAACCTCAAATCTATCCCATCCACTTTTGAAGTGAACACCATCTTATCATCACCTTCAGAAACCAAATTCAGATAAAACTACCTAGTTAACCTAGGATAGGCCTTTGAACTAGGATTTAACACCTTCCAAACTGCAGTATCTCTTAATTTTATCATACAGTCAATATCCAATTTATCTAACAACTCCTCAGAAACATACTACAGAAAGATACCTTAGATGAAGCATAAACTTGCATCCATACAGTTCTAACTTCATAACTCACAAACCAATCTGTAGGAAGTACATTCTTGCCTTGATAACCTTTCTTGGTTGCAGCAGCAACCTGCTTAACCCTAGTTTTCTTCTCTGAGGGTTTGCTCTTATCTTTTTCTCCTTCAGATGGTTTCTTCTTGCTTTCTTGAGCAGATTTCCCCTTTTCCTCTTCACCAGTATTTTTCTTTTCTCCCCCTTTCTTCTTCTCTGACCTAGGTTGATCACCACCCTGAGTCTGTGTCTCCTGCCGTGGATCAATTCTTGAGCCTTCATCTCCCTTCTCTGTTCTGGACTTCTTTGCAGGAGGAGTGTCCTCATGCAAGCTCTGAGTGTTTTCTGAATCTGAATCAGAAATCACTATCTTGTCCTTCTTATTTTCCCTCTTCTTGGATCTGCCAGAAGGCTTCCCCTGTTGCTGAATTCTGGCTGATTTGCGCTCCATTTTAGGGTTTAGGGTTTTGAGAAGAGAATGTTATTGATAGAAATTGAGAGATAGAGAGAGAAGAGTCGTAGAGAATTGAGAGAGAATAAGAGGAAAAAGCCCTGACTTTCAGCTTAAGTGGGTTGAAAAGGATGAATCATAAAAGGACTCTGCTAAATCAAGATGCAAAATAGAATCTTGAAAACATATTTTTGGATATTTTAGAAAATTATCTGAGTAATTAAAATATTATATAGTTATCTAAAAATATAAGATATAATATTTGATGACCCATTTTTTTAAAAAAAATTACAGATGTTTTCAAGACCTGGAGAACAATCTCAAGGCCTTGAGATTTTCTGCAGTTTGAGAAACTTCAAAGCTTTGAGCTATACTTTCAAGCCAATTCATCCTTTTTTAACATCCCCAATTCAAGACTTAGAGATGAAAACCTATCACCTGGAAAAGGTTTAGTGAAAATATCAGCAATCTGCATTGAAGTAGAAATAAATTTTAAAACAACATCACCTTGTTCTGCATGATCTCTAAGGAAATGATGCTCACATCTATGTGCTTGGTTCTTGAGTGCTGAACTGGATTCTTAGAGATTGAAATAGAACTTTTGTTGTCACAATGAATAGGCACATTTCTGAAATTGTAACCAAGGTCTCTAAGTTGCTGAGCAATCCATAACACTTGTGAACAGCAAGCTCCAGCTGCAATATATTCAGCTTCTGCAGTTGATAATGCTACATAATTATGCTTTTTGGAATGCCAACTGATTAATGAAGATCCAAGAAATTGACAGCATCCAGAAGTACTTTTCCTGTCTACTTTATATCCTGCAAAATCTGCATCTGAATAGCCACTCAACATAAAATTAGATCTTCTTGGATACCAAAGACCTAAGTCTCTGTTTCCATTCAAATATCTAAAAATTATTTTGACTGCAGTTAAATGACTTTCCTTAGGATCTGCTTGGAATCTAGCACACATACAGACACTGAACATAATATCAGGTCTACTAGCAGTTAAATACAACAGTGATCCAATCATACCTCTGTATTCCTTTTGATTCACACTCTTACCATTTGAATCTTTGTCTAAAGAGAGTGATGAACTCATAGGGGTTTTAAGCACCTTGGACTGTCACATATGTACTTGTTCAATAAGTCCTTGGTATACTTTCCTTGATGTACAAAAATTCCTTTCTTCATTTGTAAGATATGAAGTCCAAGAAAGAAATTCAGTTCACCCATTAAGCTCATTTCAAACTCCCTGCACATCAAACTAGAAAAATCTTTTGAAAGAGCATCATTAGTAGCACCAAATAGAAAATCATCTACATAGATCTGAACTACTAACAAATCACTTTGATGATGTTTAATGAAAAGAGTTTTGTCAACTATGCCTCTTTTGAAATTATTTTCAAGTAGAAATTTTGAAAGCCTGTAATACCAAGCCCTTGGAGCTTGTTTTAACCCATAAAAAGCTTTGTCCAGTTTATAAACATGATCAGGAAAGTTTTCATCTTCAAACCCAAGAGGTTGTGCTACAAAAACATCTTCTTGTAAATAGCCATTCAGAAAAGCACATTTAACATCCATTTGATAAAGCTTTATGTGATTATGAGATGCAAATGCAAGAAGTATTCTAATAGCTTCTAACCTGGCAACAGGAGCAAAAGTCTCCTCATAATCTATGCCTTCTTCCTGATTATATCCTTGAGCTACAAGTCTGGCTTTATTTCTTACCACTTTGCCATTCTCATCAATCTTGTTTCTGAATACCCATCTGGTTCCAATAACTGATTTCTCTTTAGGTCTGGGAACCAGATACCATACCTTGTTTCTTTCAAACTCATTCAGCTCACCTGCATTGCAATGATCTAGTCTGCATATTCTAGTGCTTCCTTGGTATTTTTAGGCTCAATCAGAGATACAAATGCACTAAAAGAACAAAAGTTCTTCAACTGTCCTCTTGTTTGAGTTCCAGTTGATGGATCTGATATGATGTTATCAGCTGGATGATCTGCAAGGTACTTAAACTTCTTTCTTGGTATCCAGAAATATTCTCCTTCAAGGCTTTGAGTTCTTGAAACAGTAGAGGGAGCATCATAGAAAGTTTCAGCTTCTGTCTCAAGGCTTTGGGATTTTGGTTCTGCAGGAGGTTCAAGACCATGAGATTCTGCTGATTGATTCTGCACATTAGTTTTGCCTTTGTCTTCTTTCACAGCATCATCATCTGATTCATGCTTGTTTAAATCTAGATCTGCAAGACTATCACTCAGAGAATCCTTAGTACTTTCATCAAAAATTACATGAATACTCTCTTCCACAATCTTTGTTTTTCTATTATAAACTCTATAAGCTTTGCTAGTTTGTGAATATCCAAGAAATACACCTTCGTCACTTCTAGCATCAAACTTACCAAGACTGTCTCTACCATTATTATGCACAAAACAGATACAACCAAAAGGCTTAAAATAAGAAACAGTAGGCTTTCTACCTTTAAACAGTTCATAAGGGGTCTTTTTCAAAATAGGTCTAATCAAGCATCTATTCAGCACATAATTGGCAGTGTTAACAGCTTCTGCCCATAAGAACTTTGGAAAATTACTTTCAAGAAGCATGGTTCTAGACATATCCTCATGTCCTATTTTTCCTTTCAACTACTCCATTTTGCTGTGGAGTTCTAGGTGCAGAAAAATTTTGTGAAATGCCATGCTTTGCACAAAACAAATCAAAGTCAAGTTGATCAAACTCCCTACCATGATCACTTCTAATAGATGCAACAGGTAAATTTTTCAAAGTTTGAAGCTCTTTGCACAATCTATAAAATTCAAATAAGGCTTCAGTTTTGTCTCTAATAAACATCACCCAAGTAAATCTAGAATAATCATCTATTATAACAAGCATATACCTCTTACCTTTTGGGGTCTGAAATCTTATAGGACCACATAAGTCCATATGCAGCAGTTCTAATGGTCTAGAAGTACTTACAAAGTTCTTTGGCTTGAATGTGCTTCTGGTTTGCTCACCTTGTACACATGCCTTGCAAACCTCATCATCTGAAAATTTATGTGATGGTAAACCTCTTACCAAATCCTTTGATATGATTTTATTCAAGGTATGTATACTAATATGCCCAAGCTTTCTGTGCCAAAGCTTTGAATCTTCCGTCAAGGCCTTGAGGCATTTTATCTTGTCACCTGCAACACTCTTAGTACTCATAGCATATAGATTATATGATCTAGGAGCAGTGAGTATGCAATCACCAGATTTCTCATCTTGCAACACACATTTCTTCTTGTCAAATATAGCTTTATAACCTTTATCACCTAACTGAGAGATACTAAGCATATTATACTTAAGTCCATCTACCAGATAAACATCAGATATAGAATTAGTAGAACCATTACCAATACTACATATACCAATGATATTGCATTTTGCTTTGTCACCAAGTGTGATTGTTCCTCCAGATTTTTCTGTAAGTTCAGTAAAGATAGACTTCTTTCCACTCATATGTCTGGAACATCCATTGTCTAATATCCATTTCTGATTTTCAAGGCCTTAGTGACATCCTGCAAAAACAAATCATTGCCTCAACAGGCTGTTAGAACAAGTGGAGAACTTTGAGTCATACTCAGAATCAGCCATGTTTGGTGGCCTAATTCCTTTTGGAACCCAAATCTGCCTAACATGTCCCTCAAGCTGATAAGGATAAGTATTCCTCATAATGTGAGGTTTTGATCTTCTGAAGGGACAAGTTAATCTGACATGACCAATTTTTCCACAGTAATGACATTTTCGAGAATGTAGCTACCAGATTTGACAAAAGTAGTTTGGCTTTTCTTTAGAAAATTTGGATTATAGCCAATCCCACTTTTATGCATTGATTTCAGACTTCCTCCAAGAATGAGATTCAGATTATGTTCTGAGCGTGTAAACCAAGCTAGGACCTTCTTGGACTCTTGAAGTTTCTCAGTCAAAGAACTGATTTGTTGTTCTAAATTCTCAGAATGAGTCTTTAGATCAGCATATCTTTCAGTCAAAAGAATGTTTTGATCAACAATCTCTTTTATTTGTGCCTTCAAGGCTTTGAATCTGCTGTCCAAGGTCCTGAAGTCCTTTCAAGCTTTGTCTTAGAAACTTCAACAGTTTTCTTTTTAAAAACTAGGTCCAGGTTTTCTTTTACCTGCTCATGAATCTTAATCTTTAAAGCAGAAATCTCATTTCTATAACTTTCCTCATTTAAAAACATACTTTTGAGAATTTCAGGAAGTACATCAGAAGGACTAGCAAGGACGATTTTCCGCTCCCCAACATCGATTTGCTTATCGATTCTACATGATCTTGAATGATCTTTCAAGCCTATCTGCTGCGATAACAAAGCTATACAAATGCGATTTGAAAATTGTTGTGAAGTTTATCTGCCATGATAGCAGCATTGTGCAAAGCGATCCTAAGTGGTCTACAAAAGCTTATCTGATGAGATAGCACTTGCTCTTGAATCAAAAACACAAGCCCATCCGTCAAGATGGCACAGCTGCGAAAACACAATCTCGAACGATCTAACAAAATATCTGCGAATTTATACGGCAGATAGCAAATGCGAAGTATGCATATAGCATTACATAAGGCGAAATCTGCCAATACGCATGCGAAATTGTATTTTGTTGTAACAAGACAGCAGAACATGCAAAAGCGATTTGTCATTATGAGTCAAAAGGACTTACAATTTATCTGTCTAGATAGCAGCTTACAAGCGAAAAAGCTCAAATCTAACTACGCAGCCAACATGGCTTAAAATGCATTCGAAAAGTAACTTACAAGCTCGAAGTAACACATCGAGGGAATCCTAGCTGAAAAAGGATGAACCTAACGGTCCTAACACCGGCTATGCGATGCACAGATCTGCGGCCAAAGATCTGTAGCAAGTAGGATGCTTCTGCGAATAGATCAACTCGCCATTCGCTACGTCCCTAGCAGCAAGATCTGGGTGATGCTACGTCCAAGATCTCAGGATGTGACAAGGCCCCTGTCTGATCAAGATATGTACCAGAGGAACCACCTGTTCCGGCGTATGCAGTCGTGCAAAACAGGGGAAGCAGTCATTCCTCTGGTACTGGGCTCCTTGTCCTGATAGACAAGGGCATTGGCTAGCCTCCTGAGTTCGAGAACGAAGAGGCAAGAAATCCTCCTCCAGGGATGGTGGAGGAGAATCCCGCCGTTCGTTACGAGTCGGTAGCACGGTCCCTACGGCGCTGCACCTCACCGGGAGGCGGCCGGAAACATGACCTGCAAACATAATAGACGAAGAAAATTCTTCGAACACACATGAGATATCATCTCCATATTCTTTATGGAGGTTACAAAGAACTGTAAGCCTCATAAAGCGGATCTTGGAAACTATTTCTATAGCACAAAGCGCAAACTCAGGATTCACAACTTGGAGTTTCCATGAATCAACGAAAAACAAGCGTTGAAGCCAGCAGTCGTAAGGACTCACGGCAAAGCACATTTTTGGGATGAAGAACCCAAATGGCAAAGACAGGGTTTATATAGACCTTGTGGAGACTCTTCAGTTGCCAAGATGAGTCAGCAGAATTTGAAAAGAGGGTAAGGTCAATCACTTACGCCTTGAAAAGCGGTAACGATCAATTACCCTACTAAAGGCTACGACGATTCAGTTGCGTATCCTAATTAATGACGGATGGTCATGATTCGGATGGACTTCCCAAGGAAAGCGTGCTTATCTTATGAGAAATTAGCGCGAAAATCAAGCAGAATATCAATTGCTGATGTCATAATTAGATATGCACAGAGATATTCCATCAAATCCCGGAAAGGGCAAAACGGGCACTTCGATTCTTTTGTTAAAAAAAGGGGGGGGAGAAACCCTAGCAACATTACATTAATGTTTCTAGCAACATTACATTAATGTTTCTGCTATTTGTTTGCTACTTTTCAAATTCAAAAAAAAAATCAAAGTAAACCCTTGATCAAGGAGTCATGAGGGGTGAACTGACGGCTCAGATTATCCACTTGCTCCACTTCCTGCTTCAACTGCTCGCACTTGGCATTCATCTCATGATAGAGCTTTAAAGCCTCTTCAACCTTTTGCTTTTGCTGCTCTACCTTCTGCTTCTCAGCTGTGAGGTTTTGGTGGTCGAGTTTCAAAGTTACGGCTGCGCGAATCAAAGTAACTCTTTTCCTAAGAAACTTGAAACCCAGCCTGCCTTGAACTTTAGTCAGAAGATTTTGGCACATGCCAAAAAGCAATTCGGCACTCTGAGAAGAAATGGTCCCAGGTGTGGCCGCAGACAGCTGCTCCAAAATCCAAATGGCCTCGGTAAGAAACAGCCTCCTGTCAAAGGGCCCTATCTGCAGAGATCTCGCAAATGATTGGGGGTAGGTGAGGCGCATCCGAACTAGCCAGTCCACATCGACTTGCTTCAAACCTAAAAGCAATGTCAATGCTAAGTTATGCTATCAAACTCGCAAATGAATGACGCGGGATGCAAACAGCAAACCACGACTTACCAGTCCCTTCAAGGATCTCACGAAGAGAAGGAATGCGTGTTGCAGGAGTGGTTGAAGACTGTCCTCGTTCCATAGCCCTCCTGTCAGCTGCGAGCTCTAACTCCTCATAGTTAGGAGGAAGAGTACAAGCCGCACTAGTTGCGATCACAGCCCCAACCTGCGAGCCCCAAAAGCTCCACGCAGGAAGTGGCGTCGCCGACTCAGCCATCGCTGGAGGCATAGTGGCAGTCGAAGTTGCTTGGCGAGGGATACCTTCAGACGTGGTAGCATCAACAACACTTGTTCTTATTTCCTCAGCGCCAGCATGGGCATCTTCCTCCACTAGCACAGTGTCAGCCTCGGCATCATCAGAAAGTTCGATGATATCCTCAAAAGGCTCTCCTGCATATTCAGCAGCTGCGACGGGCTTCTCGGTATGAGAACTCGGAACCGGGACATAGGACGCAGAAGGTTGACTCCTTTGCTCCATCACAGGTTCATCAGAATTGCCTGCGATACAAGATGCGATAGCATGAGGTAACTTGTATTGTACGTTATTTTACTATCTTTGCTAAAGCTAAGAGCAAGCACCTCCACGCGAAGGTGGGATTGCAGTATCTTCGTCATACGCTAAAGACGTGGAACCATGCCCTATTAGTGTGTCCTCATTAAGCATGTCTTTAAAATGAGCGTGACCTGGGGCGCGAAGAAACTAGTCATGATTATGCTTTGAGTTGCTAATCTTAGTTCACGCATATCGATCAAGTGATTACCTGAGGGTTCACCGCACTTGCCTACTAGCCAACGGCGAATGTCAGCTTTTGACACACCATGCTTTAACGCACCCACAATAACATCTCGATAAGTTATTGCGAGATGAAAAATCTCACCTTTATTGCCGCCTGCGATTTCTTCAAAATCTGCCTGGGCTTGCTCCAAAGCTGCTGCATCCTCTTCTGGAGCCGCATCCTCCTCCTCAACTTGAGGAGCCACCTCTTCGGGAAGCACATCTTCCTCGTCAGCTGGACGCACTAAGTCGTCAACATGTTGCTCTTCGAGGCTCCGCTGCCTCACACGCTCGAGCTCATCCTCTTCTCGCTGCCTTCTCCTTTCAGCAGCTTTCGCGGCTGTCTTCCTGGACTCGGCGAGAACGTCCTCGCTTATGGGTTCGTCCGAAATGCCAGAATGAGCATCCCTCTTCTGTCTCTTGGCCAAAAGGCCACCGATGGTCTCATCATCATCATCTGTGAAGAAACGATTGGTTCAAGATCGAGTTGCAAAAGAATTACGATAATGAGAAGGGAAACGCGATGGAATTACCTCCTGATTCTTCCTCATGTATCACATTTGCTCTTTCTTCTTCTTCTTCATCACCTTCTCTGGGCTCCCGCCTCTCCTCTTCTTCCTCCTGGCCGAATGGAACGAAGGTCTCTACTGCGAGCTCCTTCCGCGCTCTACTAGGCATGCGACCTTTGCCTTTATCCTTGGCAGAAAGGGACCTCGCTGGAGGGGAAGTTGGAGCACTTCTAGGGGAAGAAATTGTAATTCCCTTTTTCCTGGGCCTCTTCGCTCTCGGCGCGGCATTCGCTGGAGGAGACGGATTATCTCTGGGTGGAGACGAGGCCGGAGCATTATCTATCAACGAGTCAGCAAAAGCGTTCATGACTGTGCGAATCCTGGTTTCGACCTCAGGATCCATCCTCGATGCTAGCGGGAACGACTGTCCTTGTCTTCTTGTGGTAACAATAGTGTTAACCAGCGACTTGGAACGATCGCCAGATGCGAACCTCCACACATGGCACTACAGCAAGCAGTGTAGAATAAAGATGTCAATATGAGAAAATCAAGCAGTTAAACGCATGCAAAAGAAGTTGCTTACCTTAGCAAAAGTCTCGCTATATCTGATGACATGCGAGTCGCCTTTCTTAACTGCGGCAATCTTTTCATCCAGAATGACGGCAGTGCACAAATGGTTCTCATGATCCAACAATGAGTAGCAACCGTATTCCGACTCGTCCAGACTGCAATTGGGACGAAACGGAAAAGAGTTTCTTCTGATCAAAGGAGCTCTGCTTGGCTGGGGGGCCGAATGCGTCTCAAATCTTGCCTGCTGGGCGATCCAGTATGCGAGCCAGTTCTTGGAACAACCACCCTCGCGGTTACCTGCAGGCTGCTCAAAAGAAAGATTGTTCATAAAGACTGTTTTGCACTCCTTTGTCAGCAAGCGCTTATAGCAACCTCTGATAATGGACTGTGGCCAGATTGAGGGTGCCACTGCATCAAAGCCGAACTGGGGAGAAACTCGAGTGGGGTCAACATCCACGGTAATCCTCTCATACCTTGGCGCGAGTTCAAGAATATGCTCTGCGAGAGCAGGAAGGGAACCTCGCAGGCACCAGCAAAAGAATTCGCGGTAGCGCTCATGGAAATGCGATCCCTCTTCAAATAGGAGCTCTTCTGAGAAGACAATACCCTTAGAAGGGTACAGCTTTGGAAACCATCGCACGTTCTCAATACGCACGGCATAGGGCCTGGCAATGAACTCTCGCCGGCTGTCGCAGATCAGGATCCAAACGCACTTGGTATTGTTCGCTCCGAACCACCTCGCAACTCTGCCGATGTTATGCTCTTCCATCACGCCTGGGGGACACCAATTGTTGGGCTTAGAAGCAGTTGGGGCATATGAAGGCCATCGCTCAAAGACCCACATCGTCAAGAAGGCAATGTTGACGAAGGTCAGTATGTCGAGGCGGCCACGCGACTCTTTCATAGCCACAACCAGCTGATCCAGTCTGTAGTACAATGTGCCCAAGACCAAAGGTCCAAGTGCGACTTTCTGGCCAAGGGCCAGTTTCACAGCAAGCGGCAGAACATGATAGAAGACCCCATCATGCGGGTGACCATCGATTAAGTACCTCGACAGCCAGGCACAGAGAAAAGCACAAAGGGTCAAGTGATAGCCTTTACCTTCCACGTAATTCTTGGCCTCTGGGTCTTGACTCAGAAGCTTCTTGGTAATGCTGCTATTCGCGTAGTCACGGAAGAAGTACTGCGCCCATTTGTTCCAAGTATTCTTCGCAGACGTATCAACCAACTGCCAGTTAGGAAGGGCTTTGGTAGTGGTCCACCGGGTGGAGATTTTCTTTACCTCTGATAGGCACTCCTCCATCTGCGTGTACAAAGCGATCTCCGCATCCGTCCTCAAGGGACTCAAAGGGTCCACCTCACCCATGGGAGATAGATCGTACAGCATATGCACATCCTCGAGTGTGGGGGCAGCCTCGAACTCAGCAAAGTGAAAAGTGTGAGTCGCAGGCGAGTAGCGGGAAAGAAGGTTTAGAAGCATGGACTGGTCCAGCTTCACGGCAGCACCCTTCATAGCACGAACGACGAAGTATACGCCGGCCTCATTAAGAGTCGCAGCATGATCGGTCAACACATGGTCAATCCACTCATCCATGTAGTCCAATTTCTGGACAAAAGCTTGGGTGGAAATCGCAGCATACGGGAAGTACCCATTTTCGATTCCCAATCGAACAACGTCCTCGGAGCCAATCAGCTCGAGCAAGGCTGAGTTAACTGGAGGAGTTAATGTTAGCAATCCCTCATTGGGGACAGAAGCAGGTAGTTTCTTTGCCTTAACTCTCGCACGGTAGAAGTCCTTGCCACCCAGGTAGGGGGCTTTTCGCCAAAGAGCTTGTGGAAGATCAGGTATTTCTTCGTCCTCCTTGGTGGGTCTAGTTCCTCTTGTCTTTGCCATTCCTGCGGAAAAGCAAGAAAAAAGGGGGGAGAAATATGCCGCACTTCAGTTCGAATTCTGAGATTCAAGATCTATGGGAAGAAAGATGAACAGTTTCTGGTATCAATTTCAGAAATTAGAGGTTGGAAATTGTTTGCATTATCAAGAATTTCAAAACCCTACATCCAAGATCCTTATCATTGGAGGATTAGGCCGAAATTGAGTTCAAAGATTGGAGCTTCTTCACAAGTTTTCAACAGATAATATGTCATGGGTTTACAGATCCAACACAGTTCAAAGCGTACATCGGTATGCTAAACAAAATTAAACAAGGCCAACCTTGTTTTAATGAAGTTTGCTTGGCTGCACACAGTCGAAGAAGACGATTGACAAGAGTGAACTGGTGATTGATTATTTGGATCTGCTCTCGAAGACTTCCGGGTATCATTCACTTTGAGAGAAAGAAGTGATGCTTTGCAACAATGGAGGGTATAGAGTATTTATCCAAAAACAATGAAGGGTTGCGTCCTTTCAGTAGTCGAATCGCAACCGTCACCGTCGAATCGCGCAATCACAGGACAAGCTGACGTCACGCCTAAAACCCTAAAGGCCAGACGGCACGACTCTAGGGGTTTTAGGTCATAATGGCACGCACGGGGGCTGAATTCACTCATGTTTGAATTGGTGCGTGGCGGCGACGCGTATGTTGGTTTCCGCGCATGGAAGTCTGTATAGCTATGAGCCTTCACGCGCAGAAAGGGGGCTAATGTAGATAGTGCTTTCTGAGCTACCAGATCTTAGCCACGTGGCAACCATCTAGCACACCATATTGTGCTCCACACACACTGGATCACCAGCCGCGCTGATCCATGTGGGGGCTGCGAGACAGAGCCCTCGCATACCACTGCACGGGACTTGTAGGGACTTAGTGGTTTGGAGGCTAGAGTAAGTCCTGTCGCGTGCGATCCAAGCCCGCGCGCGACCTTTAGTAACTGCTTTTGAGAGATTTATGGCACGAGCTCCATAAACCCGGTCAATCCGGTCAAACCCGGTCAACCCCATAACGGTTCCGGTATTCGCGCACAACGTGCTGTAACGGTCCCTATATACACGGACGAACGTTCCGTTGTGGTTAAGCTAATTAAGCCGCCATTGATGGGCCCATTAACCACACTGCAACGTTCACATTCTCCATTATATATAGGACGTTAACCTTTCCATACAAAGGAGAACACACTAGCCATACGCGGAAGCTCTGCCAAACCTCTGTCTCTCTCTCAGACATTACTACTGCCTTAATATCTCCCTACACACAACCCAACTCTTCCTGTGCTATCTCTGATCCTCTACTTACGGTCTACACGGAGGTATCCCTGCCGGAATCTCTTGTGCACACCATCATGGCTTTCTTCCTTCTGTTGTCACTGTCTTTCTTCTGAAAGTTCCTGTTCTTCTTCTTTTGTGGACAGTCCCTTACTAAATGATCTGCATCATCACACTCAAAACAATTCATTACTTTAGTTTTATGTGACTGTGATGAAGGTTTACCTTTGTAGTCCTTGCTACCTGAAGGTCTTCATCTCTCTCTGTTGTAATCCCTGTAACCAGAATTTCTTTTCTTCTTGAGAATCATTGCCAAGGCCTTGGAGATCAATTCTAAAGCCTCTTCATCATCATGCTCATCTTCAGTCTCAAGGCTTTGAGACTTTTCAATGTATTTTGCCTTAAGTGCTAAGTTCTTGATGTTTTCACTCAAATCACCTTCCACATCCTTCATAGACATTTCATGAGTGAGCAGCTTTCCTTGTAGATCATCTAGCTGAAGAAGACTTAAATCCTGAGCTTCCTCAATGGCTGTTGTCTTTGGCTCCCACTTGGCTTTTGGCAAGCTTCTCAGAATCTTTCGGACCTTCTCCACATTTGAGAACTTCTTTCCCAATGACTCCAGATTGTTCACCACATCAGTGAATCTTTTGAACATCTCCTTGATGGTCTCATCTGAATTCCTCTTGAACAACTCATATTGCCTCAGAAGTATGTGGATTTTGGTCTGCTTAACCTTGCTAGTTCCTTCATATGTCACCACCAGTTTATCCCATACTTCTTTGGCACTCTTGCAAATTGACACTCTGTTGAACTCATCTGCATTAAGAGCACAGTATAACAGATTCATAGCCTTGTAATTTTTTGATACCTTTTCCAGTTCAGTAACTGAAAGATTTTCCTCAGACTTGATACATCTGACTCCATCAATTGTAGTATAGTACTCATGAGGACCATTCTGAACTATTGACCACAGTTCCATGTTTTGATATATGATTAACATCTTCATCAATGCCTTCCAGTGCATGAAGTTATCACCACAGAACAATGGAGGTCTGTTGGCTGCCCTTCCTTGTGAGAATCCACCATCTCCTACATTACTCATAGTCACCAGATTGTTAGATCTATATCAGTGACACAAGCTCTGATACCAATTGAAAGTGTGTAATGTAGACTAAATACATGACCTAAATACTCTGGAAGGGGGGGTTGAATAGAGTATGGAAACTTTTTGCAAAACTCAAAACATAACAGATTAGCTTTGTGTGAAACTCAAATCTCAAGGCCTTGAGATTTTAGACAACTGTCTGAAGCTTTCAAAAGAAAAAAGAAAGCTTCAAGGCCTTGAACTATTAACAGTTCTAAGCAGCTTATGAACCCTAATTTGATTTGAGTTGTGTGCAGTAGATAATATTAAAACTGTAAAGTAAAGAACACAAAGCAGTTTACATATTTCAGTCCCAATGCAACTAATCTCTGCCTGAGGGATCTAATCCCACCAGGATTGGGCAAACACTTCTTATTACTCACACAGAAACATCCCTAGATCTTCAAGCCTAAGTGATTTCACTTACACCTATACAGCTTGTGGTTCCAAACCTATCTAGTTCCAGCTACTAACTGTTGAGCTAACAAGAACCTCTTGTTGTTCACTAGAACAACCAACCACTAGGTTAAGTGAGGTTTAAGATAATCAAAAGATACACATATTACAAAATAAGTGAAGAACACAGTAGAAGAGATAAGCTATTGAAGCCTGGATGTGTTCTTCTGGAAACAGAATTGATTTGATCTTCTGAAATCTGGATTGAAGCTTGAATCCTTGTGTGTGTTTGAATGAATGATCTCCCACGAATTTGTTACACCTTTCTGAGTATTCTTGAAGCCTCTCTACCTTCAAAATTCAAACCAGTCTCTTTTATCCACAGCTGCAACTGATTGAGAGATTTTAGGATCTCAGTTCCTAAAAATCCTCCTTTTGTTTTCAACTGAAATTCAAACAGCTCTAAGTGGATATCCGTTGGAGTTTGTTGAGATTGCTCTTGCACGTTTAACAAACCTGCAACAACAATAAAACACAACAACAACAAAATTTAGAAAGATAACAGTACTATGACTGTTTGGTTATCCAGTTTCTGATAAAACGGGTTAAAAGATTAGAACAGTAATCTGTTTAACTTCTGAAACATATAAATCATGAAAAAGAAGTTTAAGACTCTTAGAAGTCACAACCTGCAAGAAAGAATCAACTTAGTTCTGTAAGACTGTCAGCAGCTCTAGGCACATCTCAAGGCCTTGGAGCTCTGAACCTGCTTCACAGATATTCAAAGTTAAATCCATAAAACTTTGATTCTCCCTATTCTGATCATCTGCAATTGTGTTAGATATGTAAATAATGTAAACCATGAGTATATGCAGTAAATCCCTAATCTGTATAATCAGATATCCAATCTGCAACACAAAACTGTTAGAACATATAGCAGGATAAAAACAACTCTCAAGGCTTTGAAGCTCTGTCAGTATCTCAAGGCCTTGGAGTATCCGAAATGCATTACTGCCAATTTCTTTGTCTTTGTCTTTCATCACTCAAAACAATTACCATCCAAAACACATTCAAGGGTCTTTGAATCAACAAAGTTTTTGGCGCCGATGCCGGGGAGAGGTTAGGCTTTAGATTTGATTTTCTTAACTTTCTTAGTTAGTAGTTTTCTTTTGACATCTTCTCTAGTTGTTTGTGGTTGGTTAAGACCTCTCATCTACTTGCGTGAAAATATGTCTACAGTTTGCTATTTTTTAATGTTTTCTGGTGTTTATTTTTTATCTCATATGACTATGTCTGCTATATTGTTAATGAATTTGATATACAGTCTAACAGATTATTTGTCTTGTCTTTCATCAAGGGGGGATTTTTAACTCTACTCTTGTTTCGAAGACTTGAAACTAGTTTCAAAGCCTTGTAAATACTCAGAGGACAAGTGTTGAACTGAGGGGGAGTTTGTCCTCTAGGTCTTGAACTGTACTTTTGTGTGTGATGAAAGACAAATTATCTGTGTTTGCTAAAGTTCTGTTTTTGCATGATATTTGCTTAACTATCTGAATGCATGATAACCAAACAGTGTTCATGTTCTGAACTTGCTTAAGGTTAGCAAGATTCTGTTCTTACTTGGTCTTGCAGGTTCAAAGCTTTTCAAAGCTTTGTAAATACTCAGCGTTCTTAACCTGAGGTTATGAATACAAGAGTGCCAAACAGGACACTAGTGCTTTTCTATTTTTATAGGAATTGTTCTAAATTTGTCTCAAGCTTGAAGATGGAGATTGTGCTCACAATCAATGGAGAAAATAAAGCTCATATCTATTGGAAAAGAGTTGTTGAAGAGTCCAAAATCTGTTGAGGATTTGTAAGGATTCTGTTGCAACAATTTTGGTAACTATTGTAGCAACACATTAAATTCAAACAAGACTGAAGCTGAGATACAGAACAGAATCGCATACATACCGAGAAAAAGAGACACATAAACACATTCGTATTGAAAGAGCAAAAAATATGTAGATCAATACATCATTCAACCATTTCCTGGTCCAGAAGAACACTTCCACGCTTTCAATTTCATAGTGTTCTTCTACTTGTGCTTAATCTGCTTATTCATTAGAGTTCTATATCTTCTATAATTTCTTCTCGTTGAGTTATTCAAGAGGAAAAACAAAGAATATTATTGTATCAAGTAGTTGAAGATGTAACTAGATAGGTTAGGGAGAACCACGTGCTCGTATAAGAGTAAGGAAATTATATTAGGCCTGAGATCTAGGGCTTAACTAGTGATAAATAAGACGTTGTGTAAATCCTAGAGGGACCAGATCCCTCATGCGGATAGTAGGCCTTTTGGAGGCCGAACTTCGTAACAAATACATGTGTCTTTCTCCTTACTTTTCAGTATTTTACTTTCCTGCAAACTGTTTCAACACAGGAATTTTCAAAGCCTTGAAATGCTTTACAAAGCCTTGAAAATTCTTAGAAGCTTTTATACAGTCTGTTTTAGTTCAAAGTTTTGAAACTGGTTTCAAAGCTTTGAAAAACATCAAATCCTGTTTGCTTATTTTTAAAACAACCATTTTAGCAAAGCTGTCATACTCTATTCACCCCCCCCCCTTCTAGAGTATATTTGATCCTTTCTTAGTACCTACTTACACACTTAAGATGGTACTTGTTCTTGATGGTTTCACTGTCAAATTCTAGGTAGTCAATGCATATCCTTAGTCTTCCATATTTCTTCTTTACAAAAAGCACTGGCGCTCACTGGGGTGACACCCTTGGCCTTATACCCCTTCTCCAAGAGTTCTTTCAATTGTTGATTCATATCCTTCAATTGTACAGGTGCCATCCGGTACAACGCTTTCGAGATCGGAGCGATTCCATATGCTAAGTCTAGGGTAAAGTCCACTTCCCTTCTAGGTGGCATCCCTGGAATCTCATTTGGAAATACATCAGGAAAGTCCCTCACAACAGTTATATCCTCCGACACAATCCCGTTCTTGGATACGTCCTGGATGGAAAACAAGTAGGCAGAGTTCCCCTTGTTCACTTGGTTGACTATGGTCAAGATTGACACTAGTCTTATGCATGGCTCCTTAGTGATGCCCTAATAATAGGTTTTCTCTCCTTGGGGTCCCCTCAACCGAACCTTCTGATCATAGTAGTAATTAAGTTTCTAATACATCCCAAGCTATTCCATCCCCAGAATCACATCTATACCCCCATATCAAACCTTATCAAGTTAGCTGGAAAGGTAAATGCTAGAATTTCAAATTTACTCCTTCAAATATGGTGTCAAATATTGTTATTTGGCCAGTAGGTGTTGATACAAGGATGGATATGCTAGATGACTTATTCAAACCAAATATCTCAATAAATGATGATGATATGAAAGAGTAAGATGCCCCAGAGTCAATTAATACAAAACCTGGTTGCTCATAAATAGGAACGAGCATGTGACAACTCCATGAGTACCTTATGCCTCAGTCTTCTTCATCACTGTGATCCTTCCCACATTGCCATTTTGAGCTCCAGCTCCTCCAATTCCAGCTCCATTGTTGTTGGCTTCAATGCTATCGTTTTTGGTGTCATTTTGAGCTCCATTTTGTCCTACATTCATCTGGAGCCAGGTTTGCAGCCAGACATAGCCATTACCTCCATTATTCTGATAATTACAGTTTCCAAAGTTTATGTTCCCATACCAAATCTGTTGATTCCTGGGTTTTTGGTTCCCATACTACTGGCGATTCTCGTGATAGTTATTCAGGGGTTGTTCCTGATATTTATCTGCCTTGGTTCACCTGTAGGCAATCGACACTTAAAAGTTTGGTCTTCCTTCTTACCACATATGTTGCAATTGACCAAGTTCCCCATGCAGTAACCTCAAGGGTGCTTTCCCCAACACTTATTACAAAAATAGTCGAGAAAATGCTGAGATCCAGGGTTCTACTAGTATCCTCGATACTGCCCTGGTTAACTCCTCCATTTTTTGACTTAAGACACTTGTCTTGACTGCTCTGGTTGCTTCTTGACAGTTAGTGTTTCCCATTGACCTTCCATATTGCATTTTCCCCATACCATCTTAGGTCTCCTAGACACACCATATATATGTCGCCCTATCATATACCTCATGCAGAGTGGGGTAAGTCATGCTCTAAGGGCCTTCTGCAGCTGAATATGCAAGCTTGCTATGAATTTGTTAACCTTTTCTTCCTCATAAAGCCCCATATTGCATGAAAATGGGTTAGCTCGAAGAACTTCTTGTAGTAGTCAGGAAGCGAGTCAATACCCTACTTTAAATTCATGAATTCATGGTACTTCCTTGCCTTAAAATGAGATGGGTAGAAGCGAGACATTAGAGCAGTCTGATGGGCCTCCCAGTTGAAGTTGGGTCAGGCCAACAAGGTCTCTCATGAGTTCCTCCACAAAATATTGGCCTCACTTTTCAGATAGAATAATACACAGCTAACTTTTAGTCCTCAAGGCACTCCAAAGTCTCAAGGTCATGTCTATCTCCATGATCCACTATTCCATCTCAACAAAATCTTCATTTCCCACAAAACCCGCAGGTTTCATGTTGGCCACTTTCTTGGCCCAGTTAGCTCCTGCCTGAGCTCCATTGTTGTTCATTACTTGTGTCATCTGAGAAAAAATTGCTCAATGTTTTTTATGTTGTCGTTTTTTTCATTTTTTTTGTTTTGTTGTTGTTATTGTTGTTGTTCAGGACCATTTGTTCTTGTTGGACCCTCCTGGTGTAGTAGGGCAGGGGTGTATCAGTCATATTCCTACACTATCACCTGTTGTATTATTTCTCATTCCATCACGAGCTTGATAATTAAAATGAATAATTAGCTCATAAAGTGCACACTTAGAAACTCATAAAGCACAAGTATCACACATAAAATATCATCTATCACATAAAGATTAAGGCATGCAACATAGCAATACATATATAACATATCTCATCAAATAAGAGAACATATTAAATAGAATGGAGAGTCTAATTCCCATAATTCATAATCCTCGTTCTTCATCATTGGAGTAACATTTATCAGTCAATCAACCAAGAAAGAATATCTCTAATAAAACCAAGTAATCAAGGCATTACCATATCACATAGAGCGTCTTGAAACAACAAGAAAGGACATGGGCGGGTGGGACAATTAACTCTTAGGATAGCCATAACCCGAATGGCTTTACAAATTTTATTATCTTGCCCTAACTTCATATTAGGTTTCCCTACAGATTTTGGAATACCTGATTGGATTCCCTTCTCTAATACTACCTGAAAATCTCCGTAGTTCCCAAGATTTCCGTTCCGGGTCGGAGAAGCCAGAAGAGTGCTACTCAAAATGAAGCGGCGGAAACCGAAAACATAACATTCCATACGTCTTACATATACAAGTTATTACACGATTTTCGTCAACCTAAAAACACGTGATATAGTTCTTATGACATCATAGTTAAGCTAGTGCCTCTAGATAACTTTTCATGTCAAAGACAGTCAAGTGAGTCTCGTACCCCATTACTCTATATCCACAGCTTCTAGACCTGTGGTGGAAAGGAAAACAAGAACCGCCGTTTTGAAAATGTCAGCAATAAATACTGAGTGAGTAACACCTAAGCATGTCAAACACGGATGATATATGTTTTAAGTAAAATAGTAAATATAAACTTTGGCACACCAGAAGTAATATTATTGAAGAGTGAAATTTCAAAGTTCTTGTATGAATTCCAATATAATACTCACATGGACGTTTCAGTCCATATCCAATATCCAATGTCTAAATTAGAAATTTCCAATCAAATCACAATATTCCAATTTCCTTTTTAATAAAGTATCCAATCTTGAAATCCCATTTTGTCCATTAGTTGATACTAGAAGAATCTAATAAATCTTATCATAAATATATCCCATCAAAATCTACAAATTCCTTAAGTGTCGACACCCCCGTAAATGGTTCTTGCGTCCAGACATAGTTAGTAAAATACGGAACGGAAATAAAACGTGGTACGTTACGTACGTGTATTATACGATTTTATGTTAAAAATACATTAATAAAAATTCGGCTTAAAAATACGAGATTTGATTAATTCGAGTTTTATGTACGTACGTGTATAATTCGTATACTAATCATTGATTCGGAAGTAAAAATACGGGTGCATTTCTTAGTATTTTAGCGTATATAACGAGATATTTGTGTCCAACATTGCCATATTTTCATATTTTTATCAAGTATTTAAATAATTTGTAAAGCATATAGTCATTTGTCTATATTTTTTTATCATTACAGTATTTACACATGACAATCAAGATGCATGTACACTTATACATACATACACATATATATAAGTATAGCTATTTTAAACTTAATATTTTCAATTTTGTATGAAGATACTTGTAAATACTTAATATTTAAATATGGAAATAGTAATAAAATATTCAATAATAAATAATTACTTTAAGTTATAGTATTTGAGATGATAATTTATTCACTGCAATTTTGTATGCAAGAAGTTTTATTAGGAAGTATTGTACGTTAAAACGTTAAATACGAGTATAAAACTTTTTCGCTCAAAAATTCGAGTATTTTTCATTAGGTCATGCAATAGTACCAAATACGGAAGTATCTTTCATTTATACGTATGGGCGGGTATTAAACGGCAATTCGGAGTATTTACTAACTATGCGTCCAGAAAGATTGAGTACAACGAGCAGACCCAGGGCAAATCTTAACCAAATTATAAGAATAATATGGATCTAGTGACCATAGTCAATAATGACCAAACCAAATAATAATTAACCAAACCATGTTCACCGCACTGCTCGTTTTCACTTTATGTTGTTAAGAATTATTAATTCTCGTGTGAGAGTGTCCAAAAGAGCCGTGGTGAACAAATCCAACAATTTCCAAGTAAAATCACATAATAATAAAATTTTTAGACAAGTTATGAAAATCATGTTTGACACGAAGGAAGCTAGGCATGCAAGCCTTGGCATGTTTACTTACCTCATCCCAGCGAAAATAAGTACGTATAAGCTCCTACGAGTAAATGTAGCTCTCGTCTACGAACTTGTCACCTATAATTTATAATTCCTAAATCAATTACAAGTCCAACGGCACGCAATGAAAGTACGTGATGTAAAATGCTTTAAATTCTAGTGATGATGTGAGTGAGTCCTACTTGATCTTATGACACCGATTTCACTTCGTTTTCTGTATTATAAAGAGAAATTTAAATTTTACTCGTAAAAGAAAATGATGACCGTTCTCAAATTATAGTTATCTAATATTAACAAATTTCATAAATAATATTCATAAAACTTTCTAATAAGAAAATATGTTTTAAGTAATTAATTTATTATAAATTCTTCTATTAGAAAACAATAGTTTGGACTTCATTATAGAAAATATCTTTAATATGCTACACTGTTGTGAATCGAGAAGACGAGAGAGACAGAAAATAAATAGAGACAATATGTAGAGAGAAGAGTATTAAGATGTGTATTATTCTCCAACCCTAAGCCTCTTTATATAGGCATTAGGTGGGCTTCTGGACCAGAATATAATTATACAAAATACACCCAACTATGTGGTGGATATTCACATCAGTCCTTTCATAACACTCCCCCTTGAATATTCACCACTACGATGCCTCATTAAAACCTTGTCATGAAAAACCCAGTGGGAAAAAAACAATGACTAAGGAAAAAGAGTACATCGGTGAATTGTATTTCGCTCAGCCTCGTTGATGACATTCTTCTGGAACGCATCTGAATAATCTTGACAGCCTCGTTAAAACCTTGCTTGGAAAAATCCTGTGGGACAAAAACCATAGCGAAGGAAAAAGAGTGCCGCATTTGGATTGGTTCTCCCCCTATTGGTAACACCTTTGTACCTGACAAACAAAACCATTGCAAGACCAAAATCTAATAATATACAATTACTTAAACATAATAAAATGCATATGCACCTAAATCTACTCGCGAGTGTACACTTTTGATTTGCTTCAGGCAAATAATATTTCTCATGGGTAACAACCTCCATGGAATTTACAAATTTGTAATTCGTACGATTGTATTTGTAACTAGTTACTTTTCAACCCATAGTTTGTTTTACCTTAGTCCCCAAGACTAAAACAACATTATCATCATTCTCACCACGAGATGATTATATTACGAGAATTCATCATGAATACCATATCATGTTCTCATTTATGAGTCCCACGCTTAAAAGCGGACATAAACTTTAACATAAATCCCACGCATACCAGCGGATTTTAACCTTAACATGAGTCTCGCGCTTTATAGCGGACATATAATAACTACATAGATCCCACGCTTACCGGCGGGTATGTAGTCTCTGCATAGTATGTAATTTCTGCTTCGGGTTTTGTATGCTCTACATATTCAAAATGATTGTACCCGAGCAATTTTCTATGCACTTGTTGACTTTATTTGGCCATTAACTATTTAGTCAACATTCTTCCAATAAAATTATCATATGATTTATATAGCGCTTCCTCAATTCTATCATCATTATTAGTAGGATCATACTTTTGCATTAAGGTACCTTTAGCTACTTCCAGAGCTATGAGCCTCTCCCAGGGCTATTCAATTACCAACGTTGGTTTTGATCCATTATGATGATGTATATATGAACCCCCAAGATTTCTCCCGAATCTTGTGTTCTTAATTTGTAGAGCATTTTAACCATATCCCAAATTATTTTGGATGCTTTGATTTATGTTCCTCTTCTGGAGGATCAACATATGTACACAAGCAACCCTTTTATGCTTAAAGTGTATACCCAAATCGACACCCATTTGTCGAGAAGCTATCCATTTATTGGGATTTTGCAATAGTACATACCCGTAGAGAAAATGATATTTTGGCTCATGTCATGTAATAGGACCCATTCTCCCCCTCATGACGTGAGCAATATGATCATAACCATAATGTAATTTCGTTCATGCTTCAGGCATCAATTTGTCTCATATGTACTTTGTATAAACCAATCCGCAAATTTAAACAAAAATATTGACAATAAGCAATCTCTTGGACGCCGTAGTTCTCTAATCAAAGTTTCTCCAAGAAACCCAAAAAGAGACGTAAATGTCAATACTTTTATTTAAATTGAGTGATTGTAGATTCTCTCTTCGGGGAGATCTTTTGATGTATTTTATAACTCCATGTTATAAACATCTTCATAATTTGCATACTTCTGATATGAAAATATGAAAGCATATAAATAGCTTATGTCCAATCAAAACTCATGGACTAAGAACATCTTCCGGATGTTCTACTTTGATTTAAAAAAAATACATAAAAACAATTTGAAGAAGAAAACAAAAACGTAATCCAGCCCTCTTCAGGAGGGTTGATCAATTAAATTTGCAGTAATCTCTTCAGAAGATCACTATTTATAGTATTTCATAACTTCAGGTTATGAACGTCATAACTACAGGTTATGAGAGATGCATGCGGCTATAGATGCATGTCAATAGCAACTACGAAATCTCTTCCGGAGATTCGTTTTTATCCATAATAAGTTAAAACAAATCGAAATACTGAAAATTTAAGTCCATAAAAGTAAAATAAAATAAAGAACAAATGGCACTACCTCTTCAGGAGGTTAGACATTAGCAATAATTGTAAACATCTCTTCTGGAGATTTAATATGTTATGACTTCAGGTCATAAAATATATTGTAACTTCAGGTTACAATAAAAGAATCATGTGATTCACAACTTCAAGTGTGAAAACAGTATTTTGGAAGTGTATTGTCTTACTCAGAAACTACTTCGGGAGTTTTGAAATAACAGTCCAAGAATAAAATAATTTAAAAGAAACAGACTTGTAGAAGCATAATAAATGTACAACTGTCCATGTAATATTATAACAAATTGGACAAGAAATTAGCGTCAGTGAGATCTCAAGGATAGAAGTATTTCACTCATGTGTATTTGGTGAATATTAAAGTATAAGTCCAAACAGAGCCTTGTGCGCAATAAGAAGTAGATACTCATGTTTTGCACAGGAAGACAAGGTATCATGACATAATATTGATAACCCACCACCGAATGTTATGAAGGCACACATGTTGCTTAGATTGATAGAATTGATAGACACATGGATTTGGATTTTCTTTTTCAGTATAGAAGACCAACACAATAGTAACTTTAGAGTAATAAACAATTGTTTTGGTAGAGTAATTGACTTGAAAACTCATCATTGGATTTTGACATGAAAAACTCACTGCCGATGGCTAATTTTGGATCTGAGTTTACACATGGGTCTAGAAGTATTTGTTTTCTCATATGAATAATATATAAGACGAAACAGATCAGTAGTACCTTAACACCGATGGCTAATTTTCTGTTTTCTCTTCTCTTGGCATTGCCTCAAACTCTGAGAGCAATCGTGCTGATAACGTGTTGTGAATCGAGAAGACGAGAGAGACAGAAGATAAAGAGAGACAATATGTAGAGAGAAGAGCATTAAGATGTGTATTATTCTCCAACCCTAAGCCTCTTTATATAGGCATTAGGTGGGCTTCTGGACCAGAATATAATTATACAAAATACACCCAAATATGTGGTGGATATTCACATCAGTCCAATAACATATTTCATAACAACAACTTTATTTATTATTCTAAATAAACTCTTCTTAACAAAAGAACTATTGAATTAGACGATTTACTCACTCGCACACATATTACACACACACATATCAATAGTGTAATAAAATAATTAGATACTAAACGATTCACATGACATAGTTTTTATTAGAAAAAGTAAGTGTTATTTAATAGCTACATATTTCACAATTGCAAGTCTTATGGGGGGATTGTAAATATAATTTTTAAATATGTTAGGAAGAGTTTTGATTGCCCAACATAGCTAATTTCTTGCAGTGTACAATCTTTTATTCTTCAAGATGCAACAAAAATAAATTATTCAACAAAAAAGTATTGTGGAAAGGCTAAGGTATGCTACTACTAAATACAGATAACATATTTACACAGGACTCTCCGAGTCTCATAGAGCCGTAGAGTTACAATCGTCACAAAAATCACTTTTTAGGTTGCATATATCAAGCCTATCCCTGAGCCTTTTATGACTGGCTTTTATGAGGTTTAGCCCAAAACATTCTTCCAAATTTACAATTGACCAAAATCAGTTAGAACAATAGAAGGCACAACATTACGCAACACAAAAGAAAAATGGTGACCCTGTTGAGGGACTTAGCGACGAGCATGTCCTGCCTTCTCATTGCAGGGCTTCCATATCCCATCAGAGGGTAAGTATTTTGGGAAGGATACGCAAATAAGCTCAAAAACATCCTCGATAACACCATTCCCCCAACCGATCCCACAGTTGGACCGGTCGGATAATTCTCATCAGACTGAGGGAATTGCTGTTGTTGGTACTGCAACAGATGAGGAGGATGTGATGGATACAAATGAGGCTGAGTAGAACGCGAGGTACTTGATATTGCAGCAGTAACCATAGCATCAAGCTCAAGAGCAGGTGGTCTACGAGGTATTACGTGATCTAGTTGTGGCCTCTTCACATCTGATACCGATGTCACCCCACGGCCATATAATGGGACCAACAACGCTTGGGAAATGATAGCCTTGCAGACAGGGCACTTGGGTTCCTCATCTGATTCAAAGGAGGAGGTGTTTCTGACATGAAGCCATTTGTATATGCAAGGCCAGCAGTAAAGGTGGCCACAAAGGGTCACAACAGGGTCATGTGCAGAGTCTAAGCAAATATTGCAATCAAGAGATCCGTTCACGTTTTCTGGAGCTGTTCCTGCAAGTGACTTGCATTTTTCCTTCAAAGTAGCATCTTCATGGTCTTGTTGAAACTGCAATCGAGGTTGTCCGTTGGTCTGTTCACAGGCCATCAACTCTGTTCCAAATAAATTGCATTTCTTATTTTCAAAAAGAAATTAAACTGCCGGAGTAAGTTTTGATGACATGAGTTGAACCATATAACGCGTACATGAAGGACATGAAAGTAGGAAACTATTGATGTCTTAAGGTGATCAAGACCCTCCTAACAAAGAAAAAAAAAATGAAGGTAACTTGACTTACTACAGTTAGAGGGAACTAACGAGATTGCTTTCGAGAAGAGTTCTTCAGATGATGAGGAAAAAAAAGCATGAAGACTCTTGCCTTGTACACAGGAAAAATATCAACTCCTAGCTCTTGTAAACTTGCAGTCCTTGGGTTAAATTTCAAACTAAATCTTATATATTTGGGTAGCCATATTCGTCTCCCATGCTTAGTTTTTGCTGACTCAATCCAGAAACTCCATCCCAGTCTATCAAGAACAAGATTAGGATCACGAAACTGTAGCACTAATTGTGCAGAAAAGGGATACTCGTGTCCTCGTAGACTTATCTACATCTTGCATAAATAATGAGAAAACCATTGGACACCAAGGGCGGACAATGCATATATACATCAAAAATTGCGGGCTGCAGTTAATTTTTCTGTTTAAGTCACTAACCTCTTTAAGTATATAAAGATAAGGTCCCTCTTCAACTAAAAGCATCTTCGAGTTACAATACAAACTAGTGGTAAATATCATGAACTGTTGGGTAATTAGACAAGCCACCAAACTCTGGTTTAAGAAATAATGCTATATAACCACATTTTCGACTGTAAAAATTTCTCTACCCTTCGACAACCTATTACACTAGTTCATGAATAAATACCAAACTAAGATTTCCTGTAAACACTCACTAAAAAGTGAAAATCCTCTCACTACATGATTCTGTAAATTCTCACTTATTCTCCCCCTTCTGGAACCAGGTGTGTAGCCAAATGGTATTTATAGCCGGTTCACCAAACTTGAGTTTCAATCCCTAGAAGTAGCTAGAATTCTCGGTTCTAATAGAAGTCCGCCCTTTTAGAAGCCATTTTCCTACTCCCACCCCTTCAAACTGGGGCCTGCTAAACAGATGAACTTCACTTTCACTCCAAAGCTACGAGTTAATTAAGTAGGTTTCATTGTCTCAATCTTCGAGTTGTTTTACTACCTCTGATATGGAACCAATCCACAATTTTTTTCTACTAGATTGGATCATCCACACCAAGAATGCACGCACCCAACTTTGTTCTCATTCCCCTAGTTGGAGACAATGAGTCAGCCACTAATTCTTCTCGGCACCAAAAGTTCAGAGAACAAGAGCTGGGCCATGGAGAAGCTACCCAATCTACTAGCGAAAGAGGTTACAGAAAAATATAGACGCATATAATCCATATGAATACACTTCAAACAGATCTGAGATCTGATAGTGTTATACTACGTACTGTAACATCATTCTGTTTCTCTTTAGAAACCCAAACAGGCACCTTAATTTTGTTTTGTAATTCATGGAGATATTAATATACAAACATATCCTCCGTGGATGAACTTGACTTAGTTTGGAGGAGAACTATTTGCATGGCTTGCAATTAGTGATTTATTGTATTAGGGTAGAGACACGTCCAGCTCTAGTTTTCCAGGTTGCCCCAAGCCAACAATAAATCAGATACCCTTTATTAATACAAGTAAATGTAACCAAAAACTTAAGAAATTATGTCAAAAGTAGGTTGTAATTGGGAAATTCGATTGGATAAGGATAAAAAGAGGTATTCATGTATCTGTATCTGATAAACATATACACAGGTCGATATACAGTTTAATCGCTCATATGACGGGAGCAAGATAATTTTATCCACAAACAAAAATCATCGACAGACAATACCCATTATCCGAAAACGAAACTGCATATTAGAAACATAAAATGCAGAAGAAGATGCAAGCAAAGAGGAACTTGCCAACCCTAATGGTTCATTTGAAGTCTTGATCGTACAGAGTCTGACTTCCTGAAACCCCTAATAAGAATCTTCAATTACGGTCGCCAAACGGAACTTTTTGAGAGATTTGTTGCTAGAAATCTCGTTTGGGATAATTGATTAGAATTCAGCACATGAGGTCTCTGCAATAGTGCAATGGGAACGGAGTTGTGGATGTTAGACGTTGCTAGAGACAGATCGTGGTTGAGAGATTTGAGGAGAAAACTTTGGAGAGAAAGAGATAAACAAAAACAAATTAGGGAGTGTTATAAAAAATTGAATAAGATTGAAAATTACCATTCCGTTCCTTCTCTTTCTCCTTTTTTTTTTTTTTTTTATTTGGGTACATTTCATACTTTTCTCCCCTTCTCTATTTTGACAAGTTTAATAATGATCAATTACTCATTTACCCAAAAAATATTACCCCACATTTTTATTAAATCCACTTCACATTCTGAATGGGCTACCAATCAACACAAATTAGTGGTACATTATACTAGTCTAACTCAACCCTCATAATCTAACCCAACCCTATATATCCACCCAAAAACAAAACCCAATTCACCATTCTCTCATTTCTCTCAACACACTGAACCGGGAGAAAGAGACAGTGTGAGAGAGGGAGAGAGAGAGAGAGAGAGAAAGGTCGAGAGAGGGAGACAGAGAGATAGAGCACGCGGGGAAAGAAACCACGGCGATGCGACTGGGATCTTTGACAAGGACGAGGGAGGTCACAGAGGAGGACGACGGAGGTCGGTGACGAGGAAGAAGGAGGCCGGTGGAACGAGGTTGAAGGAGGCCGGTGGAACTAGGGCGATGACGCCGATCTTGACCTCTATAACTTAGATCTGCATTTTTTTTTCACAGATCTTGGTTGCGGCAATCGTAAGTGGCGTCGCGGTGATCAATTGTCAACGATATCGGGAAAGATCGGATTTTTCTTCTTCTTCTTCTTCTTCTTCTTCTTCTTCTTCTTCAGTGATTTTTTCTTTGATTTGTAAATTTTTTCTTGGATCTGTGAACATACTATTGGATCTATAATTTTATGTTGAATTTGTAAGTTTATATGTTGGTGGTAGTGGTGGTTGGCTGGTGGGGAAGTGGTCTGCTGGTGGTGGTGTTTGTTGTTAATCTAGAGAGAGAAATAGGACATGAGAGGAAATTAGAAGAAGAGAAGGGGCAAATCGAAAAATGGACAAATTTCTTAATATTCGTACATCTGCAAGGGGGAGAAAGAGAAGGAACGGTCTGGTATTTACTATTAAGGCAAGAAAAGAAAAATAATTATTCAAAAACTATTTGCTCACACGTCAATAATCCATCATTTTATAATTTGTATGACAATTATACCCTTTTATTAGAAGAATAAAAGTAGGTATTTTTCTCCATCGTCACTTTCTCCTCCCCCCTCCCATTGACGTATTCTCGCAGTCGGAAAACCCTAAGGAGCTCCTCCTTCAAGGATTCGTAGGTTCGAATTGGTCGAAACACTTCAAAGGTTTTTTGATTCAATTCGTTGATTCCTGAACATTCACTGAATATGATAAATATTACATGAACATAAGAAAAAAATTCAAAAAAAGGGACATTTCAAAAAATTAACAGTAAAGTTTGGTTTGCACTAAAGTAAAAAAAAAAAAAAACACAAATTATCCAGTTTCGTCAAAGGTTTCACTAAATGAAGTCAAGCTCTACCAAAATCTCTGACGAGTTTTGTTCTACAGGAAATCTTTTCAACAACAAACACATGCATTAGCCTGGTCATTAAAGAACAAGATTAATTAAAACAAATTTTCAAAACCCATAAATTCTTTAATCCTGATGTTAAAGTATGTAAATAGTTAAAATGGTTGCTCAACTACTCTTCATTAGAAAAGTAACAAAGATACGGTCTAACTTTTGAGCCTTCAACAAAGAGAGAAATAGAGAGAGATATTTCCACACTGACACACAGACTGACGCAAAGATTGACTCAGTTCTCAAAACTTTGACAGCCGACCTGCACCAGAACAAAACTGCGTTGCGAACATTAGAAGTACAATTCGGACAGTTGGCACAACAGCAAGCCGAGAGAGCACCATAGAACTTACCCTCTACCACTACGAACAATCCACGTACTAAGATCAATGCCATCACCACTAGGAGTGGATTAGCACTACATGATCCGTCGTACCATAGCCATGCACGTGCCAAAAAGTCGAAGAATATCGAACAAAAAGTTTTTGGTAAGGATGATAATTCAGCCGTCAGCCCCCAGCCGAAGGGCTCTTTGAACAGGATGCAGTGCAGAATGAGAAGGAAATTGAAACGGTACCCATATCCAAGGAGGTGTCGTATCCTTTAAAGACACGGAAGAGGGATGATTTCAAGGACTACGCCTTATTTCTCGAGATGTTAAACAGCTACAGATCAACATACCCTTTGCCGAGGCATTGGCGAAGATGCCCACTTATGCCAAATTCCTCAAAGATATTATGTATGGAAGGAGGCGAATGGGCGATTTCGAGACCATAAATCTGACGGCAGAAGTGAGAAATTGTGTGAAGAATGGGATACCGAGGAAGAGGAAGGACCCTGGCAGTTTTGTCATCCCGGTGATCCTAGGTAATGCTTACACATGAAAGGCTCTGTGTGACCTAGGGGACAGTATCAATCTGATGCCCTTGTCGGTTTTCAAAATTTGCAAATCGGTGAACTCAGGCCCACCACAATCCAGCTGCAGATGGCAGACATGTCCGTACAACAAGCATATGGAGTCATTGAATATATCCTGGTGAAATTCGGAGAGTTGATTTTTTCAGCATATTTCGTAATTAGAGGCAGGATATGTGTAGGGTTTTGATTCATGGATCGCGCAAACGGAAGCATAATCAAATAAACAACCATGCAAAACCCTCCAAGGATCACAAGTCTAGATGCATAACGATAGTGAAAGTAAGAAATCATAAACACACCTTTGGGTTCTCCTTGATGACTTCAAACGCGAATAGTGTCACGTTCTCTATAGTTGATCCACGCCTAGAGTTGATCCTAGATCTCCAATCTCCTTGGTGCTAGCCCGGAATGAAAGGAGGGTGAAGGAATCACGCAAAACGAGGCACAAAAGGGGGTTTCGGCCCCTTTGTGGCGTCGGGGACGAGTGGGCGGCGGAAAGGGGCGGCGTCCCTCTTGTTGCTTGCTCTCTCTCTCTCCTTTGTTCTCTCCTACTCTTGTTATGTTCTCTTTAGAGCATAATTTGTGTAGGGAAGGAAGGAGGAGGGTCCTTTATATAGTCCAACAACTCCTTGTTAACTACCTAAAGGACTTATTCTAGTCCTACTAGAATTCAATTTAGTCCCTTCCTTGCAAATTAGTCCCTACTAAGTTTGCGAGGGTTTGCAAAGTGATCCTTCTAATTAATTAATCCTATTAATTAATTCCCAAATCTAGTACAACTCTATATAGCGTGTGACCCCATAGGTTCTATCTAGTTGGTAGCAACTCTTTGCTAATATGGAGCGGTTTCTAGCAAAACATCCATTCTAGCCAACTAATAGAATAGTCATCTAGACAACCTTGTACAAGTAATTGTCTCATCCCTTTGCCTCCATATCCGGATTGGACACGAGACATACAAGTCACACTCGTATATCCAATCCCTAGTTTCTCGATCCATGGAATAGCCTTATTCGTGCAAATAACATCAATATCTCATATATTGATTTATTTGAGTCTGGCCAGACATTCTATAAGCACTATCCTCGAGTGGCCTTGGATATTTGTTCCCGTTATGTGGGAGGGGCAAATCCTCTCTACGTCCACTACGATCCCTAAGCTTGCTTCTCATTGTATCCAGTACACGCCTTTATAACTACCCAGTTACGGTGTAGCGTTTAACGCTACCAAGATCACAATGATCCACAACTAGGATATCTAGTGACTTCAAGTCTAAGGATGACAATACCATTGTACCCGAGAAGCACTTGTGACTCAACATAACGTGTATGTAGCCTTCTCGGTAATGGGTCAATCCAGTGCAACATTCCATAATGCACACCCATGTGTTGGATCATGATATCTCCATATCAATCCAACCCCATACTAGTCTATAGATGATTGTCCCATTTAATCATTATACTTGACTAGGGATATTTAAGATAAACAACACGATTGTAAATCTAAGGACTTCATTATATTAAATATCCAATAAATAATAAATGAATTTCTAGCCATTTACAAATTCATACTAAACTAGATTGCCTCTAGGGCATCTATTCCAACAGTCTCCCACTTGCACTAGAGCCAATCTGGCGCATCTCGTATGCCCATACTCCTAGTGTGCCCTTCATGCTTCCACTGCGTGAGAGGCTTTGTAAGCGGGTCTGACAGATTATCATCTGTAGGAATCTTGCATATCCGAACGTCTCCTCTATCGATAATATCTCGAATCAGATGAAACTTCCTGAGCACGTGCTTGGACTTCTGGTGCGATCTTGGTTCCTTTGATTGCGCGATCGCCCCAGTGTTGTCACAGAACAACTCCACTGGATCCGCAATGCTAGGGACCACACCAAGTTCAGAAACAAACTTTCTGATCCAAACAGCCTCCTTTGCTGCGCCATTTGCAGCAATGTACTCAGCCTCTGTTGTAGAATCAGCTACCGTCTCTTGCTTGGAACTCTTCCAGCTCACCGCTGCTCCATTCAGGCAAAACACATATCCCGACTGTGATCTGAAGTCATCTCTTTCGGTTTGGAAGCTTGCATCAGTGTAACCCCTTACACGCAATTCTTCCTCTCCGCCAAACATCAAGAAAGCATCCTTAGTTCTTCTCAAGTACTTTAGGATGTTCTTGACAGCAATCCAGTGACTCTCACCCGGATTGGATTGGTATCTGCTTGTCATACTCAAGGCATATGACACATCTGGTCTAGTACATAACATGGCGTACATGATAGATCCTATGGCCGAGGCATAGGGAATCCTACTCATGCGTTCCTTCTCAATCTCATTGGAAGGACATCCACTCTTCGAAAGAGTGATTCCATGTGACATGGGCAAGAATCCCTTCTTGGAATCTTGCATGTTGAACCGTTTCAACACTTTGTCAATATATGTACTTTGACTTAGGCCTAGCAACCTCTTAGATCTATCTCTATAGATCTTTATACCGAGTATATAGGCTGCTTCCCCTAAGTCTTTCATTGAGAAACACTTCCCTAGCCAATCTTTCACAGATTGCAGCATGGGAATGTCGTTTCCAATGAGTAGTATGTCATCCACATACAAGACCAGAAAAGCTACAGAGCTCCCACTAACCTTCTTGTAGACACAAGACTCATCTTCGTTTCTGATGAAGCCAAACTCTTTGACCACTTCATCAAAACGTCGATTCCAACTCCTAGAAGCTTGCTTCAATCCATAAATGGATCGTTGCAGCTTACAGACTTTGTTGGCTTGCTTTGGATCCTCAAAACCCTCCGGCTGTATCATATACACGTCCTCGAGGAGATTCCCATAAAGGAATGCTGTTTTGACATCCATCTGCCAAATCTCATAGTCGTAGTATGCTGCAATCGCAAGTAGGATTCGGATGGATTTGGTCATAGCGACTGGTGAAAAGGTTTCATCATAGTCAATACCATGAATCTGTCTGAATCCTTTAGCCACCAATCGGCCCTTATAGGTAATCACATTACCATCCATGTCGATCTTCTTCTTGAAGACCCACTTGCACCCTATGGGCCGCGCCCCATCAGGTGGTTCCACCAAAGTCCATACTTTGTTGGTATACATGGATTCCATCTCGGATCTCATGGCTTCAAGCCACTTCTGCGAGTCTGGGCCATTCATGGCCTCCTCATAGGTAGTAGGGTCATCATCTATGAGCATCGTGTCACCGGAATCAGTTACGAGAAGTCCGTACCTCTCGGGTTCCTGGCGCACTCTACTAGATCTACGAAGCTCTTGTGTTACCTTAACAGGTGGATCCACAACTGCTTGTGATTCCTGTTCATGTTCCATAATCGGTTCAGTGATTTGTGGTTCTTGAACTTCTTCAAGTTCTACATTCCTCCCACTTGCTTCTTTAGAGACAAACTCTCTTTCTAGAAACACGCCGGTTCGAGCAACAAACACTTTGTTCTCGGTTGGATTGTAGAAGTAGTATCCCTTAGTTTCCTTAGGGTACCCCACAAATTTACACTTATCCGTTTTAGGCCCTAGCTTGTCTGATTGTAAACGTTTTACATAGACATCGCAGCCCCAAATCCTCATGAACGACAGTGTGGGACGCCTCCCACTCCACATCTCATATGGTGTCTTCATGACTGATTTAGATGGAACACGGTTAATGGTGAAAGCTGCACTTAATAGAGCGTAGCCCCAAAACGATAATGGAAGATCGGTTTGACACATCATAGACCGAACCATATCCAATAGGGTTCGATTCCTCCTCTCGGACACGCCATTCCATTGTGGCGTTCCGGGTGGAGTGAGTTGGGACACGATCCCACACTCTCTAAGATAGTCGTCAAACTCTTGGCTCAAGTATTCTCCTCCACGATCCGATCGTAGAGCCTTGATACTTTTGCCAAGTTGCTTCTCTACTTCATTCTTGAATTCCTTGAACACTTCAAAGGATTCGGATTTTGCCCTCATAAGGTACACAAATCCATATCTACTGTAATCATCAGTAAACGTAATGAAGTAGACATAACCACCCCTGGCAGGCGTGGCAAATGGCCCACACACATCGGTATGTATGAGCGCCAATTGCTCACTAGTCCTCTCACCTTTCTTATGTAGGGTTTTGATTCATGGATCGCGCAAACGGAAGCATAATCAAACAAATAACCATGCAAAACCCTCCAAGGATCACAAGTCTAGATGCATAACGATAGTGAAGGTAAGAAATCATAAACACACCTTTGGGTTCTCCTTGATGACTTCAAACGCGAATAGTGTCACGTTCTCTATAGTTGATCCACGCCTAGAGTTGTTCCTAGATCTCCAATCACCTTGGTGCTAGCCCGGATTGAAAGGAGGGTGAAGAAATCACGCAAAACGAGACACCAAAAGGGGTTCGGCACCCTTTGTGGCGTCGGGGACGAGGGGGCGGCGGCAATAGGGGGCGGCGTCCCTCTTTGCTTGCTCTCTCTCTCCTTTGTTCTCTCCTACTCTTGTTATGTTCTCTCTAGAGCATAAGTATGTAGGGAAGGAAGGAGGAGGGTCCTTTATATAGTCCAACAACTCCTTGTTAACTACCTAAAGGACTTATTCTAGTCCTACTAGAATTCAATTTAGTCCCTTCCTTGCAAATTAGTCCCTACTAAGTTTGCAAGGGTTTGCAAAGTGATCCTTCTAATTAATTAATCCAATTAATTAATTCCACAATCTAGTACAACTCTATATAGCGTGTGACCCCATAGGTTCTATCTAGTTGGTAGCAACTCTTTGCTAATATGGAGCGGTTTCTAGCAAAACATCCATTCTAGCCAACTAATAGAATAGTCATCTAGACAACCTTGTACAAGTAATTGTCTCATCCCTTTGCCTCCATATCCGGATTGGACACGAGACATACAAGTCACACTCGTATATCCAATCCCTAGTTCCTCGATCCATGGAATAGCCTTATTCGTGCAAATAACATCAATATCCCATATATTGATTTATTTGAGTCTGGCCAGACATTCTATAAGCACTATCCTCGAGTGGCCTTGGATATTTGCTCCCGTTATGTGGGAGGGGCAAATCCTCTCTACGTCCACTACGATCTCTAAGCTTGCTTCTCATTGTATCCAGTACACGCCTTTATAACTACCCAGTTACGGTGTAGCGTTTAACGCTACCAAGATCACAATGATCCACAACTAGAATATCTAGTGACTTCAAGTCTAAGGATGACAATACCATTGTACCCGAGAAGCACTTGTGACTCAACATAACGTGTATGTAGCCTTCTCGGTAATGGGTCAATCCAGTGCAACATTCCGTAATGCACACCTATGTGTTGGATCGTGATATCTCCATATCAATCCAACCCCATACTAGTCTATAGATGATTGTCCCATTTAATCATTATACTTGACTAGGGATATTTAAGATAAACAACACAATTGTAAATCTAAGGACTTCATTATATTAAATATCCAATAAATAATAAATGAATTTCTAGCCAATTACAAATTCATACTAAACTAGATTGCCTCTAGGGCATCTATTCCAACAGTCTCCCACTTGCACTAGAGCCAATCTGGCGCATCTCGTATGCCCATACTCCTAGTGTGCCCTTCATGCTTCCACTGCGTGAGAGGCTTCGTAAGCGGGTCTGACAGATTATTATCTGTAGGAATCTTGCATATCCGAACGTCTCCTCTATCGATAATATCTCGAATCAGATGGAACTTCCTGAGCACGTGCTTGGACTTCTGGTGCGATCTTGGTTCCTTTGATTGCGCGATCGCCCCAGTGTTGTCACAGAACAACTCCACTGGATCCGCAATGCTAGGGACCACACCAAGTTCAGAAACAAACTTTCTGATCCAAACAGCCTCCTTTGCTGCGCCATTTGCAGCAATGTACTCAGCCTCTGTTGTAGAATCAGCTACCGTCTCTTGCTTGGAACTCTTCCAGCTCACCGCTGCTCCATTCAGGCAAAACACATATCCCGACTGTGATCTAAAGTCATCTCTATCGGTTTGGAAGCTTGCATCAGTGTAACCCCTTACACGCAACTCTTCCTCACCGCCAAACATCAAGAAAGCATCCTTAGTTCTTCTCAAGTACTTTAGGATGTTCTTGACAGCAATCCAGTGACTCTCACCCGGATTGGATTGGTATCTGCTTGTCATACTCAAGGCATATGACACATCTGGTCTAGTACATAACATGGCGTACATGATGGATCCTATGGCCGAGGCATAGGGAATCCTACTCATGCGTTCCTTCTCAATCTCATTGGAAGGACAACCACTCTTTGAAAGAGTGATTCCATGTGACATGGGCAAGAATCCTTTCTTGGAATCTTGCATGTTGAACCGTTTCAACACCTTGTCAATATATGTACTTTGACTTAGGCCTAGCAACCTCTTAGATCTATCTCTATAGATCTTTATACCGAGTATATAGGCTGCTTCCCCTAAGTCTTTCATTGAGAAACACTTTCCTAGCCAATCTTTCACAGATTGCAGCATGGGAATGTCGTTTCCAATGAGTAGTATGTCATCCACATACAAGACCAGAAAAGCTACAGAGCTCCCACTAACCTTCTTGTAGACACAAGACTCATCTTCGTTTCTGATGAAGCCAAACTCTTTGACCACTTCATCAAAACGTCGATTCCAACTCCTAGAAGCTTGCTTCAACCCATAAATGGATCGTTGCAGCTTACAGACTTTGTTGGCTTGCTTTGGATCCTCAAAACCCTCCGGCTGTATCATATACACGTCCTCGAGGAGATTCCCATAAAGGAATGCTGTTTTGACATCCATCTGCCAAATCTCATAGTCGTAGTATGCTGCAATTGCAAGTAGGATTCGGATGGATTTGGTCATAGCGACTGGTGAAAAGGTTTCATCATAGTCAATACCATGAATCTGTCTGAATCCTTTAGCCACCAATCGGCCCTTATAGGTAATCACATTACCATCCATGTCGATCTTCTTCTTGAAGACCCACTTGCACCCTATGGGTCGTGCCCCATCAGGTGGTTCCACCAAAGTCCATACTTTGTTGGTATACATGGATTCCATCTCGGATCTCATGGCCTCAAGCCACTTCTGCGAGTCTGGGCCATTCATGGCCTCCTCATAGGCAGTAGGCTCATCATCTATGAGCATCGTGTCACCGGAATCAGTTACGAGAAGTCCATACCTCTCGGGTTCCTGGCGCACTCTACTAGATCTACGAAGCTCTTGTGTTACCCGAACAGGTGGATCCACAACTGCTTGTGATTCCTGTTCATGTTCCATAATCGGTTCAGTAATTTGTGGTTCTTGAACTTCTTCAAGTTCTGCATTCCTCCCACTTGCTTCTTTAGAGACAAACTCTCTTTCTAGAAACACGCCGGTCCGAGCAACAAACACTTTGTTCTCGGTTGGATTGTAGAAGTAGTATCCCTTAGTTTCCTTAGGGTACCCCACAAATTTACACTTATCCGATTTAGGCCCTAGCTTGTCTGATTGTAAACGTTTTACATAGACATCGCAGCCCCAAATCCTCATGAACGACAGTGTGGGACGCCTCCCACTCCATATCTCATATGGTGTCTTCATGACTGATTTAGATGGAACACGGTTAATGGTAAAAGCTGCACTTAATAGAGCGTAGCCCCAAAACGATAATGGAAGATCGGTTTGACACATCATAGACCGAACCATATCCAATAGGGTTCGATTCCTCCTCTCGGACACGCCATTCCATTGTGGCGTTCCGGGTGGAGTGAGTTGGGACACGATCCCACACTCTCTAAGATAGTCGTCAAACTCTTGGCTCAAGTATTCTCCTCCACGATCCGATCGTAGAGCCTTGATACTTTTGCCAAGTTGCTTCTCTACTTCATTCTTGAATTCCTTGAACACTTCAAAGGATTCGGATTTTGCCCTCATAAGGTACACAAATCCATATCTACTGTAATCATCAGTAAACGTAATGAAATAGACATAACCACCCCTGGCAGGCGTGGCAAATGGCCCACACACATCAGTATGTATGAGCGCCAATTGCTCACTAGTCCTCTCACCTTTCTTATTGAAAGGGGACTTTGTCATTTTTCCCAATAAACAAGCCTCACATGTCTCATATGATTCAAAATCAAATGAGTCTAGCAATCCATCCTTATGGAGTCTAGATACACGTTTCTCATTTATGTGGCCTAAACGACAATGCCATAAATAAGCAGGATTTAAATCATTTATTTTAATCCGCTTGGTATTAATGTTGTAGACAGGATTACTTAGATCAAGGACATAAAGTCCATTAAATAATTGCGCACTAAAGTAGTGAATATTATTCAAATAAAAGGAACAACAATTGTTCTTTATTGAAATAATAAAACCTCCTTGTCCAAACAAGAAATAGAAATAATGTTTCTGCTCATAGCAGGCACAAAATAGCAATTATTTAATTCTAAAACTAATCCTGAAGGCAGAGATAGTTCGCACACGCCTATGGCCAACGCAGCAACCTTTGCTCCATTCCCAACGCGCAGATCTACCTCCCCTTTAGCCAATCTTTTACTTCTCTTTAGATCCTGCATATTTCGACAAATATGAGATCCACATCCAGTATCTAATACCCATGATGTAGAGACAGTTAAATTGACATCTACAACAAAAATACCTGGTGGTGGTGGAATCACTATTCCAAGCCGCTTGTCCTCCAAATATTTTGGGCAGTTCCTCTTCCAGTGTCCAGGTTGACTACAGTAGTGACATTCACCCTTAGTCACTACCTTGGCAATCCCACCAACAGGCTTAAGGGCTTGTTCCTTGGACTTAGCAACTGACTTGCCTTTGCCCTTGGAGGAAGAGGCAAACTTTTTACCCTTTCCTTTATGCACCATCATAATGGCCTTGCCCTTACCCTTGTTGATGCTCTGTTCAGCCGTTCTCAACATGTTGAGCAAATCTGGCAGTGGTTTAACGATCTCGTTCATGTTATAGTTCATGATGAACTGTCCATAACTCTCGGGCAACGATTGCAACACGAGATCCGTTGCCAACTCTTGGCCGACCGGGAACCCAAGCCGGGCGAGATTCTCCAAGTACCCGATCATTCGGAGTACATGGGGTCCCACCGGGTTCCCTTCTGCCAGATGACATTTGAACAGTGCCTTTGAGACCTCATACCTCTCTACCCTCGCCTGCTCTTGGAAGAGCTGCTTTAGATGTTCGATCATATCGACAGCATTCATGTTCTCATGTTGCTTCTGAAGCTCAGAGGTCATGGTGCAAAGCATTAGGCAGGCCGCATCATTAGCATCATCAACATGCTTTTGATACGCCTTTAAGGCAGCAGGTGTCTGATTGTCTGGACCTTCTGGAACTTGCTCCTCTATTGCGTACAGCTTCTTTTCTTGCTTGAGAACAATTCTCAAGTTTCTGTACCAATCGAGAAAGTTGGTTCCTGAGAGCTTGTCCTTCTCAAGGACAGATCGTAGGGAATGTTGTGAACTCGATGAGTTGTTTGCCATTTGGAATTCTACAAAAGGAAAATACGCAAGTTTTAGTATTTGTGAATTTTTGACTATATTTAATAATGGCTAGTTTATTAAATATAGCTCCCACTATTTTTCTACGGATTAATAACCCTCAAGATATTAATGCGGAAAATATCCTTATATTTTCTAGTGGGCCAAGATCCATCTTTTTCATCTCCTTATGAGCTTGCTTTGGCAAGTCACCCATAATTCGATTACTTCTTAGGTAGGAACAATTCCAATTGCATCCCATATGCAACTCTTGGTTCAATCGGGCAAATAACTCCTTATTTATCCATCCACATGGATAATCCCAATTGATTGCCTCTAGGTTTCTTAATCAAATTAATAGCCTAGTTGTGTTCAACCTCTTATCTAAACAATTGCACATTGTAACGTGCCATCGCATTCCATCATTATGAACCAAGTCGCCATGCTTTGGCACGCACGAACTTGATAAATAATGATGATAATGAGTGTTTAAATAACGAGAAGGCAAGAACACAATATTTTAAAATTTGAGGGATTTTTCAATTCAATTTTTAATTGTTTTGTTGATCAATATCAACTAATCTATCTATTTGAGTTTGGGCACAACTCCAAATAATAGATCCGGGTTGTCTAAATATCTTATTATCCTAATTGCATGCATCATCCATACACCAACCACACAAATAATAAGACAATAAATAAACAACCACAAAACAGAAATTAAACGTGATGTGGATATGGCCTTTTCTAGACTAAGATAATTCCAAGCCAATGGAATTATCTATGAACCCTAAACAAACACACATCTCCATGCGTCTTGATCTTTTGGTCCATCCTTCATAGTTATGTGGAATGCTCCATGCTCCATGCTCCATCTTTTGTGGCTTCTTTGGCTTTGGGCTTCTTTTCTTCAATCTTGGCTAACAATCTACTTTGTCTAGCACTAGCTAATATCTATACTAAATAAAATAAATCTCACAAGTTGAGAAAAAAAATGGCACGCAGGCCATAAAACCCTAATTAATTATTACAATTAATTGATCGGCTCGCAGGCCGTAAAACCAAACCACAAAATTAAACATTCACATCAAACCACATCCTAAGGCCATATCCAATCACCATGCGATTTGCACATAAACAGTTAAAATCCAATTTTAACGCGCTTGGTCAATTTTAATTGATTTTAGGATTTCTAGGGTTAAAACGGTCCATGGGCCCAACAATCCAATTGCCCGGGCCCAAATAAGTGAACCATAAAGCCCTAGGGCCGGCCCGGCCCAAAACCCGCAAGCTAGGCCCGCGGGTTAGGGCCGCCCGGCCCCTTAGGGCGCCAAGCTTGGGCGGCAAGCAAGGGGGGCGGCTCCCTAGGGGGCCGAACCTCCTTGTGGAGGTTGTTTCCAAAACAACCTCCTTGCTTGGAGCCCAAGTTTGGTTGTTTCCTTGTTGTGGGAGAACTCCTTTTTCCCCAAGGATGCCCAAACCCTAGATCTATGATCCTAAAATTTCTCAAACTCACCAATTCATGCATCCAATGCAATAATTGGGTCTTGTTATGATTAATTCTTTGACAAATTGCATCCAATGCTTGATTTGTCTTGTTTTACGCGATAAACAACAAATTAAGGTGTAAAACAACAAGAATGTAACACATAAACTACGTTTATGCTCTATGACCTGTGGCTCTGATACCACTGTAGGGTTTTGATTCATGGATCGCGCAAACGGAAGCATAATCAAACAAATAACCATGCAAAACCCTCCAAGGATCACAAGTCTAGATGCATAACGATAGTGAAGGTAAGAAATCATAAACACACCTTTGGGTTCTCCTTGATGACTTCAAACGCGAATAGTGTCACGTTCTCTATAGTTGATCCACGCCTAGAGTTGTTCCTAGATCTCCAATCACCTTGGTGCTAGCCCGGATTGAAAGGAGGGTGAAGAAATCACGCAAAACGAGACACCAAAAGGGGTTCGGCACCCTTTGTGGCGTCGGGGACGAGGGGGCGGCGGCAATAGGGGGCGGCGTCCCTCTTTGCTTGCTCTCTCTCTCCTTTGTTCTCTCCTACTCTTGTTATGTTCTCTCTAGAGCATAAGTATGTAGGGAAGGAAGGAGGAGGGTCCTTTATATAGTCCAACAACTCCTTGTTAACTACCTAAAGGACTTATTCTAGTCCTACTAGAATTCAATTTAGTCCCTTCCTTGCAAATTAGTCCCTACTAAGTTTGCAAGGGTTTGCAAAGTGATCCTTCTAATTAATTAATCCAATTAATTAATTCCACAATCTAGTACAACTCTATATAGCGTGTGACCCCATAGGTTCTATCTAGTTGGTAGCAACTCTTTGCTAATATGGAGCGGTTTCTAGCAAAACATCCATTCTAGCCAACTAATAGAATAGTCATCTAGACAACCTTGTACAAGTAATTGTCTCATCCCTTTGCCTCCATATCCGGATTGGACACGAGACATACAAGTCACACTCGTATATCCAATCCCTAGTTCCTCGATCCATGGAATAGCCTTATTCGTGCAAATAACATCAATATCCCATATATTGATTTATTTGAGTCTGGCCAGACATTCTATAAGCACTATCCTCGAGTGGCCTTGGATATTTGCTCCCGTTATGTGGGAGGGGCAAATCCTCTCTACGTCCACTACGATCTCTAAGCTTGCTTCTCATTGTATCCAGTACACGCCTTTATAACTACCCAGTTACGGTGTAGCGTTTAACGCTACCAAGATCACAATGATCCACAACTAGAATATCTAGTGACTTCAAGTCTAAGGATGACAATACCATTGTACCCGAGAAGCACTTGTGACTCAACATAACGTGTATGTAGCCTTCTCGGTAATGGGTCAATCCAGTGCAACATTCCGTAATGCACACCTATGTGTTGGATCGTGATATCTCCATATCAATCCAACCCCATACTAGTCTATAGATGATTGTCCCATTTAATCATTATACTTGACTAGGGATATTTAAGATAAACAACACAATTGTAAATCTAAGGACTTCATTATATTAAATATCCAATAAATAATAAATGAATTTCTAGCCAATTACAAATTCATACTAAACTAGATTGCCTCTAGGGCATCTATTCCAACATCTTATTGAAAGGGGACTTTGTCATTTTTCCCAATAAACAAGCCTCACATGTCTCATATGATTCGAAATCAAATGAGTCTAGTAATCCATCCTTATGGAGTCTAGATACACGTTTCTCATTTATGTGGCCTAAACGACAATGCCATAAATAAGCAGGATTTAAATCATTTATTTTAATCCGCTTGGTATTAATGTTGTAGACAGGATTACTTAGATCAAGGACATAAAGTCCATTAAATAATTGCGCACTAAAATAGTGAATATTATTCAAATAAAAGGAACAACAATTGTTCTTTATTGAAATAATAAAACCTTCCTTGTCCAAACAAGAAATAGAAATAATGTTTCTGCTCATAGCAGGCACAAAATAGCAATTATTTAATTCTAAAACTAATCCTGAAGGCAGAGATAGCTCGCACACGCCTATGGCCAACGCAGCAACCTTTGCTCCATTCCCAACGCGTAGATCTACCTCCCCTTTAGCCAATCTTTTACTTCTCTTTAGATCCTGCATATTTCGACAAATATGAGATCCACATCCAGTATCTAATACCCATGATGTAGAGACAGTTAAATTGACATCTACAACAAAAATACCTGGTGGTGGTGGAATCACTATTCCAAGCCTCTTGTCCTCCAGATATTTTGGGCAGTTCCTCCTCCAGTGTCCAGGTTGACTACAGTAGTGACATTCACCCTTAGTCACGACCTTGGCAATACCACCAACAGGCTTAAGGGCTTGTTCCTTGGACTTAGCAACTGACTTGCCTTTGCCCTTGGAGGAAGAGGCAAACTTTTTACCCTTTCCTTTATGCACCATCATTATGGCCTTGCCCTTACACTTGTTGATGCTCTGTTCAGCCGTCCTCAACATGTTGAGCAAATCTGGCAGTGGTTTAACGATCTCGTTCATGTTATAGTTCATAATGAACTGTCCATAACTTTCGGGCAACGATTGCAACACGAGATCGGTTGCCAACTCTTGGCCGACCGGGAACCCAAGCCGGGCGAGATTCTCCAAGTACCCGATCATTCGGAGTACATGGGGTCCCACCGGGTTCCCTTCTGCCAGATGACATTTGAACAGTGCCTTTGAGACCTCATACCTCTCTACCCTCGCCTGCTCTTGGAAGAGCTGCTTTAGATGTTCGATCATATCGACAGCATTCATGTTCTCATGTTGCTTCTGAAGCTCAGAGGTCATGGTGCAAAGCATTAGGCAGGCCGCATCATTAGCGTCATCAACACGCTTTTGATACGCCTTTAAGGCAGCAGGTGTCTGATTCTCTGGACCTTCTGGAACTTGCTCCTCTATTGCGTACAGCTTCTTCTCTTGCTTGAGAACAATTCTCAAGTTTCTGTACCAATCAAGGAAGTTGGTTCCAGAGAGCTTGTCCTTCTCAAGGACAGATCGTAGGGAATGTTGTGAACTCGATGAGTTGTTTGCCATTTGGAATTCTACAAAAAGGAAAATACGCAAGTTTTAGTATTTGTGAATTTTTGACTATATTTAATAATGGCTAGTTTATTAAATATAGCTCCCACTATTTTTCTACGGATTAATAACCCTCAAGATATTAATGCGGAAAATATCCTTATATTTTCTAGTGGGCCAAGATCCATCTTTTTCATCTCCTTATGAGCTTGCTTTGGCAAGTCACCCATAATTCGATTACTTCTTAGGTAGGAACGATTCCAATTGCATCCCATATGCAACTCTTGGTTCAATCGGGCAAATAACTCCTTATTTATCCATCCTTATGGATAATCCCAATTGATTGCCTCTAGGTTTCTTAATCAAATTAATAGCCTAGTTGTGTTCAACCTCTTATCTAAACAATTGCACATTGTTACGTGCCATCGCATTCCATCATTATGAACCAAGTCGCCATGCTTTGGCACGCACGAACTTGATAAATAATGATGATAATGAGTGTTTAAATAACGAGAAGGCAAGAACACAATATTTTAAAATTTGAGGGATTTTCAATTTTAATTATTTTGTTGATCAATATCAACTAATCTATCTATTTGAGTTTGGGCACAACTCCAAATAATAGATCCGGGTTGTCTAATTATCTTATTATCCTAATTGCATGCATCATCCATACACCAACCACACAAATAATAAGACAATAAATAAACAACCACAAAACAGAAATTAAACGTGATGTGGATATGGCCTTTTCTAGACTAAGATAATTCCAAGCCAATGGAATTATCTATGAACCCTAAACAAACACATCTCCATGCGTCTTGATCTTTTGGTCCATCCTTCATAGTCATGTGGAATGCTCCATGCTCCATGCTCCATCTTTTGTGGCTTCTTTGGCTTTGGGCTTCTTTTCTCCAATCTTGGCTAACAATCTACTTTATCTAGCACTAGCTAATATCTATACTAAATAAAATAAATCTCACGAGTTGAGAAAAAAAATGGCACGCAGGCCATAAAACCCTAATTAATTATTACAATTAATTGATCAGCTCGCAGGCCGTAAAACCAAACCACAAAATTAAACATCCACATCAAACCACATCCTAAGGCCATATCCAATCACCATGCGATTTGCACATAAACAGTTAAAATCCAATTTTAACGCGCTTGGTCAATTTTAATTGATTTTAGGATTTCTAGGGTTAAAACGGTCCATGGGCCCAACAATCCAATTTCCCGGGCCCAAATAAGTGAACCATAAAGCCCTAGGGCCGGCCCGGCCCAAAACCCGCAAGCTAGGCCCGCGGGTTAGGGCCGCCAGGCCCCATAGGGCGCCAAGCTTGGGCGGCAAGCAAGGGGGCGGTCCCCTAGGGGGCCGAACCTCCTTGTGGAGGTTGTTTCCAAAACAACCTCCTTGCTTGGAGCCCAAGTTTGGTTGTTTCCTTGTTGTGGGAGAACTCCTTCTTCCCCAAGGATGCCCAAACCCTAGATCTTAGATCCTAAAATTTCTCAAACTCACCAATTCATGCATCCAATGCAATAATTGGGTCTTGTTATGATTAATTCTTTGACAAATTGCATCCAATGCTTGATTTGTCTTGTTTTACGCGATAAACAACAAATTAAGGTGTAAAACAACAAGAATGTAACACATAAACTACGTTTATGCTCTATGACCTGTGGCTCTGATACCACTGTAGGGTTTTGATTCATGGATCGCGCAAACGGAAGCATAATCAAATAAACAACCATGCAAAACCCTCCAAGGATCACAAGTCTAGATGCATAACGATAGTGAAAGTAAGAAATCATAAACACACCTTTGGGTTCTCCTTGATGACTTCAAACGCGAATAGTGTCACGTTCTCTATAGTTGATCCACGCCTAGAGTTGATCCTAGATCTCCAATCTCCTTGGTGCTAGCCCGGAATGAAAGGAGGGTGAAGGAATCACGCAAAACGAGGCACAAAAGGGGGTTCGGCCCCTTTGTGGCGTCGGGGACGAGTGGGCGGCGGCAAGGGGCGGCGTCCCTCTTGTTGCTTGCTCTCTCTCTCTCCTTTGTTCTCTCCTACTCTTGTTATGTTCTCTTTAGACCATAAGTTGTGTAGGGAAGGAAGGAGGAGGGTCCTTTATATAGTCCAACAACTCCTTGTTAACTACCTAAAGGACTTATTCTAGTCCTACTAGAATTCAATTTAGTCCCTTCCTTGCAAATTAGTCCCTACTAAGTTTGCAAGGGTTTGCAAAGTGATCCTTCTAATTAATTAATCCTATTAATTAATTCCCAAATCTAGTACAACTCTATATAGCGTGTGACCCCATAGGTTCTATCTAGTTGGTAGCAACTCTTTGCTAATATGGAGCGGTTTCTAGCAAAACATCCATTCTAGCCAACTAATAGAATAGTCATCTAGACAACCTTGTACAAGTAATTGTCTCATCCCTTTGCCTCCATATCCGGATTGGACACGAGACATACAAGTCACACTCGTATATCCAATCCCTAGTTTCTCGATCCATGGAATAGCCTTATTCGTGCAAATAACATCAATATCTCATATATTGATTTATTTGAGTCTGGCCAGACATTCTATAAGCACTATCCTCGAGTGGCCTTGGATATTTGTTCCCATTATGTGGGAGGGGCAAATCCTCTCTACGTCCACTACGATCCCTAAGCTTGCTTCTCATTGTATCCAGTACACGCCTTTATAACTACCCAGTTACGGTGTAGCGTTTAACGCTACCAAGATCACAATGATCCACAACTAGGATATCTAGTGACTTCAAGTCTAAGGATGACAATACCATTGTACCCGAGAAGCACTTGTGACTCAACATAACGTGTATGTAGCCTTCTCGGTAATGGGTCAATCCAGTGCAACATTCCATAATGCACACCCATGTGTTGGATCATGATATCTCCATATCAATCCAACCCCATACTAGTCTATAGATGATTGTCCCATTTAATCATTATACTTGACTAGGGATATTTAAGATAAACAACACGATTGTAAATCTAAGGACTTCATTATATTAAATATCCAATAAATAATAAATGAATTTCTAGCCATTTACAAATTCATACTAAACTAGATTGCCTCTAGGGCATCTATTCCAACAATATGTACCACTCATTCTGGGCAGACGGTTTCTGACCACTGGAGAAGCCATGATAAACTGCAAGAGCGGAGAACTGACCATACAGATTAAGGAGGACAAGGTGAAATTCAACGTCTTCAAATCTCTCCAGCTTCCAAATTTTTACGAACATGAAGACTGCTTCACTGTTGAGGTAATCGATGATGGCCTGGAAAACGAGGAGTTGGACGAGCTTGGGCAGAGATTCACATTGTGGACAGAGAGAACGGGGAGAAGTTCAAGGAGGAGCAGTCTATGCAAGTAGAACACATAACCAATTTACATCTGGATGAAAAAGGAGGGCAGAAATCGGTCGTGGTCCCGTCACTCAGAGATCCACCAACTCTGGAGCTGAAACCGCTCTCGAGCCATAAAAGTTCAGCACAACCAAAGAAGCTTCAAGTAGGGTGGAAAGTACTTCTCTGCGGTTCTTGGAAGCAATTTTTCCCTGGAAAATTAAGATCCAAGTGGTCAGGACCATTAATCATCAAAGAGATATTATCATGGGATTTAGTGGAATTGGAGAATCCGCGAGACAATACAACTTTCAGGGTGGGCGGAAACCGGGTCAATTTATATCTGGACCGAGTAGTAGTCGTCAAGGTAGATTGTTTTGATGTCCCTTGAGCAAGCATGAGGTAACTGGGTTGGGACGTCGACTTTAAATTACAAGAGCTTGTTGGGAAGCAACCCCATTTAGGAGTAGGTTAATTTATTTGATTACGTTGAAATTCAGTGAGGTGAGATGATATTGATCTACTATTTGTACAAGAATGTGCAGACGGCAGAGAAGTTTTTTTGCAAGAAAACGGGTAAGACATTTGCTGTCGGCGTGGCAGGCTAGTATCCACGCACAAGCCACGCCGCCCGAGATGAGTTGTAGAAAATTTTGTGACCCAAAAGATGATATCCGCATGGCTGGCTAGTAGCCATGCAGCAGCTGTAATACCCCCATTTTTAATAGGGTATTTGGTGTATTAATTCTTAAGTTGGGGTTAGTTTTATTCTTTCCTAAACTATGGGAGTGCTTGTTGTAGTTTTCTAAACTTAATTGTGGGGTCTATAAGTATCATTTCTCAAACTTGGGTGTAAACCCACTTAACCCACCTCCAGTACCACTCTCTCCTCTCCCTCTAATTGATCGGAAACAAACCCAGAGCTCTCCCGTCTTCTTCCTCGACTTCCTGCACAACGCCACCAACGTGTTCAACCCACGTTCTCCCTCAACTAACAACCCACATCAACATATACAACACCCTGCTCATCCCCGTCTCACTCCATCTCACCCCCTGTTTTGCCGAAGAAAAACAAAACCCAGTTGCCTGTTTTAGAATTCACAGCCGGCCATCACAACCACTCACGCCCTCCATTATCTCCGGCGAAACCACCAGCCACCAAGCTCGCCCTCTCTCTCTCTCTCTCTCTCGCTCTCTCTCTCTCTCTCTCTCTCTCTCGCTCTCTCTCTCTCTCTCTCTCTCTCTCTCTCTCTCTCTCTCCTTTCCGGCGAACCAGAAGGATCAACGGAGCCTTCGTCGCCTCTGTTGTGCGCTGACTCGAATTCCGACCCGGTGACCCAATTTCCGACGGCAAAGCCCGATCGGTTCTTCATTCGACCTTTGGCCATTCCTCCGGCCTTTCCAATCGAATTTCCAGCTCGCCCACACCCAATAATACCAGTCGTGCTGCAGTTTTGGAACCGACACATCACCGTCGCCGCCGTACACTCTTCACTCTCTTCTTCTTCCTCAATCGGTAAACCTCCTCTGAATTCTCAATTTTGGCTCATGATTACTTTGTTTCCCTTCTTCCCATGTCATTATAGTCATGCCTGTGAGTGTATGAGTTGGGTTGATTTCACTGTGCTTAGAGTGTTAGAAAAGATGAAGAAGATGACCGAGTTGGGTATTACAGTGTTATAGTTGGGGATCATTTTGTAATTTTGTGAATATGTTGGGGGCGGTTGTTGTACTTTCAGAAATTTAGGGGGGATGCCTTCTATGTTAAGTAAAACTTTTTTTCTTTATTTGTCTATTTTATATATTAATTATAGTTTGTTTATTATATACTACCATTATGAATAACTGGTTTTTATAATATGAAAACAAATATAATTTTTTATAGTATTATTTTATAAGAAGAGTTTTATTAATAAAAATAAGTATTTTTCATAATGAATAAAAGTAGTGTTTCTTAAGAAATTAGATAAGTTTACACTGTGTGATTACTTTAAGATTTTATTTTATTTTTATAAAAATATATATTATTCTCCATTGGATATTTACTCTTTTAATGATGGAATTTGATTTCCTTTAATACTAGTATCAATTCTAAATGTTATTATCTTTTCTAAATAAATAGTACTTAATAAATTTTAAGTATAATTGTTGGTTTAAAGCTTGTTTCTATTGTTTTAGTTTTATTATTTTCCTTACTATCATAACTATATAAATTAATATTCTTTTTCTGATACTAGAGTTTCGTAATGTAATTTGAGGTAAATTTAATTGGGAACTTGTCGGGGAAATATTCTTTGCATTTGCATATAGGGCATACTTGCATTTGCTGTATGAGGTTTGTTGTGTATTAATGTTAGGATTATTCGAATATTGTAGGGTTCGTAGACGATCGGTTCATTGAGAACCCGTACTACGAGTACTAGTTTTCGTGCTTGCTTGTGTGTGTGGAGCTTTCTTCAATCCAAGTAAGTTATATGCTCGACTCTTCTATTATCAAAATGAGTTTCCAAATGTGATATGTGCCGAATTGTTTTACTATTTTGATTATCGTACTATCTATCTATTTAAACTTTGAAAATCGTGTTTACTTTGGCACAAATTGTGAAACTGAGATCCCTCTCTGAAAAATATGAATTGTGTTAATCTTGGAACTGATTAGCAATTTAATCCTGGCTTTCCCTATTGGTTTTGAATACCAGGTTTGGAACGAGAATCACCTTCTTTCAAGAAATACTCATAAGACACTAAGTAACGTAAAGTGAAAGATAACTTGTACGAGCTGTTCTTCAGTTCACTACAGTGATTATACTGTTAAGGACCATACGTTCTGGTAAAGAGATTTTGGGGGCCAAACTCTGGCTTACCCTTGGTACCCATAGTCCTACACTACCATGAGGACTTGGGGGTTCCTACTTGTACTACTCTTGCGGAGTTGCTAACCTCTAGGGGCTGTCGACACTTAAGGTCTTGTAGGTCAGTATTGAGGCGGGAAGGCCATAATAAGAGGGGCTTTCACAACTTCCGGGATGAAGTAGGGTTTGATAGACCCACGAGGTAACATTGAGTTATTTATTTTCGAGGCAGGCGGGAACTCTGCATCCGCTCGTACAATTTTTAATTTATGGGGCTCATGGGGCAGTAGAGCTAGCTGCTCCCGTGGCACGTGGCCAGGTGGCCGCCGGAAAAGTTTCTAAAGAGGACTTTAATAATGGAATATAAGGATTGAAATCTCAAAGTAAAATTCATCCCTCAGATTTTTTCTTACTTGTATTTATAATGTTATTTAAATTTGTACCCTCTATTTCTTGTACTTGTTTTGCAATATACATGTTCCCAATCATCTGTTTACATGTTGAGGTACTTCTCACTCAGCTTAAGCTTCTCTTTGAAAAACTGTGGTCGGCTTTTGTCATTTGAAAACCCACAGGTTAGCACCGCTGCAGGCTCTGGGGGAACGAATCACTAGCTTGGATCGAGGATTCACTTTAGCTCTCACGGAATAAATCATCAGTTTCATGTTTTACAAACAAGTTTAGTTTTGTTTTCAAGTTTTCATGTTAATGACCACGTTTGATCATTCCCTTTCTTGTAATAAAGATGATTTTGAATTAAATTTGAAGTTCTGTTCTTTATGGTTTGGTTACGAGGCCGACCTTCTACTCCGTTCACAATGACTTAAAACTCCTCGTGCAAGGGATATCTTAGTGGTTTGGGCTAGGCCTGAAATTGCGGGGTGTTGCAGGTGGTATTAGAGCCCGGCTTCGTAACCTACCTAAAGAACTAGGGAGTAATTAACTAGTTAATCACAAATGGAAAAATCTTTTCAAAATTTTATTAACCGGACTAGAAAAGACTAAAATCTGTGAAATAATGAGTAAACAAGCCGTGGGGAATTGGGTTACTTGTTTTTTTTATGAATTGGTGTTATGTTGCCTATCTTGGATTAATCTGTTAACTGCTAATGTGACACTGATCTAGATGGAATTGCTTGACAATTTGTTTATTGGTTATCTTATGTGCATGGTTTGTTATAGCAAGATGCTTGTCGTTGTAGTGTTATTTTGTATGTCCATGTTCCTTTACATTGTCGGTCGACCCGATAGTATCGAACTCAGACTTAGAGACCTTAGGACCCTTCTTCCTTTTTAACCCGTCTGGTATGTCGGATGATTACCAATACCAGACCGATCACCAATCACCCCATATGTTGTTCGCTTGTTTGGTATGATCCTTGAGCTTCCCTGCACATTAGAAATTGCATCCTTGCATCATGCATATAGGAAAAATGTTCTCTCTGGGAGATACTGTTTTACGCTTCGAGGACGAAGCGTTGTTTTAAGGGAAAGGTGTAATACCCCTATTTTTAATAGGGTATTTGGTGTATTAATTCTTAAGTTGGGGTTAGTTTTATTCTTTACTAAACTATGGGACTGCTTGTTGTACTTTTCTAAACTTAATTGTGGGGTGTTTAAGTGTCATTTCTCAAACTTGAGTGTAAACCCACTTAACCCACCTCAAGTACCACTCTCTCCCCTCCCTCTAATTGATTGGAAACAAACCCAGAGCTCTCCCGACTTCTTCCTCGACTTCCTGCACAACGCCACCAACGTGTTCAACCCACGTTCTCCCTCAACTAACAACCCACATCAACATATACAACACCCTGCTCATCCCCGTCTCACTCCATCTAACCCCATGTTTTGCCGAAGAAAAACAAAACCCAGTCCCCTGTTATAGAATTCACCGCCGGACATCACAACCACTCACTCCCTCCATCATCTCCGGCGAAACCACCAGCCACCAAGCTCGCCTTCTCTTTCTCTCTCTCTCTTTCTCTCCTTTCGGGCGAACCAGAAGGATCAATGGAGCCTTCGTCGCCTCTGTTCTGCGCTGACCCGAATTCCGACCCGCTGACCCAATTTCCGACGACAAAACCCGATCGGTTCTTCATTCGACCTTTGGCCATTCCTCCGGCCTTTCCAATCGAATTTCCAGATCGCCCAGACCCAATAGCAGCAGTCGTGCTACAATTTTGGAACCGACAGATCACCGTCGCCGCTGTAGCCTCTTCACTCCGTTTTTCTTCCTCAATCCGTAAACCTCCTCTGAATTGTCAATTTTGGCTCATGATTACTTTGTTTCCCTTCTTCCCATGTCGTTATAGTCATGCCTGTGAGTGTATGATTGGGTTGATTTCACTGTGCTCAGAGTGTTAGCAAAGATGAAGAAGATAACCGAGTTGGGTATTACAGTGTTATAGTTAGGGGGTCATTTTTTAATTTTGTGAATATGTTGGGGGCAGTTGTTGTACTTTCAGAAATTTAGGGTGGATGCCTTCTATGTTATGTAAAACTTGTTTTCTTTATTTGTCTATTTTATATATTAATTACGGTTTGTTTATTACATACTACCAATTATGAATAACTCGTTTTTTTAATATGAAAATAAATATAATTTTTTATTGTATTATTTTATAAGAAGAGTTTTATTAATAAAAATAAATATTTTTCATAATAAATAAAAGTAGTGTTTCTTAAGAAATTAGATAAGCTTACATTGTGTGATTACTTTAAGATTTTCTTTTATTTTTATAAAAATATATATTATTCTCCATTAGATATTTACTCTTTTAATGATGGAATTTGATTTCCTTTTATACTAGTATCTATTCTAAATGTTATTATCTTTTCTAAATAACTAGTAATTAATAAAGTTTAAGTATAATTAATAGTTTAAAGCTTGTTTCTATTGTGTTAGTTTTATTAGTTTCCTTACTATCATAACTATATAAATTAATGTTCTTTTTCTGATACTAGAGTTTCGTAATGTAATTTGGGGTAAATTTTATTGGGAACTTGTCGTAGAAATATTCTTTGCATTTGCATATAGGGCATACTTGCATTTGTTGTATGAGGTTTGTTGTGTATTAATGTTAGGATTATTCGAATATTGTAGGGTTCGTAGACGATCAGTTCATTGAGAACCCGTACTACGAGTACTAGTTTTCGTGCTTGCTTGTGTGTGTGGAGCTTTCTTCAATCCAAGTAAGTTATATGCTCGACTCTTCTATTATCAAAATGAGTTTCCAAATGTGATATGTGCCGAATTGTTTTACTATTTTGATTATCGTACTATCTATCTATTTAAACTTTGAAAATCGTGTTTACTTTGGCACAAATTGTGAAACTGAGATCCTTCTCTGAAAAATATGAATTGTGTTAATCTTGGAACTGATTAGCAATTTAATCCTGGCTTTCCCTATTGGTTTTGAATACCAGGTTTGGAACGAGAATCACCTTCTTTCAAGAAATACTCATAAGACACTAAGTAACGTAAAGTGAAAGATAACTTGTACGAGCTGTTCTTCAGTTCACTACAGTGATTATACTGTTAAGGACCATACGTTCTGGTAAAGAGATTTTGGTGGCCAAACTCTGGCTTACCCTTGGTACCCATAGTTCAACACTACCATGAGGACTTGGGGGGTTCCTACTTGTACTACTCTAGCGGAGTTGCTAACCTCTAGGGGGTGTCGACACTTAAGGTCTTGTAGGTCAGTATTGAGGCGGGAAGGCCATAATTAGAGGGGCTTTCACAACTTCCGGGTTGATGTAGGGTTTGATAGACCCACGAGGTAACCCTGAGTTATTTATTTCCGAGGCAGGCGGGAACTCTGCATTCGCTTGTACAATGTTTAATTTCTGGGGCTCATGGGGCAGTAGAGCTAGCTGCTCCCGTGGCACGTGGCCTGGTGGCTGCCGGAAAAGTTTCTGAAGAGGACATTAATAAAGGAATATTAAGGATTGAAATCTCAAAACAAAATTCATCGCTCGAATTTTTTCTTACTTGTATTTATAATGTTATTTAAATTTGTACCCTCTATTTCTTGTACTTGTTTTGCAATATACATGTTCTCAATCATCTGTTTACATGTTGATGAATTTCTTACTCAGCTTAAGCTTCTCTTTGAAAAACTGTGGTCGGCTTTTGCCAATTGAAAACCCACAGGTTAGCACTGCTGCAGGCTCTGGGGGAACGAATCACTAGCTTGGATCGAGGATTCACTTTAGCTCTCACGGAATAAATCATCAGTTTCATGTTTTACAAACAACTTTAGTTTTGTTTTCAAGTTTCCATGTTAAGGACCACATTTGGTCATTCCCTTTATTGTAATAAAGATGATTTTGAATTAAATTAGAAGTTTTGTTCTTTATGATTTGGGTACGAGGCCGACGTTCTACTCTCACAATGAGGTAAAACTCCTCGTGCGGGGGACATCTTAGTTGTTTGGCCTAAAATCGCGGGGTGTTGCAGCAGCCACACAGACAGAAGCTAAAAATAGTGCAGAAACACAGTCTGGGTGTGCAGAAACGCGCCAGGGAGTTCATAAAACACAACCTTGGAGTACAAAAACGCAGCGAGCGAGCTAGCCACGCAGGCTGAGAGACCATCCCCGCAGGCAGAACCCCAGCCACGCAAACAAGGGGGCTTAACCACGCAGGCAGAACCTTAGCCACGCAGGTTGAACATTAGCCACGCAGGCCGAGGGATAGCCACGTAGAAATCGAAAGATTATTAGCATTTTTAACGATGGGTGCGGCTATCTGTGTAGCAACGTAGACATAAGAAGGTTTTCGGACGTGAAAAAGAAAGTGGAGCAGAAAAGTTATTGTCAGCATAGCTACGCAGGTAGTAGCACAAACAGTAAGCAGAAAAGGCAGATTACCAGAACTTTGAAAAATCGACCCCTGTGTGTTCTGGCACACTCGACTATCACATGGACTAATACGAGTTGGGGATTCTTCAAGAACAATTTTCAGCAAAAATAGAGCAATCGACCCCGGTGTAAGAAAATACACTCGACCGTATGGGAGCACATTGTCATACGCAATGGTACTTTGGGATTGCACATTTCTAGAGCGCAGGCAGAGCCCTGGAGGTTGACAACTACCGTCGAGAAATTTTCCGGCGACCGGTCGGGTCTATCTTGCCGGAAACTGCAAACTACACCCGAGACTTGCTCCTGGTTATCAGGTCCACATTCCTTTTCTTCGCTTTATTTTGCGTTTTAGGCACGAGTCCGTACCCGGGTCGAGATTTTTCTGCATATTTCTCATTTTCCGTGCCGACTGTGGTAGAACCCTTGGTAGTTTTAGGAAGTTATTTTCTGAGACGCACGCATCACGGGCACGTAATTTAGCTTAATTTCTGCACATTTTTTCTGCCTCATGGTGACCCGACCGGTACCACCTGCAGTTCTACCAGCACTATGCCTGGAACCACGAATTCTGTTTCAGACCCGACTGTTGTGCCAAGATCAGTTTGTGCTATGAGGGCATGCCACTTTTTAGTATGGGGGTGGGAGTCATGTCTGCACTAACCAGGTTTGCACGTTTTTTCAGCTTTATTTGTAGTTTTGTTTTTATTTTTGAGTCTGCACGTTTTTTTATTTTTAGTCAACCCACCACAATTATGACATTGCATTGTAGATAGTTATTTAAAAATTAAAAAAAAAAATCAAAAAAAATATATAATTTTCCGAAAATTCTAGAAAAATTGAAAACTCATAAAATTTTGAGAAGGGGCAATTGAGATAACAAAGGGTTGGGGAGAGACCAATGAAATCCTCTCACAGGGAAGAAAAATTGCACCAAGGTGTCGTAGATTGGGTTTTTGTACGGTTTGGTTAAACTCCTGAGCTAGAAATCCTACTAGTTGCCACACCACCGTCACTTAGGTAGTCGACAACATAGTTAGTAAAATACGGGACGGAAATAAAACGTGATACGGTACGTACGTGTATTATACGATTTTATGTTAAAAATACGTTAGTAAAAATTCGGCATAAAAGTACGCGATTTGATTAATTCGAGTTTTCTATACGTACGTGTATAATTCGTAAACCGGTTATTCATTCGGAATTGAAAATACGGGTTCATTTCTTAATATTTTAGCATACATACTGATTTATTTGTGTCCCACTTTGCCATATTTTCATATTTTTACCATATATTTTAAAAAAATAATAAAGAATGTACTCATTTATTTATCATTTCTTATAATTACATAATTTACTCATAACTAATTACTTATGTAAGATAATATCAAACTATTTATGTTGCAAACTTTTGTAAAATAACATATTGCGCATTCTCTATTCTTAATAATAATTATATTAAAAATTAATAATATAACACATAAGACTCAAGAGGCATGTACGTACGTGCGTACATACATATATACATATATGTAGCTATTTAAACTTAATATTTTAAAAAAATTATAATAATACTTGTAATTCTTCATAACAATAAATATTAAAAATAGAAAAATAGTAAGAAAATATTTAATAATTACAAATTATTATAAGTTATAACATTTTGGATGACAATTTGTTTACTGCAATATTATATTAAAAAAAGTTTTATTCGGAAGTATTGTATGTTAAAACGTTAAATACGAGTATTAAACTTTTTTGCTCAAAAATTCGAGTATTTTTAATTAGGTCCAGCAATAGTACGAAATACTGAAGTATTTTTCATTTATACGTACGGACGGGTATTAAACGGAAAAATTCGGAGTATTTACTAACTAGGGTCGACAACCCGCCTACAGGCTCCATCACGGTCATCACATTTTTCGGTGGAGTGATTGGCTCATAATGGACCCACTGCCCTGTTTCTTAGCCCCAGGTCCAACTAGTAAGCCTTGTAGCCGTTTGACCCTTTTATTCATAGCCACTGTAGCCTAGGAAGCCTTCTTTGTGACTTTCATCACTCGTTAGTTGGTTGTTTCTACGCATTATGACAGAGGGAGTGAGTTAGGGAGCGTTTTGACGGGTAAGAGCTTCATGACAGATCATTGTTGGAAAGTTTGACATTTGCATGTTTTCGAGGGTTGGACAAGGTGAGTTAGAGGCGACAACATTGACTTGCGGAGGTGATTCACTGCACTACATAGCGATCAAAGGTGGAGAAGTCGCGTGCGATGCATCTTTTCGCGCAAAACTGGGTATCGGGGTAGTTGAGTTAATTGCTGTTCGTGCTGATTCTTACATATTTGGTGATGATGAGGTTCGGTAGGACTTCATGTTTTATCTTCCGACTACATGATCGACGCTTCATGACTAGTGCAGGGGTACTGCAAATGAGGACATTTCTCGTACCTCGCAACATTGGATTAGTTCTTCACCACTCACCTTATATCGGTATGTTTACTTATGTTATAGTATTTGAACAAAAAAAACAAGAAAAAAATGAAAAAAGGGAAAAAAAAGATGTTCTATTTTTGGCAGTTCTACATTTATTTATTTAGTTTAATTCACTACAGAAAAAGTATGCAAATACGACGGCCAGAAAAAGCTACGGCCGGGTTGACCGTAGTATTTAGTAATTAAACGACGGTCAATGGTTGGCCGTCGTATTAAAAGGTTTTTACTACGGGTAACAATAATGACCGTCGTATATATAAAACCACGGGTAAATGAATAGCCCGTCGTACTTTCAAATCCTGACGGCACCGTTTCGTTTTCGTAAGTAATAAAAAAATTAAAACTATAATTAATCTTTTCCTAATTGTAATTATACTCCTCCGTTTGTCTCTCTGAGCAACCCTATTCAGTTCAGAACTGATATCTCGATTGCTCTCCCTACCCATAACCGCCTCTCAATCAATCGACTGCGCGCTCGACCTACCCAGAGCGGATCTCTTAATTCCTCATCAGAGCTTCATCGGTGAAGAAGAATCGTGATTTGGACCTCCGGAGCTTCAGAGGTGAAAAAACCCTGATTTGGTCTACCAACGTTGATTGACGTCGATATCTGCAGGTACATCTCTCGGTCTTTCTCTCGCTCTATCTTTCTTCTTATGTCTCTTTTGCGCAATCCTCTTCTCTGTTCTGTTGCGCTCCTTGGATTCTCCTCTTTTTCTTTACTTCTGCTGGGTTTGTTGGTCGCGGTTATGGTGTTGTTGGAGCAGATATTTTTCGCTGATTGATGGTGGCTATGCGGTATTGGTAATCTGGGTTGCGTTTTTTGCAGGTTGGAGGGTTAGTTGGTTTGGTCTGCAGGTCAGTGTTAGTTAAGGGCCTGTTATGGTGGCTTTTCAGGTTGTTTAGAGGGTTGAAGTTGGGTGTTTGTATTGGAGATGGTGAATGATAACATTAAGGGGTGACTGTGATGGTGAATTGGTTGTTTAGAGGGTTGAAGTTGGGTGTTTGGTTGTACTCTGCTGCTGCTGGTGGGTTGAAGGTATGCATTCATAGGCTGCTGATGTTCTTCGCCGATTGATGCTTGTTCTGTGTTGTTTCCGGTGTTGGGGAGGAGTCGAATGGGTGAGAAACTAATGATCTTGTTCAGTAATTTGCCGAAATCGTATGAGTTCATGGATGTTCATGTTTACAATGCTGCAATATTAGAGGTGATCTTGGTGTTGGGTTTAGGTTTGGTGCAATGGAGGTTATAGGTTTCATGAAGGTTATGTTGTAGTTTGGGTTGGTGATGGTTGTGGTGTAATGTGCAGGTAGAGGTAGGTTGTTATAGTTTCATGAAGGTAATGTTTTAGTTTGCCTAGCTCTTCTAATTTAGTTGGAGATGAAACTGTAAAACTTTATGCATTGGATTCAGTAAAAAGAAACCTTAATTGATCAAATGAGTAAGCTATCTGGTCACATGGGAGCTCTGGTAATTAGAAATTGCTCAAAATGTACAGCCAATATCCTTGGGAGCTGCGATATGCATCTAAAGTTTCACTTATTTTACCTGTTAGCAGGGGGAGTTCAAATTGCCGATGCTGTACGCTCCAACAACGATCAGTCTTAGGTTGCTTCCTCAGACAGTTCTGAGTTACTCTCACCACAAAACTCAAAACCTCTTCTTTCAAAGGAAACATATTTATTGTGTCAAACTTCTGGCTTGACAGCATCTCATGTTGGGTCATGTCACCACAATCCACTTTCCTTTCTTCACCTGTTTGTGTTTCCCTTCGTCCACATGAATTCAATGGGATAGAAACATAAGGATGAGGGAAAAAATTGAACTCCCCATCGATCCATGAGTGGTTACTTCATGGCACATATAACTAGCAAGTTGAGATTAAATCTTCCTGACTCTGTTGTGTGTCAGAGAATGTGAAACAGATATAAGCATAATTGTAATTTTTATCAATGTAAGTAGTAATTACGGTTCTACAAGATTACGAGATCAACTTGCAAAAGTGTTTTTCTTCCTTCTGTTTTGTTAATCAATGATATAGAACGTCATTTAAATCCTAATTTAGTATAATTCAAGCAGAATTTGAAATCTATTGGTACTTGATAAGGGGACTTTGGACATCAATACCTTGAGCTAACACCCAAGTGCAACTTTTAAATCTATTAATTTTGGAGCATTGGAAATTCCAAGCTATCAGTGTATACAAACAAAAGCTAGTGGTGCCAAATATGGGTTCTACCATCTAAATTTACTTCATTGTTTAATTTCATGTGTTGAAAGGAGGGGGAACTGTACCAAACCAAGAAGGTTTACATCAGATATCACCTCATAGTCATAGAAAGATGGCTTCATGGTTATCTGGGAGAAGTGAATGCTGATTGATATAGGTACAAGGTCTTGTTTGACACATACTATATCTCAGTAGGACTATCCATCTATTCAGCTAGCTTCTTGAAGTTGACATAGTTAGACACAGGTTGTTGCAATTATTTTAGTTTGATAGCTGGCACAGACGGTGCAAGTAGTTTCAATTTTCATTTTGAGGAATTTGACAACCGTGGCCAGTTTGTGCACTTCATTTGAATACTCAGTGATCCCATGACTAACTTGGGCAGAGTAGACTTTGTGGCTTGGCAATCTATATAACAAATCAGGAAGAGATGGACAAGCTATCCCAAATCTATACAAACCCTACCAAACGCAAGATAGACTTCCAAACAGTAATTTACACTTATACAGCTCTCTCTGTACAGCTACCCAGTGAATATTAAGCGGATAATGTATCCATGACATTCGTGTGGCCCCATTCATCTGATTTACCATTCCCATATGACCGACAAATATTCAAAGTTTGTTGATGGTGTTTTTGAAATTCAAGACTCCTGCGGTGTTTCTCTTATCGCCTCTCTCTCTCACCAATAGACATTCTGTCACTCTCACACCCCTTCGCTCTCTGCTGAAGCGCATAGATTTCTTTTTTCCCGAAGAGTAGTATAAATGGCACTCTTCGACGGTAAGAGCTCATCCCTCTTTCAGATTTTTTTTTTGCTTAGTTGATACTTGATTAGTACTGAGTACTTACAATTCGTTATAGATTTTTGTTGTTAGATCTCAGTTTGAACCAGGATGCCTCTTTTAGATTCAAGTACCATGTTGGTTTTTGCTGGGTTACTTGCTATGTAGTTTAAACCAGGATGCCTCTGTAAGCCAATTTCCAGTTAGTCTCTAATTTTCCCCTGATTTGTGTTTATGAGCATAATATATATTTCAAAAACTATGCAAGTCAGTTTTACTACTATGGTGATGGCCGTATTTGACAATTTTCAAGCAAGAAATAGGATTTTTTTGCTGTGTTTGATATTTGCTTTTACAACAGCATTGGGTATTTTGCTGTATCGGCCTGCCAAAGCATCTCTATTCAAAGAGTCTGTTATCACTAATCCGGATTTCGTACTGAACTTCATATTCCTCAATTCAGAGTACCAGGGATTATGTTTTGCCATTCTACCTCGAATCTCCACCTTCCAAACACGGATTGGGTATTCCTAGGAGTTAACATATAGTTAGAGGTTAACTCTATACTAAAAATATCAGGTACACTCATGCGACTAAGTATTCATTTATGTGAACTCCTAATTCATTGTTTTTTGCTTTCCTAAATACTACTAGACCAGTATCCTTCAAGATATTAACATAGTGTTTCTTTTGATCTTAAATTCACCTTCTCTTTATCATCTGCCTCTTCCGTCTCAATTCCTTCTCCCTCTTGCTCACGCAGAACAGAACGCCGGTTGCTGTCAGCCCACCACCAATCATGGCACTACTACCTCCTGTCAAGATGTGGCGAATAAGTGAGTATTATTATATATGTTTTTTGCTTCTAACTGTTCTCAGCGTCACCATCAAAGACTTTAATTAATCATAAATTGAAGTTAGCATGTAATTACTTGGTTCCGTTTCTGATTTGAAGGGTATCTTTGATGCCCAGATGGTTCCGATGACTGGTATCTCAGTGTGCTAAGGATATAAGATGCCAAATGATGAATCAAGCTTTGTCAGGTATCCATCCACGGCTTCAACCTCTTTCACTCTTAATTTTCCATGTCTTAATTTCAAACATGAAATTATCCCTAACTTGATAAAATTATCTAAGAAAAATATTGTTTTCCTTCATAAGGGATTCTGAAAATTTGCTTACTAACAAATATTTCCCTTTTACAGAGCTATGGACGCCAAGAGTGGGGCAATCATCTTAGTTCTGACGTTTGTTTTCTGCATACTGTTCACTTTTAGCATCTCCATGTTTCGTTGTTCTCCATTCCAAATGTAAGAAAGTCTACTTGAAGTTAGTCAAACATAAAAGTCACAGCCTTGAGGTGTTTCATTCATTTCCATAGCAACCGGAGTCAAATTCTTGTACTTCACATGAGAACTTTTTGCAAGTATCTTTGGTGCCTTTCAATTTCGCACATGTGGCTGCACTACTGAACATAACTTAAACTTAGGTGGTGTCAATTTAATTAGCAAAGGGTTCTTTAACAATGGTTTTCTAGGAAGACAATCTTTGCGATAGTTTTGGGAGATTGACTAAGGAGATATTTCGTTCGAGTTGCTTTCCCTGGGAAATTACATATCCTGTCTTATCTTTGGGAAGTTATTGGCCTCTCTTATTTTTTTCGGTATTGTACCTAGCTATTACTTTTGAGACCAAAGTTTAGTAAAGAAGTTTATACCTGTTTTTTTCTCTACAGGGTCTACAAGAGACCACAATATAAATTACTTTACTTATATCAACTCTATTATGTTCTCCTAAATTTATTTGCATGGTTGTATTGTTTGTGAGAATTTTCTCGCATCATAATATCTATCTATTTATCAAACTTATTTGCTAAATTTAAACTACCCCACTGCTTTAGTTTTTTCATTTTCTTTTTTACTTTTTATCCACCTACTCAATAGATTTCTGTCTGGATGGTTTCAGGTGGTGCTGTTGATTACGACTGGGTCTAGAGGACTTCTGAGTAAGTTCCATTAAGATGAGGTAATTGTCCTTCCCGTGCCTTATATTTGCCCCCTCTAGGACTGCAACTCGGGCGGGTTGGGCGGGTTGACACCCTTGTCCAAGCCCGAGCCCGATTTCTGTCGGGGTTGCCCAAGTCCAGCCCAACCCGGGTTAGGAGCATCGCCAACCCGTCCAAGCCCAAATTCGAACAAACCAATTCGGGTTCGGGTTGAATTCGGGTTAGCCCATTAAACTAAATAAATTAATATAATTATCACATTCAACTTAATTAAACTTGTCCCCTTAAAGTAAGTTAATTAACTTACATGTAAAAATAGTTATCGAACGTAGACACTTCAATTATTAATTTATATAAAGTGAATTAAAAAAAGTATCCATTCATACAAGAGTATACTACATATTTTGTAAAAAATACATATAGTTACGAACATTAACATAATTGAAAATATCACTAATAATTAATAAAAATATAATAGATTCTGGATCAATATGTCATATAATGCTCTCCAAATATAATATTTATAGGTAATGAGTATGGAAATCGGGCAATTCGGACTAGCCCGTTGTTTAATATTTGTACCCAAGCCCAACCCTAATTGCAATTCGGGTTGGTAATTTTTGCCCGAGCCCGTCCAAATTACTCAAAACATGTGCCCAAGCCCGAATTTAGTCCGGGCTGGGTTCGGGTTGGTCAGGCTCAGCCCGTCCAAGTTGCACCCCTAGCCCCCTCCTCTCCAAGACTCTCTACTTCGACCTACACTCTCACTGGATCCTCCTATATCCCTTGGCCTATGTCCACTTGAGTTTAAGATAAGGTAGTTCTCTCCCTTATTCCTAACAATCTGATGAAGATGAGGTAGACTTATTTTTTTAGTTTTTTTTTAGAGAACTCTGGGTGGTAAACTCTGGGATGTAATTTAACTGCACTTTTACTATACAGGGATTTTATTTTCTGAACCTCATAAAATATTGTTTCTATCAGAAATGGTCAAACAATAAAATTGATTCTGTAATGATATTTCTTCTTTCATGTAAGCAGCTACACATCTGATTCTCATTAGATTTTGAGCGAGGAAGTCGAATGCAGTCTAAGCAGGGGAAGTTCCTAATGCTTGTTGAATACCACAATACCATTACGAGATGTTATGTGGAGCTTGACTAAGTCACAAGTTCTTTTGGTTGACACTTTTTGGAAATGTGCATGTGATATAATATTTTTCCAGATGTGTAGGTGAATATATGTCGGGCATTAAGAAAGTTATGATATGCCAATGGTCCATAAATACTGTTACTTTCAAGGGGGGACGATATACAAAGTGCAAAAGGACAGTGTGTAGTATGGCCAACGAAATGGGTATGCATTTTTTTTATAATCATCTCTTATAGTTTGCTAATTTCGCTAGATGCATTAGAACAAATAATTCTAGGGTAAAAGACACTTTCCACCCCTATTTTTTGGTAAAAATACATTTTGCTCCCCTGACGTTTGAATAATTCCACTTTGCACCCCTAAAACGGAATATTCTGTGGACACTTAACACCCTTCTATCATTTTCCGTTAGAAAAGTAGGAGATAAAAAAATCCGGACCATATTACCCTCTGTGTATTTTTTGGACTCTATTTATCATTAACAACACCAAGAAAATCACAAAACTTATTTTAAATAAGATAATTCCATTGCAGAAGAGCAAGAAGAAGATAGAATTCACCAAGAACAACAAGTATGTAACTGATATCTTCCTTAGCATTAACAGATGCGTTTGTCAGAATCTTCAAAGACACATTAGCCTTCTGATGCATCATCTAGTAACAAATTAACAATACAAGAACAATAACACACTAGTAACAAAAATTAAAAACAATATTGTGAAACAATACGCTATTACCTGGAAACAATCAATCACATTTTGAACAAACAATCTATCCCAACAAGAACACTATCGGAGGCGGATTGAACGAGTCTCAGATTTGGCCAAAATCGAACTCAGACATAGCAAAAAATAACCTAGATTTTGCCAAAATTGAAACAAATCTGACCAAAAATTTGTCCACAAAACTATACTGTAGAGAAGAACATCACAACAATCGTCCACAAAAATTAGAGACACGTGTGTAGAACAACAAAACTAGAGAACAAGAAGACAGGGGAAGGGTGTCCCTCATCTCCCTCCCTGGAATATGATGTTGCTGCCATGGATATCAGAATCGCTGTCCACTCTCTGTCGGATCTCTGTGAGACCCGTCGCCCATCTCACGGACATCTCTCAGCAGCTGATTCGGGTTCATGCCGTTGATCGGCCGACCAAATTAGCAGAACGGAAAGAGCAGATCTGAACTTGGTTGCAGAGCCGCCGTTGGTGGTGGTGTATGGAATCCGTGACCTTCGTAGAGAGGGAGAGGGAAGATGGACGAAGAAGAGGAGAGATATGTAGGTAGAAGTGGTCGTGGAAGAGGGAGGTTAATTTGACAGTGGTTGTTGACGCCTGACGGAGGTGCCTGGGTTTGGTTCGAGATTGGTGGTTGGTTTTTCTTGGTCGAAGCTTAAAGAGAGAAAGAGGAGATAGACGTGGGTGATGTCGGTGGTTTGGGGAAGAGAGTAGGAGGAAAGGGGCAGCTAGGGTTAGAAATGGGAAAAGAAGGAGAAGGAAGGGTATTTATAGGGGGTCATTTCGTTGAAAGCTGAGGAGCAAACTGTTCTTTTCATGACAACTGTTAGGGTCTGTTACTTCTAAGGGTGCAAAGTGGAATTATCCAAACGTCAGGGGAGCAAAGTGTATTTTTACCAAAAGATAAGGGTGGAAAGTGTCTTTTACCCATAATTCTATGTGTTTTGTTGTGGTACAGGTCAAATTACTCAAGTAGTGAACTGAAGTGAAGATGATCTTGAAGCAGTATTGAGTTTAACAAATTGGTTAATGAATGCTCTTGGTTGATGGCATGTGAATTTTGATGCTCAAGTAGTTAGCATAATCGTAGTGGACTTTGTTGCCGAGTCGTGATTAATGACTTTTTGTAATTATTTTAAGTCATTTTTTTGTGGCCAAGTATTGAATTGAAATTAATTGTGATGTTTTGACCTGCTCCTTTGAAAGATTGGTATGTAAAGACTTTGCGGATTTTGTTCGAAGAATTTTTTGGGCATGGCTTTGTGATTTTTCTGGGTAAATTTGTTGCATGAGTTGGAGCAGGTTTAGAGAAATGCAAAACAATTCAGGGACCATTGGAAAAATGTACATAAACGACGGACATTAAGCTGCTGGAAATAAACATAGACGACGGTCACAATGTAAACTCGGAAGCCGTGGTATTTTCTTAGTTACGACGGTTTGTGAAAACCGCTGCATTTCGTCTTTACGACGGTCATCGATAAACCGTCGTGTTTTCTTATTTACGACGGTCACTGACAACCGTCGTATATATTTTTATAAACGACAGTCACGAACGAACCGTCGTATTTAAAACTATTAACGACAGTCACGAACGAACCGTCGTTTTTACATTTACATCGGTAAGTAACCGTCGTATAAGTAAAAACGACACCTTTCCATACGACGGCCAGTTTACCGTCGTAAATGTAAAAACGACGCGAATTTTCTCATAAACGAAGCTTTTTGGCCGTCGTTTTTGGTCATTTTTGTTGTAGTGATTCAAAGCTGAGTTGGTGGCACTGTTTTCTGGATTCGACATCGCTTCACATTTGTGAACGCGAGAACGGCGAAGACACACCGGGAGTAGGGGAAATTGAGTGCGCAGAAACTTAGGTGTTTTGATCAGTTTTTTGGGAACTGGGTGAGGGGTGTGAGTTGGGGAACAGTAAGAATGATATAAAAGGTAGGATCGTGCCGTAACCTTTTACAAATATATCCTGCCTATTAGACTTCGAATCTCGGATTCGAAAATAGCTCAGATGGTAGGTTAGCTAGGGATTTGCTCAGGTTGAGTATGGAAGTAACAGTATGAGGTGCCAGTGCTTATTTTCAACTCTTAAATCTGGCCATACTCGCCGATCGCTTGCGGATTAGTACTTCATGAAAAGAGGGTGGGTCTTGATGAAAAACCGGTTCGGCTTTTGGCGATTGCCCAAGTTCTCCAAAAATAAATCTTCACTGTTTAACTTTTTGGGTATGCGTTTATTGAGTCGTTGTATATTCTTTCTGAATAAGTCTTATAGTCGAGTCATCCGGTACTTAAGTCCAAATCAGTAGGTTGGTATGCAACGGTAGTAATATGCGAAGCAGAATCCTTTAAGATTGCCCGGGCCGAGCAATGGGCAGTGCGGCGGCATTTGATAACTCCCAGAAAGAAGTTATCTATCGAGCTTCATTGAGATAAAACTGTCGAGTTTTCGTGAGTATTGATTCGGTTTTAGCACTAAAAGTCCCGGTAATGCACAAAACGTGCATTTGAGCTAATATCGGGATTTCGAGTGTTTTCTGCATTAGCTTCATATATGTATTTGGATATGATCGCGGGTTTGTTCATGTTGTCGTCATAGGAACAGGTGCTGAGACGGCACCGGGTTTGCCTCGAGAAACGTGCAGAAAATGCCTAGGGCAGGATTCGACCGAGGCTAGTATATGGGAGAGAGGAACGGAAAACAGAAAGACTGGATGAGAAACTGGCAGTGAAAACCGACTGAGAAAGCAGAAAAAACTCTAAAACTGAGGATGACCGGGATACACTCGGTTGAAAATTTCTTGAGTTCTACTTGGATTTTTGAAGTGAAACCAGCAGCAAAAGAAAGTTGACGTCAAGGCTTTGCAAAAATAGGTAATAACGCTGAAACGGAGTCCGGCCAAAAAAACCACCTCCCGCCAAGTTTTGATCCCAGACAGGCCACACCCAAGTAGGGTTCTCGGGTCTCGGTTTCCGGAGTCGTGATCCGTTATTTCATGTTTAGATCGATTTCTGGGACAGTTTTGACCCAGGTTTTTTTTTGGTAATTTTGACACCGGGCCCGGTTTTTCGGAGTCGAGTTTGGATTTCAGCGCCCAAATTCAGTCAGCAGTTTTCCTATGACTAAAGTCAGGATTGGGCACAATTTGGAGAGGTTTTGACCTTGGGGTATTTTGGTAATTTTGACAAGTTTCGGGTCAAAACGTAGTCCGAGCAGACAAGGTCCGAAAATAGGTGAGAACGAAGACGGGAAGCTTCTACCTTCGTGGCTAGCTGCCACCCACGCAGGACGAGAGCAAGAGGAGAGAGAAAAGATGCAGCAATCCAAGCGAGAGACCCTTATCTACGTGGCTAGCTGCCTGCCACACAGCAGCCTCGCAGTAGCTATGCAGGCAGAGAGGAAAGATAGAGATTTTAAGGTGTAAGAAGTCGCAACAGCCACGCAGACAGTGGGCTAGAGAGAGATTTTTGGAGCAATTAGAGTCATTGTCGTGGCTAGCCACGCAGACAACACCTATTTCTGAGGCGGTTTTGGCAAGTTGTAGTTTCGTAATTTCAGGAAGTTTCCCGAAGCTTTTCAACACTATATAAAGGAACATCCAGAGCTCGTTTTTGAGACACAATACATCCAATGAGAATTCTGAGTACCCTCGGAGAACACGAAAGAGCAGATTCAGAAATTCATGAACACTCGTTTGATCTCAATTCTATCTCTAAGTTCAGAACATCGTAACTTAATTATGTCGTTGAGTAGCTAAATTTTTTACCTAGTTTGTCGGTGAACCTAGAGTTTTGTATTTAGTATCTAGTTCTGTTTTTTAATATGGATTCATGATCTCAGGATCTTAATATCAACCGTTTTTATTCGTTATTATGTCTTTGATTTTACTGTTTATGCATGATCGGAGTATCTAACCAGGATTGCTACATACTTGACCCGGTATGTGAAAACGTCTGGTTAGGGTTAGGAAGAGAAGACAGAATTTAGTACCTTACCCCGATGGACAAAACAGAGAAGGGGAGATAGGATTAGCCTAAAACCGTTTGACAAACGAGGCTTTTAGGACAGGTTAGAAACCCTAGCAGACTTAGAACGTGACTGCAGATTTAGGTAGCTTAACGGGGGCTGAAAATCTGTAGAATTGTGATAACGTGGAGGAAAAGAAAAGATACCGCACAAACTGGTATGTGGCACGGATAAGTGACAGCTATGTGTTTCATCTCCTCTTGCTTAACCACACATCTGACCAGCTTATATGTGCCCTCCAAATCGTAGTTGAACAAGAAAATACCCCCAGATTCAATATCGAGCTTGTCTTCATTTGACTTGTCAAGTGTATAATAGAATACCTGGATGATGTGACCCTTTTCAATTCTATGGTTGGGGAATTTACGCAGCAAGAGGTTGAGGCGCTCCCATACATGGACAGATGAGTCACTCTGCCTTTGTTTGAAATTCCAAATCTCGTTCTGCAATTGAATCTTCCGGGAGAGTGGAAAGAAATTGACCATGAACTGTGAGACACATTCTTCCCAAGTTTTGACGGAGTTGGATGGCAAAGAGTCCAACCAATCCTCAGCAGCTCCCGTGAGGCAAAAAGGGAACATCATTAGTTGAAGTACATCAGCAGTGACCCGCTTAGGGCAGGCATAATTATAGTAATGCTCAAATCCCCCAATAAATTCACGAGGGTCTTCGTCCTCTATGCCCGAAAATTGGAATTGTTCCTTCACAAATTGAACTTCTTTTAACGTTAGGAAAAAATTCTATGCCTGAATTGGTGGCACCACAATTTTCGGTTCAGTTCCTTTCAGGTTCACCTCAAATCCCTTGATTATTGCCTTCCCAGATCTGTTATATGGCATTGAGGATGTTGCTACCCGCACTTGCTCTTCAACCTTAGCTAATAAAGCTTCCAGATGCTCTCAGGTAGTGCTACTCGGCTCTTGTCCCTCTGCCATCGATTCCTGAGAAAACGGCACTAGCAAACCCGTGAGGCAACAAAGAGTAAACAAAACAAAAATAAAAGGTAAACTAAAAATTGCTTACTAAAACTTGTTAACTGTTGTCCCCGGCAACGGCGCCAAAAACTTGTCACATATTCTTACGTGTGTACGCAAGTGCACGGTCGAGTAATAAAGTGTGAGTCGGGTTGTCGAATCCTACGAGGACAAGCTCGTAACAAGCTATAATTAGCAAATTAGTTACGTTCACTATGTAAACAGTAAGAAGTGGTGAGAATTGTTAGGTTGCCACCCCCAAACAAGTGATTGTTGTAATAACTCAAATAAATTTGTAATGGAATTAAGAAGAAGTTCTTAACTAATTTTGGAGAAACTAGGAAATCTATGGATCACCTAGGGCTGTTAGACAGTTCCGGATACCGTATTGAAACACGCTAACCCTAATTCAGTTATGCCAGGTGTGTACAAGAGAATCCTGCAGAGAGAACTCTGTGTACACCAAAGGCAGAGAATAGAAAATGGCACAGGAAATGCTGGGTTGTGTGTAGGGAGAGAGTAAGGAAATAGTACTGTGAGAGAGAGAGACAGGATTCTGGCAGAGCTTTCGCGTATCGCGGGTCGTTCCCCCTTGTATGGAAGGGTTAACGATCCTATATATAACGGAGAATGTGACCGTTGCAGTGTGGTTAATGCGCCCATCAATGGCGGCTTAATTAGCTTAACCACAACGGCACGTTCGTCCGCGTATATAGGGACCGTTACAGCACGTTATCCGCGTATACCGGAACCGTTATGGGGTTGACCAGGTTTGACCGGGTTTATGGAGCTCGTGCCATAAATCTCTCAAAAGCAGTTACTAGGGGTCGCGCGCGGGCTTGGATCGCACGCGACAGGACTTACTCTAGACTCCAAACCACTAAGTCCCTACAAGTCCCGTGCAGTGGTATGCGAGGGCCCTGTCTCGCAGCCCCCACGTGGATCAGCGCGGCTGGTGATCCAGTGTGTGTGGAGCACAATATGGTGTGCTAGATGATTGCCATGTGGCTAATATCTGTCTGTTCAGAAAGCACTATCTACATTAGCCCCCTTTCTGCGCGTGAAGACTCATAGCCGGATAGGCTTCCATGCGCAGGAACCAACGTACGCGTCACCGCCATGCACCAATTCAAATACGCGCAAGTTCAGCCCCCGTGCGTGCCATTATGACCGCCACGCACCAGATTCACGTCGGGTTCACCAAAATGTGTACAAGAGAATCCTGCAGAGAGAACTCTGTGTACACCAAAGGCAGAGAATAGAAAATGGCACAGGAAATGCTGGGTTGTGTGTAGGGAGAGAGTAAGGCAATAGTACTGTGAGAGAGAGAGACAGGATTCTGGCAGAGCTTTCGCGTATCTCGGGTGGTTCCCCCTTGTATGGAAGGGTTAACGATCCTATATATAACTGAGAATGTGACCGTTGCAGTGTGGTTAATGCGCCCATCAATACCGGATTAATTAGCTTAACCACAACGGCACGTTCGTCCGCGTATATAGGGACCGTTACAGCACGTTATCTGCGTATACCGAAACCGTTATGGGGTTGACCGGGTTTGATCGGTTTGACCGGGTTTATGGAGCTCGTGCCATAAATCTCTCAAAAGCAGTTACCAAGGGTCGCGCGCGGGCTTGGCTCGCACGCGACAGGACTTACTCTAGCCTCCAAACCACTAAGTCCCTACAAGTCCCGTGCAGTGGTATGCGAGGGCCCTGTCTCGCAGCCCCCACGTGGATCAGCGCGGCTGGTGATCCAGTGTGTGTGGAGCACAATATGGTGTGCTAGATGATTGCCACGTGGCTAAGATATGTCTGTTCAGAAAGCACTATCTTCACCAGGTAACTAGTTACTACAATCTTCTGTCGATCTCATGAAGTTCTATGTCTCGGTCTACTTCGGTTCCTCTCGGTCCACCTCCGTCTACTGGTCCATTCTAGTAGGCTAACGACATGCACGAAAACAGGTCATGTCGGCCCACCGTTGCACGAGTAGTCTTTACACCCACCGATTCTACCCAAATGGCCAATCCTATTCAAATCACCTATCAGTCTCTCTGATTCGGTATTGTGTTCACGTTCTCTATCACACTAAGCTAGGTCTTTTTCAAGCACCCCACCTAATTACTAGCAATTCTGGGTAGCTACTTCATTGTTGCTAAGGTTGATGCTTAGAACATGAACAATAACACAACTAGATTAAACATTAATTAAGGTAACACAATCATGAAGAAAATCATTATCTAATGGTCATTCATCTCATAATTAGGGTGTGTCAATAACCCTAGTTCAACAATACACCAAAATACTTGAAGAATCATCATAATCATGAATCTAATACATGAATCAATCACAATAATCTGGAAAAGATGTCTAATCATAACCCTAGGCTCTCCATAGAGCCTAGAAAGAAATCTAGCTACTCATAGTAGATGAAAGATACAAGAGTTTCTCCATAGATATTGAAAGAGAGGAAGGAAAGTGATCAAACGGTGAAATCGCTGAAGCGTTGACGATCCCATGCAATCACCAAGCTCCAAGCTGCTCTCCAATGGTGTCCCGTGCGTCTATTCTGCCTCCTAGGTCTTCTCCCACATTTTTTTCCAGCTGGGGCGAGTTTTTAATGTAACTTGGACGAAATTGCATTTCAACCCCTCCAATTTGTAATTCCCGTACATAATTGTAAGCTGATCTTGCGCGGGCCATATCTACCTCATACGGAATCGTATTTTGGCCTACCATATATATTGTTGGAAAGCTATGGATGTTGACTTTCCAATGGAGTTGGCCGTGCTCCAAAAATCATTGTAGATTTTCCTGAGACTTGAAAATAGTGAAGGCTGGTCCTGAGTGACTTTTCCAACTCTGCTTCCTTTTTGCATCTTCTTTTCTCCTCTTCATCTACCTCCATCCCAAGAATATCCAAGCCTATCATAAGCTCCATAGAACCTATTTTACTTGAGTTACACAACACGAAACAACCCATGCAATTATCTTCGCAAATATGAGAGAAAACATGCGAGAATAAGCTAGAAGCTGCACTTTTGTACTCTTAGGTTTATAAATCATCAATTTCACATATTTGTGCACATATATCATATAATTCATGTGAAATAAGCCTTATATAAGTAATGAGAAAGTATCATAATAACTCCTAACAGAGAGTTATCAATGAAAACTTCTGCCAAAGAAGTGGTTTTAAGAAAGTTGAAAATAAGAAGTATTTCAAGGCCTTGAAATGAGTTTCAAGTCCTTGGAATCAAAATAGTTAGTTTAAAAGTTTGCTGATAGTTTTCAAGGTCGTGAAATGCCTTTCAAGGTTTGAACAGAAAAGCTAGTTTTTAGCAGATAACTTGAGAACTTTAGAAACTGAAATGTAAAGAGCAATAGACACAAGGATTTTAGAGAGTTTGGTCCTCAATGACCTACGTCTCTTCCTGAGGCATCTAATCCCTGTAGGATTTCAAACAGACTTCTTATTAATCAAAAGCAAAGCCCTAGATCCTAAGCACATGGACTTCCCTTTCTCTGTTACAACTTGTGGTTCTCACTAACCTATCTAGTACCTCCTCTAGCAAACTGATGTAATAAGAATCTCTCGTTGTTACTCTTGAACAACACCACGAGATTTAAGATAAGATAAGTATAATCAGAGTGATATATACAAATGAAATACAGAAAAGAAGAACACTGTAAAACAATGAAGCAATGTTGTCTGTAGTGAACTTCTGATGCTTGGATTGTATGAAAATAATCTTCTTCTGTGTTTATTTTCAATCCTTGAGAGTGTTTGAAATGTCTCTCTAAAAGCTGTGTTCGAATTCTCTCAATAGTCCTCCTTGTATGCTTGTTTGAAGTGCAGATTATATAGAATCTTATTCAAATAGAATTGCCTAAACTCAAGCAGCATATCTTTGACTTTCTAACTGCACTACCGACACCATCACCAAACAACCACCACCATTTCACAACCTCCACCCACCAACACCACCATGCCTCCATAACCCCCTCCATAACTCTGCCTCCACCTCTCTCCCACCTTCCCCCCTCTCGGTAAAACCCACCGAGGATACCAACAACCACCCACACCCCAACTGCCACCACCACCGACATCGTCACCATCACCACCCCATCCCCACCATCGTCACCACCACTGTCTCCACCTCTCTCTCTCTCTCCTAAACTCAGCAGAAACAACAGCAGCCACCACCACTGCCGACAACAACACCATCGCAACACCACCCCCATCTACACCACCGTCACCACCATCTTCTCCAACCTCCCTCTCTCCTCAGTCCCTATCCCCACCTCTGTTCTCTCTCTCTCTCTCTATTTCTCACAACACACAGCAGCAGCAACACCAACACCCCCCACCATCACCATCGACCTCCTCATCACCACCACCGTAATCACCATCGGAGCACCCGTGCCTCCACCCCGCTGTTCCATTCTACCTCTCTCTCTCTCCCTCCGACCCATCTCTCTCTCCCTCCCCCTCTGCTCGCCTGAGCAAGGGACAGAAGAAGGAGAAGAAGCGGTGGTCATAGCCACCGCCGAAGCAAGACCCGAAGCCCGACCCGACGAGACCAAGGCCACCGTGCCTTCTCCGTCTCTCTCCTCCACTTCCAGAGACTCCCCGACCCTCTTAGAGGATCGACCAAGCTCGAGAACCCCAGCAAGAGCCACCCCCACCATCAGAGAGCCATATTTTCTTGCAAATTTCTGGTGAAACTTGGACCAATGATTTTTCGGTCATTCGGTAACAATTTCAATCGATTTTTGGCACCAATATACTTGTTTTAGACTCAATTAGAGTTATTGAATATCATAATGTGATGGGTATCAACGTATGAAGAATTCAAGATTTGGGTTTGGGGAAGAAGATGAGTTTGAACGATGGGGAAGGGGAGGGGGTGATTTTGCCTTTTAACAAAAAGTTAGGGGTGCTATATGACTAGTCAGAAACTAGTTATGTTATTAGGGGGCAATTAAATGTGTTATTCTCAAACTCTTGTTGATCTCGTTATAATTGACACAATGTGATTTTATAAATAACTTAATACTTGTTTAAATCAATCAAAATTATTATTATAACTTTTCATATATATATATATACACACACATATAAACACATAAACTTATATAAGAATTTAATAAGAGAATATTGTGTAATTTTGGCCTTGTTATTATATAAGTATGGTATTTTTTATTTAAATATGTGAATGACTTTTTTTTAGCTACTAGGAAATCAAGTGTTTTATTTAAACAAATGTAATTAACTACTCTAGTCATGTAAGATAAAATATAATGTTTTTATAAAATATAAATTGGCCATACTCAAATAGCTACAATTTTTTTATGTAAAAGTTATGAATATAAACTATATTGTAAGAAGAGATATTATTTTAAAAAAATTCTAAATGCAGATCGACATCCTCTTGGAATAGTTATGCTATTTGATATATTAAATTTAACTATACCATTTTATTAAATAATACTATTTAGTGAATGCTAAAATTTACAATAGAGTAGTTTATGCCTAATTATTCGTATAAATTAAGTATGAGTTATTTAATAAAATTTTAGCTAATTATAAACTGTTCACTTTATTTACTAAATGACAAATAAAATAATACTCCTTACAATTGGCTCGAAACTTATTTAGGGAGTTTGGGTTGTATTGAAAAAATAAATAATAATAATAAAAATAAATAATAATAATAATAATAATAATAATAATAATAATAATAATTACGATAATAATAATAATAATAATAATAATAATAATAATAATAATAATAATAATAAATGAAATAGAAGTTCTCTCAATAATTAGAGCATTCATCATATGCTTGCATTGTATGTGCTAGTTAAAGTTTTGATTGACTAGGAATTTTAATTTGTACACGACGTGTTCATAGACGAAGGCTACGTCCACGCGTAGAAGCTAGTTCTTGGTATTTGCTGTTGCTACTAGATGTAAGTAAACATGTCTTACCTAATTTGCCCGTCCTCCTTTCGTGTCCAAATATTTTCACGATTTTATGTCTCAAATGGTAATTATGAAATTCGTGTTTTACGTGAGATTTTAAATACTTGTCTAAATTTATTCTTTTGGAAACTGTCATGTGGACTTAATAATATGTAATAACGTAAAGTGAAAACAGTTGTGCGGTGGAACCATATTTGGATTCTTACATATTGTGATTATGATATTTTATCGGTTGCAATTAGCCCCGGGCTGCTCCTTGTACTCACTTCTCTGGCCGCAAGAAGTCTTAGGGGGGTTCCGTACTTAAGGTCTTCGATGCATCGGATATGGTTGGTTATGTGATGAGATACTGTGATGGATTATAGTGATGGATTGGTTTGTTCCCTGCTACAACTAAATAACAAATGTGAAATTTTATGCGAAAATGAAAGGAATATTTGGATCTTGGAAATTTCCTAATCGGTAATAATATAATGGTTGGGATCATGTCCCCTTGGTCTTATGTTCATAGTGGCAATTTGTGAATACACTCTTATGAATAAAAGATTAAATAAAGAATTTGAAAATCAATAGATTTTCACACGTGGTTATCAGTGATAACGCTTTTTGCTTACTTCATAAATATTATCCTTGTTTATTTCGGTTTACAAGTTTGGGTGTTTACCTACTCAACATTTGATGCTGACTTTGGAAAACCTGCGGTCTTTGTTTTATTCCCCCGCAAGTCTAGGGGAAGGGAGCTCGGTGAAAGGGAATCGCGGTATCATGTAGTGCTTAATAATAGTTCTAAATAAGCCGAACTCTTAGTTTTAATTTCTCCTTGTGTAATAGTATGTTGTAAATTATGTTTGAGACACTTGAGAGTTTGTAATATATGATTAAGGAATGTGTTGTTCTTGATTTCCGCCGATTCATTTTGAGTAGCACCCTCCCGGGATCCGGTTCGGAACGGAAGGTTCGGGAAACGAGGGGTGTTACAGGTGGTATCAGAGCAGGCAATCCAAAACGGAAGTTAAACCTGTAGGGTTACATAAAATGAATTTAGGGCAAGAAAAATTAAAATTTGATAAGCCGATTGGGTTATGGGTAGTCTGAGTCTTACTAAGTCCCACCCATCCGCGACCTTTATTCCAGTTTCCTGGAATATTTTATGGTATGATTGGATTAATTATGGGATACTAATCCTGATTGTCCATTGGACTTATATCACTCCCATGATAGGGAAAACGATTGGTTGGTTTGAGATTTTGAGAAAGGAATAGAAATGATAAATGACTTATGCGCATTAACTGCTAAATGAAGCATGCTTTTATCTCTACATGTTAGGGAATATCCCGTTGGTAATATTTGAATATGTGAAGAAATATGTGTGCATTGTAAAATCATTACAGTTAATTACCCTGGGTTAGAATAAGCATTGATACAATAGGTGATATTGTAGGAATATGACTAATAGACCACTACGATACTACACCAGGAGAATCAACCGAGAACAAATGGCAGCTGGAGGAGACAACCAGCCGGAGATGGCTCAACTGGTCACCCAAATGGCCGGAATCATTGCTAAGAACGAGGAGCGTGAGGAGAGAAGCTATACCAAGAAGATAGCAGATCATAACCTTCGCGAATTCGCTGGAAGGGAAGACCCCACCAAGCTGGAGGAATGGATCAGGAACTTCGAGAAGATATTTAGGGCTGTCCAATGCCCTAACGAACAGAAATTTAACTGTGCTGTCCTTTATTTGGCCAGCAAGGCAGGCAATTGGTCGACAACCAATCATGAGGTCCTACTAGCTCAACCCAACTTTGGTTGAGAAGCTTTCAAGACTGCTCTATGATTGAGGTTCTATCAAAGTCATATGAAGAATAGGAAGTGCAATGAGTTCCAAAACCTGAACCAGGGGAACGGCTTAGTGACAGACTATATCGATAAATTTGTGGAGCTATCCAGATTTTCGGGAAACACGGTACCAGATGAAGATAGCAAGGTCGCAAAGTTCATTGGAGGGTTGCACCTTTAGCTGCAGAAAATTATGCGCCGCATGACTTACGAAAGCTTGCACGAGGCGTATGACCGAGCAGCTGACATGTGGCAAATCTAGGAGATTGAGGATGAGGTCTGTGTGAAAGGTAAGGCGAATGAGGCCGGAGGCAGTGCGACAATGGACAAGAGGTTTAAGCCCAACCATGGAGGAAACTATCAGAATTAGGGTAACCAGCAAAATCGGGTAGCTCCGCAAGTTCGCCGCTACATCTGTAAGAATTGCAAGCAAAACCACCCAGGAGCTGACTGTATGGCAAACTTGGTTGTATGCCGTAACTGTGGCTGAAAAGGGCATCGAGCTTATGAATGTCTAGCTCCACCAGCTAGGAACCAGCAAAGGAATCAAGGAGGAAACTATCAGAGGCAACCTCAGAACAACTACCAGGGGGATCGCCAGCAGTATGGGAACATGAACTATGACAACCGCAAAAACCAGAACAATGCAGGCAATGGCTATGGAAGGAAGCAGAACTACGTCCAGGGGAATGCAGGACAGTATGGAACCCAGAACCGCAACAACAATGGTGGTCAGGAGGCTAACATTAACAATGGAGCTGGTGCAGGAGGAGCTAGGGCTAAGAATGCCAATGTGGGAAGGATTGCAGTCATGACTAAGACTGAGGCTGATGCTGATCATGGAGTTGTTACGGGTACTTTCCTTATCCATGAGAAACCAGCCTTTTTATTATAAGATTCTGGCGCATCATACTCTTTCATATCATCACCATTTGCTGAAAAATTGGGATTGCATGAGTCATCTAGCATATCCATCCCTGTTGCGACACCCACTGGCCAAATAGCAGTATGAGACACTGTGTTTGAAGGAGTGGGAGCGAAAATCATATTGTAGCTTGCCTGCGGATTTGATAAGTTTTGACCTTAGAGGCATAGATTTCATCCTAGGGATGGATTGGCTTAGTAAATATCGGGCTGTCATTGATTGTTATGATCAGAAGGTACGATTAAAATGACCTGACGGGGAGAAGATCTCTTATCGCGGAGTGACAAAGGAGCCCTACATTAGACTAGTGTCAGCAATGACCATAGTCAACCAAGTACGGAAAGGGAATTCTGCCTACTTGTGTTACATTCAGGATGTATCCAAGAAGGAGAACGTGTGCTGGAAGAGATACCAGTTGTGAAGGAGTTTCCTGACGTATTCCCTGACGAGATACCAGGAATGCCACCAAGAATAGAATTGGAATTCACCTTGGACTTAGCACCAGGAACCACGCCTATCTCAAAAGCGCCGTACCGGATGGCACCAGCAGAACTGAAGGAGCTAAAAGATCAATTACAAGAACTACTGGAGAAAGGGTACATACGGCCAAGTGTGTCACCCTGGGGAGCACCTCTGCTTTTCGTGAAGAAGAAAGATGGAAGCTTAAGGCTATGTATTGACTACCGTGAGCTGAACAGTGCAACCATCAAGAATAAGTACCCTCTACCCCGGATTGACGATCTGTTCGATCAGTTACAAGGGGCTAGTGTCTTCTCAAAGATTGATTTCATATCAGGGTACCATCAGCTTCAGGTAGTCGAAAGGGATATCCCGAAGATAACCCTCAGAACTAGATATGGCCATTATTATTTTACTGTAATGCCGTTTGGTCTAACCAATGCACCGGCCCACAGTATTCATGGTGAACTAAGTGATGTGGCCATTTTTGTACAGATTCGTAGTCGTTTTTATTGATGAAATCCTCGTGTACTCAAAGAGTGAGGAGGACCATGAGGAAAATCTTAGAGAAGTGTTGCAGACTCTGAGGCAAGAACAGTTGCATGCTAAGCTGTCCAAGTGCGAGTTTTGGCTATATCGCGTTCCATTTCTGGGTCACATCATCTCGAAGGAGGGAATATCAGTGGACCCAGGAAAGATTTCAGCAGTCAGGGACTGGCCAACACCGAAGAATGTGTCTGAGATAAGGAGTTTCTTAGGCTTAGCAGGCTATTACAGGCGTTTTGTGAACGACTTCTCCAAAATTTCTAGGCCATTGACTGCATTGACGAAGAAAGCAGTCAAGTACCAGTGGAGTGAAAGATGTGAAGAAGCATTCCAGACCTTAAAGGAAAACTTAACTACAGCACCAGTATTGGCTCTTCCAAATGATTCAGGCGAGTTCGAGGTGTATAGTGATGCATCAAAGAAGAGACTGTGATGTGTTCTCATGCAGGAGAGAAGGGTGATTGCCTACGCATCAAGGCAGCTGAAACCCTACGAGGAGAACTATGCTACACATGACCAAGAGTTAGTAGTTGTAGTGTTCGCGCTAAAGATTTGGAGACATCATCTCTATGGGGCCGTTTTCAAGCTTTACACGGATTACCGCAGCCTAAAGTACATCTTCACACAAAAGGAGTTGAACAACAGGCAACAACGATGGCTGGAAGTCATCAAAGACTATGACTTGCATATCTAGTACCACGAAGGAAAAGCGAACGTGGTTGCTGACGCATTGAGTCGAAAGTCGAGCCTCGTAGCGAACACCATACTAGACTTGCCAGACTGGCTATGCCACGAGTTTAGAAAACTCGGAATTGAAGTAGTGGATCAAGGAAGAGTGAAGAAATTGCTCGGGAGTATGAAAACCATACCATAATTCCTTGAGGAAATAAGGAGTAACCAAGCGGGAGATGTGAAACTGGAGCGAATCAAGAAGAAGATTGCAGCAGTACAAACCAAAGAGTTTCAGATTCACGATGATGGAAGCATTCGCTACAAAGGAAGGTGGTGTGTTCCGCAGAAATGTGCAGAAACCAAGGAAATGTTGATGCGTGAAGCGCACAACACACCTACTCAGTACACCCTGGAGGCGGCAAGCTCTACAAGGATTTGAAGAAGACATTTTGGTGGCCTAACATGAAAAGTGAAGTAGCAGAATTTGTGGCTAAATGTTTGACGTATCAGAAGGTGAAGTTCGAACACAAGAGAATGGGAGGGTTAGTTCAACCTTTGGATATTCCAGTTTGGAAGTGGGATTCCTTTTCAGTGGATTTTGTGACTGCCTTGCCGACGTCGAAGCATGGATGCAATCAGATTTGGGTGGTAGTTGACAGATTGACCAAGACGGCAAAGATTCATTCCGATGAAGGATACATGGATCATGGAGCAGAGAACAGATGCGTATATGAAGAATATAGTGAGGTATCATGGGGTTCCAAGCTTGATCATTTCTGACAGGGACTAACTTCCTCTCACATTTTTGAAGACCTTTACAAGAAGCATTGGGAACCCAACTAAGATTTAGTACAACTTTCCACCCAGCTACAGACGGGCAGACAGAACGGACGATTCACACATTGGAGGACATGCTTAGGGCTTGCGTTATGGACTTCCAAGGATCATGGGTCGACAGATTGCCGCTGATAGATTTTTCGTACAACAACAACTATCACGCTAGTATTGGTATGGCACCACACGAGGCTTTGCATGTAAAGAAGTGTCGAACACCCTTATGCTGGAGCAACATCAGCGAACAGTAGTTATTAGTCCACATATTATCGAGGAATTGACGGATCAAGTAAGGCTCATCCAACAACGAATAAAAGGTAGATCAAGACCGGCAGAAACCTATGCAGATCAGAAGAGAAGACCGTTAAAATTTCAAGTGGGTGAAAAGGCGTTTTTGAAGGTTTCGCCAACCAAGGGAGTAACAAGATTCTACCAAAAGGGAAAGCTGAGCCCGAAGTTTCTTGGACCATACGACATTCTTGAGAGAATTTAGAAGTTTCATATCGACCGGATCTACCTTCCAACTTGGGGCGAGTACACAATGTCTTTCATGTTTCACAGCTAAAGAAGTATGTACCTGACTCATTCCATGTATTGGATCCCGAACCAGTGGAGTTAGACCCGCCTTTGACATACGAGGAGCATCCAGTCAAGATCCTAGACACCAAGACGAGGGAAACACGTGCCAAGAGCATCAAGTTGGTTAAGGTCCTATGGACGAACCACCAAACAGAAGAGGCTACTTGGGAAGCCGAAGATGAGATGCGAACGAAATATCCACACCTTTTTGATGAGGTAATTTGAGTTCCGGGGACGTCTCTCTCCTAAGGGGTAAAGGATGTAACCCTTTGAATTTTCGTACCACGACCCGTCATCACATTAAGTATTCACACATTATATCGTGTAAGTACTAACACTGTCGCATACCATATTAGAATGCATATAATATTACATCATACCTTATATGCGGGTTATACATAACGACACTAAACGTTTGGTGAGTATTGGGTTTAAGCTTCGACGACGAAGAACTGCTTAAGGGGGGGGGGGAGGAGGATGTAATACCCCGATTTGATATAAACGGATAATTTGATTATTTTGGTAATTTTGAGGGTCGAAAGCGTAGTATTCAAAAGTTATAAATTAACTAAAATAAGGAATGGGTATGTAATTGTAGTTTTAAGAAAGTTATAAAGTATTTGGAAAAAATTTTGGGTTTCTAATTTTTGGAAGTTATAATTGGTTAATTTAAAGAATGGGGAGAAAATTGTAGTTTGGAAAAGTTTAAAACTAACTTGATAAAAAGAATTGGGGAGGTATTTGTAGTTTAAATAAGTTTAAAACTAAATTCACTAAAGCTTGGGGAGGTAATTGTATTTTATATAAATAATAGTATGTCTATACGTATTAAATACTTGACACAACCCGTATTTGACTTCACCCGACCTGTATAATAGTATAACCCGTTAAAATATACCGTATAAGTATACATACACATATTTCTAGTTACAACCCGACCCAATACCCGTATTTTATTTATTTATTATGTTGATTGCTTATTCTTTCATTTGTTTATCATTTTATTTGTTTATTATTTTCTCCTTTTCCTCCCTCCCATATTTTTCTCTTCTCTTTCTCTCTCTCTCTCTCTCTCACTCTCTCTCTCTCTCTCTCTCTCTCTTCACCCGGACAACTCCCCCTCCTCCCTCACATACCTCCTTCTCTTCCACAACTCTCCCCTACCACCCTACTCCTCATATACCCCAAAACCACCATGGTTTCTCCCCTCAATTTCTTCAATTAATACCCCCTCCCCATTGTTTTCAATACAATCACACCAACACTTCTCTTCCCCACTTCTTCAATACCACCATCTCTCTCACCCTCCACCCCTCTTTCTCCCTCTCGATACCACACCCACCACCACCACCACTACCGAAACCATCACCAAACAACCACCACCATTTCACCACCTCCACCCACCAACACCAGCATGCCTCCTGTGCACAAGAGATTCCGGCGGGGAGACCTCCGTGTGCACCGTGTGTAGTGGATCAAGGATCGCACAGGAAGAGTAGGGGTGTGTGTAGGGAGAGAGTAAGTCAGTAGCAATGTCTGAGAGAGAGACAGAGGTTTGGCAGAGCTTCCGCGTATGGCAAGTGTGTTCTCCTTTGTATGGAAAGGTTAACGATATATATATATACTGGAGAACGTGACCGTTGTAGTGTGGTTAATGCGCCCATTAATGGCGGCTTAATTAGCTTAACCATAACGGCACGTTCGTCCGAGTATATAGGAACCGTCATAGCACGTGGTGCGCGAATACCGGAACCGTTACGAGGTTGACCGGGTTTGACCGGATTGACCGGGTCTAGGGAGCTCGTGCCATAGATCTCTCAAAACAGTTACTAAAGGTCGCGTGCGGGCTTGGCTCGCACGCGACAGGGCTTACTCTAGCCTCCAAACCACTAAGTCCCTACAAGTCCCGTGCAGTGGTATGCGAGGGCTCTGTCTCGCAGCCCCAACATGGATCAGCTCGGCTGGTGATCCAGTGTGTATGGAGCACAATATGGTGTGCTGGATGGCTGCCACGTGGCCAAGATCTGTCATGTCAGAAAGCGGTATCTACATTAGCCCCCTTTCTGCGCGTGAAGACTCATAGCCGTATAGACTTCCATGCGCGGAAACCAACATACGCGTCGCCGCCACGCACCAATTCAAATACGGGTAAGTTCAGCCCCCGTGCGTGTCATTATGACCTAAAACCCCTAGAGTCGTGCCGTCTGACCTTTAGGGTTTTAGGCGTGACGTCAGCTTGTCCTGTGATTGCGCGATTCGACGGTGACGGTTGCGATTCGACTATCGAAAGGACGCAACCCTTCATTGTTTTGGATAAATACCTTGTATCCCCCATTATTACAAAGCATCACTTCTTTCTATTAAAGTGAATGGTACCCGGAGATCTTCGAGAGCAGATCCAGATAATCAATCACCAGTTCAGAACTGCAAATCGTATTCTTCAATTGTGCATATCCAAGCAGGCTTCAAGAAAACAAGGTTGGCCTCGTTTACTTTTGATTTAAAATACCAGTGTTTGCCTTGAACTGCGTTGAATCTGTAAACCCATGAAATCTGTGAAGAGGCTTTGATCTTTGAACCCGCTTCGTTTTAATCTTTCAACAATATTGGATCTTGCAACTCCCCAATTTCTGAAATCGATACCGGAACTGCTCGTCTTCCTTTGCATAGATCTTGAATCCCAAAATTCAAACTGAAGTGTGGTATTTCTCCCCCCCTTTTTTTTTTCTTGCTCTTTCGCAGGAATGGCCAAGACAAGAGTAACCAGACCCGTCAAGGAAGATGAAGAGATACCCGACCTTCCGCAGGCCTTGTGGCGAAAAGCCCCCTTTTTAGGCGGCAAAGATTTCTACCATGCGAGGGTAAAGGCGAAGAGGATGCCTGATCCTGTTCCAGTTAAGCGATTGCTGACGTTGACTCGCCCAGTTAACTCAGCCCTGCTCGAGTGGGTTGGTTCCGAGGATGTAGTTCGATCAAGAGGGAGAGGAAGAGAGGCAGGAGCCCCAGGCAAGTGATGAAGAAGAAGAAGAAGCAACAGTTGTAATGCACGAGGAAGAATCAGAAGGTACCTCCGTCGCATTTCTTTTCCCGTTATTGTAACTTCTTTGCACTTCTTCTCTTTAAACTAGTTGGGTACTCGCAGATGATGATGATGAAACCATCGGTGGCCTTGTGGCCAAAAGACAAAAGAGAGATGCCCATTCTGGCATTTCAGATGAGCCCATAAGCGAGGACGTTCTTGCTGAGTCCCGGAAGACAGCCGCGGAAGCTGCTGAAAGAAGAAGACGGCGAGAGGAAGAGGAGCTCGAGCGTGTGAAACAGCGGAGCCTCGAAGAGTAGCATGTTGACGACTTAGTGCGTCCAGTTGGCGAGGAAGACGAACTTCCCGAAGAAGTGGCTCCTCATGTGGAGGAGGGAGATGAGGTTCCCGGAGAGGATGCAGCAGCCTTGGAGCAAGTTCAAGCGGATTTTGAGGAAATCGCAAGCGGCGATAAAGGTGAGATCTTCAATCTCGCAGTAACTTACAGAGATGTTATTGTGGGTGCGTTAAAGCATGGCGTGTCAAAGGCTGACATTCGCCGTTGGTTAGTAGACAAATGCGGAGAACCTTCAGGTAATTATTTGAGTGACACGCATGTACTAGGCTTTAGCAACTTGAGGCAAAATCATGACTGGTTTATTCGCATCCCAGGTCACGCTCCTCTTACAGACTTGCTTAGTGAGGACACACTGATAGGGCATGGTTCCACGTCCTTAGTGTATGATGAAGATACCTCAATCCCACCTTCGCGTGGAGGTGCTTATTCTTTAGCTTTAGTAAAGATAGCAAAATAACTTATAGCGCAAGTTACCTCATATCATCGCATCTAATGTCGCAGGTCACGCTGAGGAACCTGAGCTGGAGCAGAGAAGTCAGCCTTCTGCGTCCTATGCTCCAATTCCGAGCTCCCGTACCGAGAAGCCCGTCGCAGCTACTGACCGCACGGGTGAGCCTCGTGAGGATATCATCGAGCTTTCCGACGATGCTGGAGCTGACACTGTGTTGATGGATGAAGATGTCCATGCTAGTGTTGAGGAAGTGAGGACAAGTGCTGCTAATGCTTTCGCATCTGAGAGCGTCCCTCGCCAAGCGACTTCGGCTGTCCCTTCACCTCCGGCGACGACTGAGCCCGAGGCACCTATTCCTTCGTGGAGCATTTGGGGCTCGCAGGTTGGGAATGCAGTCGCAGCTGGTGCGGCCTACACTCTTCCTCCTGACTACGAGAGATTGGAGCTCGCAGCCGATAGGAGAGCTATGGAGCGAGGGCAATCTTTGAACAACCCGGCAGCCCGCATTCCTTCTCTTCATGAGATTCTGGAAGGAACTGGTAAGTAGAGCTTTACTGTTCGCACGTCGCATTATTCGCTTGCGAGTTTTAACATCATAACTTATCTTTGACGTCTCCTCAGGTTTGAAGCAAACCGATGTAGACTGGGTGGTTCGAATGCGTCTCAGGTACCCTCGCTCGTTTGTGAGATCTCTGGAGATCGGGCCTTTTGACAGGAGGCTGTTCCTTACTGAAGCCATCTGGATACTGGAGCAGCTGTCTGCGGCTACGCCTGCGACCATTTCGGTCCAGAGTGCTGAATTGCTATGTGGCATGTGCCAAAACCTCGTGACCAAAGTCCAAGGCAGAATGGGCTTTAAGTTTCTTAAGGACAGAGTCACGCTGATTCGCGCGGCTGTAACTTTGAAACTCGGTCACCAGAATCTCGCAGCTGAGATGCAAAAGGTGGAGCAGCAGAAGCAAAGGGTTGATGAAGCTCTGAAGCTGTATCATGAGATGAATGCCAGGTGCGAGCAATTGAAGCAAGAAGTGGAACAGGTGGAGAAGCTGAGCGAGCAGTTCGAGCCCCAAGACTCCTTAATCAAGAATTTGCTTTGATCTTTCTGAGTCTTGAAAAATAGCAAGGAAATAGCTGAAACATTAATGTAACATTTTGAAACATTAATGTAATGTTGCTGGGGTTTCTCCCCCTTTTTTTTAACAACGAACAATGAATTTGCCCGTTTTGCCCTTTTCGGGATTTGACAGGATATCTTTGTGCATATCTAATCATGACGTCAGCAATTGATACTTTGCTTGATTTTCGCGCTAATTTATCGGTAGATAAGCATGATTCCGTTGGGAAGTCCATCCGAATCATGACTATCCGTCATTTATTAGGATACGCAACTGAATCGTCGTAGCCTTTAGTAGGGTAATTGATTGTTACCGCTTTTCAAGGCGTAAGTGATTGAACTTACCCTCTTTTTGAATTTTGCTGACTCATCTTAGGCAACCGAAGAGTTGTACAGGGTCTATATAAACCCTGTCTTTGCTATTTGGGTTCTTCATCCCAAAGATGTGCTTTGCCGTGAGTCCTTACGACTGCTGGCTTCAACGCTTGTTTTTCGTTGATTCATGGCAATTTCAAGTTTTGAATCCTGAGTTTGCGCTTTGTGCTATAGAAATAGTTTCCAAGATCCACTTTATGAGGCTTATTGCTTTTTATAACCATCATAAAGAAGATGCAGATAAAATCTCATGTGTGTTCGAAGAAATTTCTTCGTGTATTATGTGTGCAGGTCATGTTTCCGGCCGCCTCGTGGTGAGGTGCAGCGCCGAAGTGACCGTGCTACCGTCTCGTAATGAACGGCGGAATTCTTCTTCAGCATCTCCGAAGAAGAATCCGTCACCTTCACGTTTGTGAGCTCGGGATGACGAACCGTCGCGTTCATCCCCGTCTACAAGGAGCCCTTGCCCTTTGGAGCTTCTGCTTGTCTGTGGGTCGCCGGAACCGGTGGTTCCTTGGGCAAATGTTATGGGGTGCATATCTGACAACGGTCTTGTCGGATAGCGGGATCTCGAGCGTTTGGCTTCATGTGGCTCTTTTAGAGCAAGATCCCCCCCTGCTACAGATGTTCACCCGCAGATCTGGGCGTTGCGTAGCCGGTGTTTGAAACCGGTGGGTTCATCCTTTGCAGTCCGGGTTTCCGTACTGTGTCTTTGCTGGCTTACCAGCCACTTTTCGAATGTATTGTAAGCCATGTTGGCTGCGTAGTTAGATTCGAGCCTTTCGCTTGTAAGCTGCTAGCTAGACAGACAAATTGTAAGTCATTTGACTCGTAATGATAAATAGCTTTCTGTATTATCTGCTGTCTCTTTACAACAGAATACAATTTGGCATGCGTTTCGGCATATTTCGCCTTGCATAATGCTATGTAATTGTTTCGCATCTGCGATATATTGATTCGCGGGTGTTTCGCTAGATCGTTCGAGATCGTATCTTCGCAGCTGTGCCATCTCGGCGGATGGGCTTGCAGTTGGCCGTTGCAAATCATTTAAGATCATGTTCACAACATTGCCATCGTAACAGATAGTCTTTAGCAGATCAATTAAGATCGTTAAGTGGTGCGAATTGCTATCACGAAAGATAGGCTTTATTAGCGAACTGCTTGAGATTGTTTCTTGCATAAATTGCTATCGCAATAGATAGACTTTTAGAAGATCCAGTAAGATCATCCTGCGCATGCGTTGCCATCATAACAGAGGCTTGGGTGATCAACTAAAATCACTCTGCATATAAGATGCTATCGTAACAGATAGGCTTGAGAAGATCAGGTAGGATCGTTTTGTGTATAAGTTGCTATCGTAAGAGATAGGCTTTTCATGATCACTTAAGATCGCATTTTCACTTGGCTGCTATCGTAAGAGATAGGCTTTTAGATGATCAATTAAGATCGCATTTGTGTTGGCTGCTATCGTGAGAGATAGGCTTTAGATGATCAATTAAGATCGCATTTGCGCTTGGCTGCTACCGTAAGAGATAGGCTTTTGATGATCAATTAAGATCGCATTTGCGTTGGCTGCTATCGCGAGAGATAGGCTTTAGATGATCAATTAAGATCGCATTTGCGCTTGGCTGCTATCGTGAGAGATAGGATTTTGATGATCAATTAAGATCGCATTTGCGTTGGCTGCTATCGCGAGAGATAGGCTTTAGATGATCAATTAAGATCGCATTTGTGTTGGCTGCTATCGTGAGAGATAGGCTTTAGATGATCAATTAAGATCGCATTTGCGCTTGGCTGCTATCGTGAGAGATAGGCTTTTGATGATCAATTAAGATCGCATTTGCGTTGGCTGCTATCGCGAGAGATAGGCTTTAGATGATCAATTAAGATCGCATTTGCGTTGGCTGCTATCGTGAGAGATAGGCTTTAGATGATCACTTAAGATCGCGTTGCATTGGCTGCTATCGTAAGAGATAGGCTTAGATGATCACTTAAGATCGCATTGCATAAGCTGCTATCGTGAGAGATAGGCTTAGATGATCACTTAAGATCGCATTGCATTGGATGCTATCGTAAGAGATAGGCTTAGATGATCACTTAAGATCGCAGTTTGTATGGATTGCTATTGCAGTGAATAAACCATTGTTAACAGTAATAACAAATTAAATAGAGCAACATAAACAGCTAGAAATATGAACTTCTCATTTGGGAGAATTCTTTTATTATAACGCTCTCATATGGGAGAGATGGGATTACGATCCTCTCATATGGGAGAGGAGATTGCGTAAATCATGGCCACGTGAGACATTAAGCACGTTATCATAAAACGTATGAAATGAGAGAAGTCAAGGATAGTACTTCTTGATCCAGCGCATGTTGATTGAACTGGGAGTTGAGGTTGTGCCGTGCAACCTTCGTATGCTGCAGTAGCCACTATCGAAGACTTCTGTGACTTCGAAGGGTCCTTCCCAATTAGCTGCGAACTTTGGGTGAGTTGCTTCTCGCATGCAGTGGTCAGATGCGCGCAAGACCAGGTCTCCGACTGCGAAATCCCTTCGCTGGACTGTCTTGTTGTATGCGCGAGCGATTCTTTCCTGGTACCGCTTGTTAGTCCTTTTGGCTTGTTCTCGCTTTTCTTCCAGCAAGATTAAGTCATGATCGCGTTGATTTTCATAGAGTGCATGGAAGGCCAGCCTTGCCGAATTGACTCTAACCTCCGCAGGTACCACAGCTTCGGCCCCATAACACAGTAGAAATGGCGAGGCCCCTGTGGGTGTCCTGGGAGAAGTTCTGTAGGCCCACAGAGCTATGCTTAGAGGGTCGGCCCACTTCTTGTGGTCATCTGCGACCATTTTGCTCAATATTCTCAACAGCGTCTTGTTAGTCGCTTCGGCTTGTCCGTTTCCCTTCGGGTAGTAAGGGGTAGAACATATTTGCCTGATATTGTACTCCGCTAATTTGGCAGCTACCTGGCGATTAACAAAAGGAGTACCGTTATCTGAAAGAATGGTGTTTGGGATTCCGAACCTGCATACGATGCTTTCCTGGATAAAGTTGACCACAGCCAGCGCATTTGCCGTCTTTAGTGGTATTGCTTCCACCCACTTGGTGAACAGCTCGGTTGCGGTGAGAATGAAATGGTTCCCGTGCGACGTTGGCCGGATGGGACCGATGAAGTCCAGAGCCCATGTGTGAAATGGCCATGGCGTCCCTAGTGCATGTAGATCCACAGCAGGAGCGTGCACTAGGTTCCCTTTGAATTGGCATTCCTGGCAGCGTCGCACTCTGGTGCGACAATCGACTTCCATCGTGGGCCAGAAATATCCGATTGAGAGGAGCTGTCTGCATAATTTCGCACCTCCTTGATGCTCCACCTGATGAGAAAGGTCCATGACTTCTTGTGCTTCTCTGCCGTCTAGACATCGCAGCAAGTTGCCCTCGTGACCTCTTCGCCAAAGCAGGTTTTCCTGTACCACGTATCGAGACGCTTTCCTTTTTAATTTTTCTGCTTCTTTTCTCGATTCAGGCACTGTGCCCTGGGTGAGGAAATCGAACAGTGGCTTCCTCCAATCCGTGTCGTCATCGGTTAAGGCGACGAGTAGAGAGTCTTTGATTAGTGCGCAACTTTCGCACTTCCCTTGTATCAGGGCTGCAGCTGTTGACATGCCTGGCCAATGAATGCCATATCTCTGAGCCTTTCTGTAGATTGACACCTCGCTTTCTCCGCAAGCGTGTTGGTGAATCTTTTCTAACAGCTGTTGTCCCTCTTGCTCGGAGACACATCGCATGAGTATTCCTCCAAGACCCTTGTAGTAAAGGGTGTTGTCGTGGACGCAGTATCCTTTTGTGAGTGCCCAGCTTTCGCTGCTGGTGCCTTTTGCAATAGCCTGCAGAATTGCTTTCCGCCAGTCTGCGTCATCCATGTGTTCGTCGTCGCACGCATCCTCTGTTAATGCCGACGATGTTCGCACTTCAATGGAAATCCTTGCGGGGCATTTGTCTATGCTGACCTTAGATCCCAGAGTTGCTAAGGCGTCTGCATGCCTGTTGTCTGCTCGGGGCTTGTGCTCGTACTTCACATCGCAGAATTGTTGCATCAGTTTCTGTACTAGGGTACGATAAGACAGGAGGTTGATCTCCTTCAAACCATATTCGCCCGAGGCTTGCTTAACAATCAGCTTGGAATCTCCCATGACTGTTAGGTTACTCACTTCCAAAGCTTTCGCCGCTCGGAGCCCCGCAATGAGAGCCTCGTATTCCGCTTCGTTGTTCGTGACTGCGAAGTTGAGCTTTGCGGATATCTGTATGACTTCCCCGTCTGGCTTTGTCAAGACTATCCCAATGCCTCCGCATTTCCTGGTTGACGAACCGTCGAAGTGGAGGGTCCAATAGGGCACGTCGATCGCGTAGATTTCAGGGCCTTCGAGCTCTTCTTCGATCACGGGTTCGTGGCTGTTGTCGGGAAATTGTGCCAACAGATCTGCTACCGCCTGCGACTTGATCGCTCTTGGTTTCACGCATGTGATATCGTATTGAGAGATGGTCATGTACCATTTTGCCAATCTCCCGCCCGGAGTAGTGTGAGTTAGCAAATATCTTATGGGGTCGCTCTTGGTAACCACCACTACTTTGTGTGATACAAAATAGTGTCTCAACTTCTCTATCACAAAGAATAAAGCAAGGCAGTGACGTTCGATATCTGTGTACCTTGATTCAGCAGGCTGCACAATTCGAGAGATATAGTAGATGGGCCTCTCTTGGCCTTCATACTCCTGAGCCAAGAGTGCTCCTATAGATCTCCTTGTTGATGTAAGATATAGCAGAAGCGGTGATCCCAGCTGAGGCGCGATCATAATCTTTGAGGACGTGAGCAGCTCTTTCAGCTTTTCGAATGCGGCTTCATGGTCCGGAGCCCAGTTGTACGCGGCGTCCTTCTTGAGAAGAGTGCTGAAACAGCATGTGATTCTTGCAATTGCTGGGATGAATCTCCGCAGATATGACAGTTTTCCCAAGAATGTCTTCAAGGTACTTTGGTTGTGGGGTGGCGTCATGCTGGTGATGGCTGACACTTTCGCAGGGTCAGGCTCGATCCCTTGGCGATGGACCACGCATCCCAAAAACTTCCCCGAGGTCACGCCGAATGCGCATTTCATGGGGTTCATTTTCAGTTGAAAGTTCCTGCATCTGTTAAACACCCTTCGCAGGTCTGTAAGGTGATCCGCTTCGTGCTTGGATTTAACCACCAGGTCATCCACGTAGAATTCCACCTCTTTGTGCATCATGTTGTGGAATAGAGCCATCATGGCCCGCTGATAGGTTGCGCCCGCGTTCTTAAGACCGAACGGCATTACCGTGTAGTTGAATACCCCCACAGGAGTGATGAATGCAGTTTTTCGCGCATCTTCGGGATCCATCTTGATTTGATTGTACCCGCTGAAACCGTCCATGAAACTGAACATGCGATGGCCTGCTGTTGAATCGGTAAGCAAATCGATGTTGGGCAGTGGGAAATCGTCCTTAGGGCAGAAGCGATTGAGATCTCGGAAGTCCACACAGATGCGGAGCTGTCCGTTCTTCTTCACCACCGGCACGATGTTGGCCAGCCATGTGGGATGATGATTTGGCTCTATGAACTTGGCATCTAGGAGTTTGACTATCTCCTGCTTGATCTTCATGTTAAGCTCTGGTCTAAAGCTTCTGGTGCTCTGCTTGACCGGTTTAGACCCCGGGATGATGTCCAAACGGTGCATGGTGATGCTTGTATCCAGACCTGGCATCTCATCATATTCCCATGCGAACACGTCCTTATACTCAGTTAGGAGCTGCAGCAGTCCTTGTTCCTCTTCGCTTGTGAGGTCCGTACTCAGGAAGACTGGCCTTTTCTTTTCCTCGTTCGGGCTGAGGAACACTTCCTTTAGTTCTTGCTTTTGTGGTCTTGGCCTGTCTTCCATGCATTCATGCGCTTCTTTGAGTTTCTCGTCTGGGGTGCCTTGTGTTGGCTCTTCCGTCAGCGCAACTTGCTCGATTTGATTGATTTGCCCAGGGACATCCCCATGCCCGTGTGAGGACATCCCCGCGCACCTTCATATGCGATAGCATTTCTTCCCATTGGCGTAGAAGCTCTCTATCTCCTTGCCCTCGAGGTCATGCTTTGCGATCCTCTTCAAAGTGTACACATTCTTTCGATGATATGCGATACGTGGCGCCTCTTCGCGTGCGGGCGGCTTTTCTTTGGCATCTTCCCTTGTCACCATCACGCCCGCAGGTGACTGGTCCTTGATGTCCTCCCAGAGAGGCAAAGGAGTAGGGTTGAAAGGCCCGGGTGTTTGCTCGTCCGCCATCTCAGTGAACCATACCGCCTCGCTGAGATGTGCTTCGTCCAAGTTGAACGGGTTAGTAGAAGCCGGTATCTCGACTATTCTGTCGTTCCAGATAGCTTTCATAACCTGGTGAGCCGTCGAAGGGACTGCGTCGAAGCGATGAATCCAGGCTCGACCTATAATCATGTGATATGTGGTGTTCGCGTCTATGACATAGAACTTCGCCGAGCACTTGATCTTGCCAATCTGGACGCCCAGGCGGATCCACCCGATCGTCATTCTAGAGTCGCTTCCGAATCCCACCAGTGGAGATGGACGTTTGACTACCTTGTGCTCGGGGATCCCTGCTAGCTTCAGTGTGTGGAGTGGAACAACGTTGACTGCTGCTCCTCCATCGAGGAATGCTCGCTTGAATTCGACGCCATTGACGATGGCGGTCACGTACAGAGGCCTCTGGTGACTCGCATCCGTCTTCTTGTCGCTGGCAGAAAAGGTCATGGTCTTTTCTGTGGAACGAGACGCCCTGATGACTTTCCCGTTGGAGACTACGAGGTCCTCCTCGTAGTCCTCCGCTATCCTCAAGATTGCTTTTGTCATATCAGCCCGGCACCTCTCAGAGAAATTCATCTCGTCGAAGAATTTGTTGAAGCCGTGCGACCCTTTCATGCGGTCGGCACGTTCATCCTCCGTGTCCATGCTATAATCTTCGTCTTGATGGACCTCGGCAATGATGGGTAGACCATCCTCTGCGACTTCCTCCAAGTCTAAGATCGAGATCATGGCGACCTCTTTGCCTTTCGAGCCTGACTCCGTATGGGCAGGAAGTGGGTTGTTGCGCACGTCCTTCCTGTTGTCGCTGACGATTAGCTCGCCGTTCTTCATCTTCTGATCGAATGCGAACCTGAGTTTCTTGCACTCGGCGGTGGGATGCATGATCTTGCCGTGGTACTCGCACCACTTTGGGTCCCTCACCATCTCCTTGGAGGGTGTTTTCTCGAGCGGTGGCAGGACGCCGTCCTTGCGCCACTGTTTGCAGAGGTCACTCGCTTCCTCTACCGAGCATGGCAGAGGCGGTACATCGAAGTTCACAACCTTCGCTTGTTTCTGGGGCGAAACTGTATTGACCTCAGCTTCGCGTCCCCGCTTGTAGCTGAACCTTCCGATCTTGTAAGTGGTGCCGCTCGCAGGTCGCTCGGGAGCGTTCTTCTTTTTCTGTCTCTCGACTATGGGCTCGATGTTCTTCGTGCATTCGATTAGTTTTGAAAACGTAGGTGTTTGCAAATTGATGAGCATACCTTTGTATTCATCTCGCATGCACTGTAGGCATATCTCCACGAGCCGGCTTTCGGGCATTGGATCTTTGCACTCCAAGGATTTCGCCCGGAATTTCTTGATGAAGGTGATCCCATCCTCCTCGCGCTTCTGGTACATCCGCGAGAGATGGATCATTGTCACCTTTTCCTCCATTTGAAAGAACTTGGTATAGAACTTTTGGACCATGTCGTCCCAAGTCTTCACGGATCCGGCCTCCAATGTCCGGTACCATTTGTATGCTACATTCCCAAGAGATTTTGGGAACTCTCGCATCAGCAGTTTGGGATTGGCTCCGTACGGACCCATGACATCAATGAAACGCATGACATGCTCATGAGCGTTTCCATTGACGTCCTCGAACTTATCCCATTTGGGAGCCTTGTACCCCGCCGGGTTAGGCATGAGATAGATCTCTCGTGGAATAGGTGGATCATTGTCTAACTTCGGGATAATGGTATCCGCGAATGACTGATGAGCCAGGATGGTGTCCACGCGCTTTTGAAAAGACGTCATGCATTCTGGAATGCTTCCCTCGGTAGTCGCTGGAGGGGTTGCCGTAGGCGGTGGCGACACATATGCCGTCGGAGGATTGGGAGCATACTGAGTACCCGCGTTTCCCCAGATCATCGTTGGGGGAGGCAAAGGGTACTGCAAAGTTGGGTTGGACGCCAAAGCCGAGGGCTGAGGAACGTGAGCAGCAGGAGGCAGCATTTGTGCCGTTGATCCTTGAACCGAAGGCAGTTGCGCAGCCGACGGTGGAGTCTGCAGATGAGGGTTGGGAGGTGTGGCTGGCACTCCCAATCCTGGAGCAGTAGGGGTTCCTCCTCCCTGAGGGATAGCGGTGGCTGGCGGAGGATTTGGCGCGAGGGTGCCCAGAACAGCCAAGATTTGTTCTAATTGCGCGGATTGAGACTTGAGAGCTTTCGCCTGACTTTGGACGGTGGCGTCCAAAGACTCTAACGTCGGTGCTTCGCCGGGAGTCGTCGGAGTACGGCGGGTCTCGTCTCCCGAGGGAGTTTCGGTGGAAGGCGATCGGTTGCTAACATCATCCTCCTGAGACATGGTTGCTTTTGCCGGTAAGTTTCACGTCGGGTTCACCAAAATGTGCACAAGAGATTCCGGCGGGGAGACCTCCGTGTGCACCGTGTGTAGTGGATCAAGGATCGCACAGGAAGAGTAGGGGTGTGTGTAGGGAGAGAGTAAGTCAGTAGCAATGTCTGAGAGAGAGACAGAGGTTTGGCAGAGCTTCCGCGTATGGCAAGTGTGTTCTCCTTTGTATGGAAAGGTTAACGATATATATATACTGGAGAACGTGACCGTTGTAGTGTGGTTAATGCGCCCATTAATGGCGGCTTAATTAGCTTAACCATAACGGCACGTTCGTCCGAGTATATAGGAACCGTCATAGCACGTGGTGCGCGAATACCGGAACCGTTACGAGGTTGACCGGGTTTGACCGGATTGACCGGGTCTAGGGAGCTTGTGCCATAGATCTCTCACAACAGTTACAAAAGGTCGCGTGCGGGCTTGGCTCGCACGCGACAGGGCTTACTCTAGCCTCCAAACCACTAAGTCCCTACAAGTCCCGTGCAGTGGTATGCGAGGGCTCTGTCTCGCAGCCCCCACATGGATCAGCTCGGTTGGTGATCCAGTGTGTATGGAGCACAATATGGTGTGCTGGATGGCTGCCACGTGGCCAAGATCTGTCATGTCAGAAAGCGGTATCTACTCCTCCATAAACCCCTTCATAACTCTGCCTCCACCTCTCTCCCACCTTCCTCCCTATCGATAAAACCCACCGAGAACACCAACAACCACCCACATCTCCACTGCCACCACCACCAACATCGTCACCATCAACACCCCATCCCCACCATAATCACCACCACTGTCACCACCTCTCTCTCTTTCTCCTAATCTCAGCAGAAACAACAACAGCCACAACCACTGTCGAAAACAACACCATCGCAACACCACCCCCATCTCCACCACCGTCACCACCACCTCCTCCCACCTACCTCTCTGCTCAGTCCCTCTCCCCACCTCTGTTCTCTCTCTATCTTTCTCACAATACACAGCAGCAGCAACACCAAAAACACCCCAACCACCATCACCATCGACCTCCTCATTACCACCACCGCAATCACCATCGGAGCACCCCTGCCTCCACCCCTCTGTTCTATTCTACCTCTCTCTCTCCTTCCGACCCATCTCTCTCTCCCCCCGTCTGCTCGCGCGAGCCAGAGATAGAAGAAGGAGAAGCAACGGTGGCCACCGCCTAAGCCAGACCCGAAGCCTGACCAGACGGGACCAAGGCCACCGTGACTTCCCCGTCTCCCTCCTCCACTTCCAGAGACTCCTCGACCCTCCTAGAGGCTCGACCAAGCTCTAGAATGCCAGCAAGAGCCACCCCCACCATTAGAGAGCCATCTTTTCCGGCGAATTTCCGGAGAAACTTCGACCAAGGATTTCTCGGTCATTCGGTAACCAATTCCATCTACTTTTGGCACCAATATACTTGTTTTAGCCTCAATTAGAGTTATTGAAAATATCAAAATGTGATGGGTATTAACGTATGAAGAATTCATGATTTGGGTTTGGGTAAGAAGATGAGTTTGAACGATGGCGAAGGGGAGGGGGTGATTTCGCCTTTTAACAGAAAGTTAGGGGTGCTATATGACTAGTCAGAAACTAGTTATGTTATTAGGGGGCAACTAAATGTGTTATTCTCAAACTCTTGGGGATCTTATTATAATTGACACAATCTGATTTTATAAATAACTTAATACTTGTTCAAATCAATTAAAATTATTATTATAACTTTTCATATATATATATATATATATATATATATATATATATATATATATATATATATATATAAATACAAATATAAACACATAATCCTATATAAGAATTTAATAAGAGAATATTGTGTAATTTTGGCCTTGTTATTATATAAGTATGATCTTTTTTATTTAAATATGTGAATGACTTTTTTAGCTACTAAGAAATAAAGTGTTTTACTTAAATAAATGTAATTAACTACTCTAGTACTGTAACATAAAATATAATGTTTTTATAATATATAAATTGGCCATACTCAAATAGCTACAATCTTTTTATGTAATTATGAATATAAACTATATTGAAAGAAGATATATTATTTTAAAAAATTCTAAATGCATATCGACATCCTCTTGGAATAGTTATGCTATTTGATATATTAAATTTAACTATACCATTTTATGAAATAATACTATTTAGTGAATGCTAAAATTTACAATAGAGTAGTTTATGCCTAATTATTCATTTATATTAAATATGAGTTATTTAATCATAATTTAGCTAATTATAAACTGGTCACTTTATTTACTAAATGACAACTCAAATAATACTCCTTATAATTGGCTCGAAACTTATTTAGGGAGTTTCAGTTGTCTTGAAAATAATAATAATAAAAATAGTAATAATAAAAAAATAAATGAAATAGAAGTTGTCTCAATAATTAGAGCATTCATCATATGCTTGCATTGTATGTGCTAGTTAAAATCTTGATTGACTAGGAATTATAATTTGTAGGCGACGTGTTTATAGGCGAAGGCTACGTCCACGCGTAGAAGCTAGTTCTTGGTATTTGCTGTTGCTACTAGAGGTAAGTAAACATGCCTTACCTAATTTTCCCGTCATCCTTTCGTGTCCAAATATTTTCACGATTTAATGTCTCAAATGTGAATTACAAAATGCGTGTTTTACGTGAGATTTCAAATACTTGTCTAAAGTTATTCTTTTGGAAACTGTCACGTGGACTTAATAATACGCAATAACGTAAAGTGAAAAAAGTTGTGCGGTGGAACCATATTTGGATTCTTACATGTTGTGATTATGATATTTTCTCAGTTGCAATTAGCCCCGGGCTGCTCCATATACTCACCTCTCTGGCCGCAAGAAGTCTTAGGGGGGTGCCGGCACTTAAGGTCTTGGATGAATGGGATATGGTTGGTTATGTGATGAGATAATGTGATGGATTATGGTGATTGATTGGTTTGTTCCCCGCTACAACTAAATAATAAATGTGAAATTTTATGAGAAAATGAAAGGAATATTTGGATCTTAGAAATTCCCTAATCGGTAAAAATATTATGGTTGGGATCTTGTCCCCTTGGTCTTATGTTCATAGTGGCGATTTGTGAATAGACTCTTATGAATAAAAGATTAAATAAAGGATTGCAAAATCTACAACTTTTCACACGTGGCTTACTTCTTAAATATTATCCTTGTTTATTAAATGAAATTGTCTGTTATCCGGTTTACAAGTTTGGGTGTTTACCTACTCAGCACTTCGTGTTGACTTTGGAAAAAATGCGCTCTTTGTTTTATTCCCCCGCAGGTCTTGGAGAAGGGAGCTCGGCATAAGGGAATCGCGGTATCACGTAGTGTTTAATAATAGTTCTAAATAAGCCAAACTTTTATTTTTAATTTTTCCTTGTGTAATAGTATGTTGTAAATTATGTTTGAGACACTTGAGAGTTTGTAATTTATGATTAAGGAATGCGTTGTTCATGATTTCTGCCGATTCATTTGAGTAGCACCCTCCCGGGCTCTGCGGTCCGGAACGGAATGCTCGGGAAACGAGGGGTGTTACATAGGATCCTTCTGAAAGCTTGATTTCCTTTCCTGAATACAAATGGATTAGGAAAGAGTTTATGCAAAATAGGTAGCTAATTAATCCTGCAAAAACTCACTCAAGCAGTGAGATTTAGCAAGTTAAAAGCATCTGATTAGTTTTTATTTCATCATAAAATAAAACATAAACAATCAAAGGAGAATATAGATAAAAGTAGAACGAAAACTCCCCCTGAGTTCATGATGTGCAATGCAGTGCTGTTTCAAAGGCTTTGAAAGCTGTTTCAAGGCCTTGAAACAGACTGTAAACTTACAATCTACCCTTGATGAAAGACAAATCCTCTAATCTTTTTATCCCTTATAATCAAGAAAAGATATACATTAGTAGCATGGCAGAACAGATATATGAAATCAAAAATAAAAAAAGTAGCCTTAGCTGAATCAAAAACAACTACGAAACAAAAAGCAGTTTAAGTGTTCAACTAAAACCTAATGATCTTAACCATATCTTATTAACTTAGATAGAAATAAGCTAAATTTCTCCCCATTTTTGACTTTAATCAAAAGACAGAGAGAAAATGTTGGATCAAAAGTTTTGAAAAATACTAAAAAAAACTATTTGGAAAATTTTGGAGAACATTTTCAAGGCTTTGGATCTGCATCTGTCTTGTCTCGAACTTTAACACCTTGATCACTGTCTTCTTCCTCTGCTTCATCATCTTTAGCAACATCATCCAGAGCCACTTCATCACTAGGTTCCTTTGAGCCACAATTTCTTGAAACAAGTCTGCAGAAGTAATTGGTTTCTTTCCTTTCTTTTCTGCAGTGTCTCTTTGAGAAGCTCTTGTGAATCAATGTTGTCTTCATCAACCTGCTTCCCAGTTTCCTTTTATCCAGCATCCTCTTCCTTTGTGGTGTGCTCATCATACAGACTAGCTCTAGATCCTACCTTCTTTGAACCTTCTGGAGCTTGTGAAATTTCTTCCTCAGCATGTATTAGGTGAACACTTTTGAAGACACTCTCAACCATATATTTCATCTGTCTGAACTCAACACCCAATTCAAAATGTCCCTACTTCAATTCATCCAGTTCATTCTCAATGCAGCCTAGCCTTTGAAGCACCAGATATTGGTCTTAAGATGGAGGAGGTAGGGTGGAAGGAGAGGGCAGGGACTTAGGTTTAGGAAAATTCTTAAAATGTAACTCCTCTGTGGAAAATTCAGAGTAGAGCTTCCAATCTCCATCACTGGTTTATACAATTCAAATCCTTTTAAAACCTTTTCATCAAGTATTCCAAAGCCAATTGTGATTGTCTCTTCCATGTCAACAGGCATTTCTAAGTTTTCAAAGAACGGGGTGAGGAGATTGGCATATGGTAGGGGATGCTTCCTTTCCATGGTACAAGAATAAAGCATGTGTTCCGTCACAATGGTTGACAGATCATTGTCATACCCATGCATAACCAGATACATAAAATACATTACTCTGTCATAAAGCAACTCCTTAGAATTCTCATTAGGAACTACACACCTCATCATGATAGTAAACAAAATTTTAGCTTCAATAGTCAACACAAAATGTGTTAGCTGTTTTGAGGAGGTAACTACATTGGGTAGAAAGAATTCTTCATTGGCCAAGTTCAAGGCTTCAGCTCCGCTACGATAATTTTCTGTGTTATACCTTTTTGGACACCCCAGAACATTAGCAAACTCACTGTGATCTAAGTCCATCTCTATCCATCTCTACTCCAGCAACCTTAGAAGAGATAGCTAGATTAAAGGTCTTGATTTGCTTCATGTTTAGATAGAACAATCAGGTAAGTGTGGGGAATGCAAATTCTGAGGGGTTAAGAATATTCCACAAAGAACTTTGTTTCAAACACCTAATGCACTCCAAATTCACACCATTCAACAGGCTTGTGCTGATCATACTACAATATGCAATAGGAGAAGAGGCTAAATCCTTTAACCAAATTCCTCTTGCTGAATGACTAACAAACCATTTGCTAGACAGAGCTTTCTTACTAGGAGAGGTTTGATTTTCAGAAAAGATATTAATCTCCTTTCTAGTGTCCTTTTGAGATACCTCAATCTCTTTGCCAGTAAGGTTCTCTTTTACTTCATCAGTATCCTCTTCTGTTTTAAGAATTATGGGGCTTCTTCTTAGCTGACTTAGGACTTCCAATCTGAATCTCCTTATGTTTCTCAGCACCAGTCTTTGGATCTGGGTTCTTCTTATTTGAAGCAACAGTCTGTTCACTTTTATCCTTTTTCCTCTTCTTATTTGGATGCGAAGGGGGTGGAAGAGAAGCATTAGGGGTTCTGGAACTAGATCCATCACTAATAGCTCGCACTTCCTCTTCTGCAGTCTTTCTCTTTTTCCAAGAACTCTTCTTGGAGCCTCCAGCAATCTTCATTCTTTCAGAAGTTATTCGGAAGTCCATTAGGGTTTGGGGGTATTAAACGAGAAAGACAGGAGTGATAGATACGAGAGAGAAAAGAGAAGATATATAGTAAAGAGTTTGAGTTGGAATAGGAAACAAAATATTCCTATTTCTTGAGAAAGGAAGTTTGCCAGAAATACAAACTCCTTAAGGAGATAAAATAATTTGCTACGGCCTATGATAAAGATTTGGTTTTAATTTCAAAAACAATGTTGGGCAATTATCTAAAGAGATAACACCCAACATTGGTGATCCAATCATTGACGATATAGTATTCAGATTTATTTTCAAATCTTTTGAGAAGAGTTTCAAGGCCTTGAAATACTGTAATACAGAAGCAAATAATATCAAGGCTTTGAAAATATTTTTCAAGGATTTGAAAAACTTTCCAAGACATTGAAAATACATAATCTTACCTGATGCTCCCCCTAAAAATTTATTCCTTATTAAGCGTGCCAATTCTAATCTCAGGGCTGAGAATCTCTCCTCTATCAATGGTTTAATGAATATATCTGCAAATTGCATGTTAGTAGGAACAAATTGAAGAGACATATCACCATTTTGTCCATGATCTCTGATGAAATGGTGTCTGACATCTATATGCTTGGTTAATGAGTGCTGAAATGGATTATTTGAGATAGATATTGCACCAGTGTTCTCAAAATTGATAAGAATATTACTAAATTCAAAGCCTAAGTATCTCATCTGTTGAGCTAATCATAGAATTTGTGAACAGCAAGCTCGAGCTTCTATGTATTCAGCTTCTGTAGTTGATAGAGCTACTGGATTTTGTTTCGTAGAATGCTCGCTTATTAGAGATGATCCAAGATAATTCCTACACCTTGCAGTGCTTTTTTGTCAACTTTATACCCTGCAAAGTCAGCATCTGAATAGCCACACAAAGAAAAGTTAGACTGTTTTGGACACCAAAGCCCTAAGTCTTTGGTTCCATTGAGACATCTAAAGATTCATTTGACAACAACTAAGTGTGATTCCTTTGAATCAGTTTAGAATCTTACACACATACAATCATTGAACATGGTGTCTGGCCTACTAGCAGTAAGATAAAGAAGTGAACCAATCATACCTCTATATTCTATTTGGTTCACACTCTTACCATTTTGATCATTGTCTAGAGATAATGTGGAGCTCAAAGGGGTTCTTACAACCTTAGACTGAGACAAATTATACATCTTTAGCAATTCCTTGGTGTACTTGTTCTGATGTAGAAAAGTTCCTTTCTTCATTTGATGCACATGAAGTCCAAGAAAGAAATTAACTCTCTAATCAAATTCATCTCAAACTCCCTGCTCATAAGACTTGAGAATTCTTTGGAAAGAGAATCATAAGTATCACCTAATAGAATATCATCAATATATATTTGTACTACAACAATTTTTTTCTCATGAGTCTTTGTGAAAATATTTTTATCCACTAATCCTATTTTGAAACAATTTTTAAGAAGAGTCTTTGATAATCTTTCATACAAAGCTCTTTGAGCTTGTTTCAAACCATAAAGAGCATTGTCAAGTTTAGAAACATAGTTAGGAAACTCATCAATTTCAAAACCAGGGGGTTGAGCAACATAAAATTCTTCTTGCAAATAACCATTCAGAAAGGCACATTTAACATACATTTGAAAAAGTTGATGTTCTTATGAGATGCAAAAGAAAGTAACAATCTAATTGCTTCTAACCTGGCTATAAGAGCAAAAGTCTCCTCATAGTCTATATCTTCATCTTGATTGTAGCCTTGAGAAACTAATATTGCTTTTTTCTGATAATCTTACCATTCTCATATAGCTTGTTTCTGAACACCCACCTTGTACCAATTATAGACTGATCTTTGGGGGAAGGAACTAGGTTCCAAACATTGTTCCAGTAAAATACATTGAGTTCACTTTGCATAGCAATGATCCAGTCTGCTTCAAGTAATGCTTCCTTTACATTTTTTGGGTTCTACAAGAGAAACAAAAGCATTAAAATCACACAAGTTCTTTAATTGAGATATAGTTTGAGTATCTCTAGATGGATCAGAATGATGTTGTCTGAAGGATGTGCTAAAAGGTATTGTATCTCTTACTTGGTGACCAGGGTTCTGGTTCTCCAGTTTCCTTTTCAAGAATTTGAAATCTTGAGGAAGTGGCTTGATCATTTTGCTTTTCTTGAGAATCTGTTCAAGGATTTGAGATTCATTTTCAAGGCCTTGAAATTTTCTTCTCTTTTCCTGTAATTTTCCTTTGGAGCCACTTTATGGATTTGCTTCATCGTCTGACACATGTTTGTTTAAATTTAAGTCTGCAAAACTTTCACTCAAAGAATCATCAAACTAACATGAATTCTTTCTTCAACAAGCTTGGTTCTCTTGTTATAGACTCTCTAAGCCTTTCTAGTCAGTGAATAACTAAGAAAGATACCTTCATCACTTCTGGCATCAGACTTCACAAGATTGTCCTTACCATTGGTGTACAAAGCAAGTACATCCAAAAGGATAGAAATAAGAGATGTTTGGCTTTCTCCCTTTGAAGAGTTCATAGGGAGTCTTCTTCAATATTGACCTAATCAAGCACGTCTTCAGAATATAATTAGCAGTATTGACAGCTTCTGCCCAAAAATATTTTGGCAACTTGTTCTCCTGTAGCATAGTCCTTGACATGTCCTCAAGAGTCATGTTCTTTATTTCAACAACTCCATTATATTGAGGAGTTAAAGTTCTTCAACTGGAAGGAGCTTCTTGTGTGTTTACCTTGAGCACATGATTTGCATATCTCTTCATCTTTGAACTTAATGGATGGCTGAACTCTGACAAGGTCTCTGGAAACTAGTTTGTCCAGAGTATGCAAGGTTATATGTCCAAGCTTTTGTGACAAAGCTTTGAATTCTCTTTCAAGGACTTGAGATACTCAAGACTTTCTCCTGCAACTTTGTTATTATTCGAAGAGTAAACATTGTTTAATCAAGAGGCTGTGAGTATGCAGTTTCCAGATTTCTCATCTTCCACCAAAAATTTCTCTTTATCATATATAACCTTATCGCCTTTATCACATAATTGAGAAAAACTAAGCATATTAAAGTTAATAACATCTAAAAGATATACATCTGAAATAGAATTTTCAGAACTGTTACCAACATTTCCAATTTAAATGATGTTGCACTTGCCTTTGTCAACAAGTGTGATTGTTCCTCCTAAATGTTCTTTCAATTCTTTGAATAAAGAACTCTTGCCACTCATGTTTCTAGATCAAAAAATATCCATGATGTTAGTAATAGATACCCCAGAGGAAATCTTATTTAGTATGAACATCGTTTTGGCTAGAACATCCATTGTATTATTTATGTAGATATTTAATATAATAAAGTCCTTATATTACAATATATCCCTAGTCGTTTTTATTAATTAATAGGACGATCAACTATACACTAGTATGGGTTTGGATTGATATGGAGATATCAAGTCCAACACATGGGTATGCATTAGGAGTAAAAGCATACCGGATAGACCCACCACGAGAAGGCTACATTAATTATGTTAACGTCACAAGTGCTTCTCGTTGTGACAATGGTATTGTGATCCCTAGACTTGAAGTCACTAGATACTCTAGTTGTGTAATATTGTGTTTTGATATCATCATACACTACACCGTGACTGGGTAGCAATAAAGGCGGTAATCAGACATAATAGGAAGCAAACTTAGAGGTGGTAGTGATGTACATAGGTTCGCCCCCCCCCCCCCCCACCCCCCACATAACAGGAGAAAATATCCACGGCCACTAGAGGGGTAGTGCTTATGGAATGTCTGGCCAGACTCAGATGTATGCGATATTGATGTTATCTGCATGGATAAGCCTATTCACAGGATCGCGAAACAATGGATTGATCGAGTGTGACATATATGTCTCGTGTCCAATCCGGATATAGAGACAAAGGGATAATACAATACGGTAACATTGGTCACAAGATTTGTTGGATCACTGACTATTTCTATTAGTTGGGTGGCATAGATGTGTTGCTAGACACCGCTCTATATTAGTAATTGTTACTATCAACTAAGTAGAAACCTATGGGGTCACACACCATATGGATTAAACTGGACTTTGGGATTAATTAGTAGGACTAATTAATTAGAAGGATCAATACGCAACCACAAGCAAACTTAGTAGGACTAATTTGGAAAGTGGACTAACCCGTATATGTATATGATTAGTACTGTGGCAAATATGTAGTTAATAAGGAGTTATTAACTATATAAGGGAACTCCTAGCTTATTTATCATTATGCCAATCATTATTGAGTGAGATAACAAAGCAAGGAGAGAGCAAGAGAGTCAAGGCCGAAACCCTAACCCGTCCGCCACCAAAGAGGTGCGACCTCTTTTGGTCCTCGTTTCGTGTGATCTTCTTCTTCCTTGTTCCTACTGTTGCTAGCACAAAGATGTTGGAAGGAATCCGTTTCAAATCCTAGGTGTGGATACTAATAGAGACATGAATACAATTTTGCTTAAAGTAATTAATTTAGACAAACAAGGTACACATCAATTTGCCTTTACTACGTCATGATGGCTTGACCTGCCATTCATGGAGGGTCTT